>CAJGYO010000016.1:76811826-77272870 GCA_904845875.1 Miscanthus lutarioriparius | reverse complement strand
CAACTAGTATGGATTTTCATGTATTTTTGAGCTAGTCTCAAGCATTTGAACGTGGCTATCATGGTCAAGCCGAGTCCCCCACTCGCCTCAAGGTATGCATGTCGTCAAGGCTTGAAATGGACGCCGTTGTCTCCCCTTCCTCGTCATTCTCTTTCTCCCTTTCTCCTTGTTGTTCCTTCAGTCAACAGCACGAGGCAAGATGGGTCAGCCGAGTCGCTCCATGGGTCCTCTGCCCCTACTCTCTCCATGGCCGCTTGGTCCCGAGCACACACTCATACACAAATAAAAATCTACAAATAATATATACACTGCTGCTCACACATAGCACGGCCCGAGCAACACAAGCACGATGTGGCCAGGTGATCTCCTTGCTGTTCTCTCTCTTCACCTGTGCGGCGGGTAGTATGGCCGCCAGAAGCTGCTCCATGTCGCCTCTGCTCCCATGCTTCCTCTCCATGGCCATCGATCCGAGCACACACCATACACAAAATAAAATCTACAAATAAATATACACACCGTTGCTCACATATAGCACGGTGAGCAACACACAAGCACGGCGGGCCGAGGTGATTCTAGACGACGAGGATGAGCGCAACTGACAAAGGGATTTTAATCAAGTTGACGATCAGGAGGATGAGCGCGTTGACGGGAGGACGACGAGGATGGATGGAGGTGATCTCTCGACTTCACGAGGATGCGACATAGGACGCACTGTGGCGCCCCGATAAAGGGGACGGCGACGAAGCGCCAGTGAGATAGGACGAAGCGATCGCGAAGGCGGCGGCAGCTGCGGAGCTGTGGACAAAGCTGGTGACGATGAGGACAAGGATCGATTTACGCAGCCGATGTGGCCACGGTGGATCCAAAATCAGATCTCAGGGCGAGGGATGATGGCGGCGATCCGGGGTCTAGGGCGCCAGCGAATGGGAATGGGAGAGGCGCGAGCTGGCATGAATGTGTGAGCCCACCTTTTAGTCCCGGTGGTTGATCGACCCTGAGTAAAGGTGGGCTGCAGCTGGCTTTTCTCGCCGCCTGTAAGTTTTTCCTTTTTATTTATTTCTTTTATATAAATATGCAGAGAGTTATTAATTGCCTTTAATAAATAAAATATCATCCAAAAATTATAATAAATATTCTGGACTTGGTTTTGCATTATTATACACAACAAAATTTGTAACCCAAACACTTTTGTTTTATCAGATAAATATTTAACATAATGTAAATAATAGTTACAATTTGCACCATGCAAAAAATATACTATTTGATTAAAATCATTAAAACTATTACTTTTTGACAGAAATAAGTTTTCACATCTTATTAACGTTGATCATTTGGTTTTCATCACACATTCTCCACGGAAATCCACCGTCACAAAAAATTCATTTAAACAAAGAGAAAATATGAAAACACCTAAAAAATCAAGTCACAATTATTACATAATAGGTCTAATACATCACTATATATATCAAGCGCATATAGTAGCGAACTTCTTAACGATATCCCTTTAGTTATGATTGCGCCTGAATCCATGGAGTGTCCTCATCTATTTAGCCGGATGCTTGGGTCTTTATTCACCGTGGAACGGTGGGAATTCGGTCATCCTTTTCATAATCTTCCGATATGCCCCGATTTGTCCGTAATTTCGACGATGTTTCTTTTCCCCGAAGAACTACGCGGCGCTTTTGGCTCATTGATTGGCCGTTGTTGTTTTCCTCTCTCTTCGGTATTGTAGGCATGTCGTTGACATAGAACATCTGATTCATATCCTTGGCAAGGACGAACGGTTCGCCTTTGTACCCAATATTATTGAGGTCCACGGTTGTCATTCCATATCTTGTCGATCGCTACCCCGCCTCCAAATGCTTTTACCCATTGGCACTTGAACAAAGGTACCTTAAAAGTAGGTGCATAGTTTAGTTCCCATATCTCCTCTATGCGCCATAATATGTTTGCTTATTTCCATTAGGGTCAGGTGGCATCTATGCGACACCACTATTTTGGTTGGTGCTCCTTTTATCTTGGGCTATCAGTATAAAATGTATTCTCATTTATCTCGCACTTTTGTATGTGAGGATATGCCACGATGGCTGCCTTAGTCAATAAACATGCTTCCTCATCAATACTCTCATCACCCCGACATTCTTTTCACAACCAATCCGCTGAAAGTTTCTCATGTCTTTGACGATAATCCAAGCTTCCGGACTTCTCGAAACTCGGATCGGAGCAACTCTTTATGTGTCTCGATATACGGATCCACCAAGGAGGAGTTTTGCGTAACTGTGTAGTGTGCTTTATTAAAATAATTGTCCTCGCAGTATCAATATATGTTTTCTTCCTAGTGTCCCTTTTCCACTTAGTCTCCCTCATGTCGCGATTCAGAACACCAATCGAGTCAAGGTTGGGAATAAAGTCAACACAAAACTCAATGACCTCCTCTCTGCTCCATAGCCCTTGGCAATGCTTCCTTCCCGCCAAGCACGGTTGTGAACATATTTCTTTAGGACTCCCATGAACCTCTCAAAGGGGAAACATGTTGTGTGGAACATAGGACCCAGAATGCTAATCTCCTTGACCGTATGAACTAGGAGGTGTGTCATGATATTAAAGAAGGAAGGAGGGAAATACCAACTCAAAACCCATAAGACATTGAACCATATCATTCTCAGAGTTTAGCAAGTTCCATTGGATCGATTGCCTTCTCGAGAAATTGCATTGAGGAATGCACATAGCTTTATGGTGGCTAGACATACATTTGGAGGTAGAATTCCTCATAATGCAACCGGAAGCAATTAAGGCCATGAGCACGTGGCGCTCATGGGACTTTGTTTAGAATTTCTTCTCTAGCACATTTGTTATACCATTTATATTCGAGGAGAATCCAGATGGTACCTTGATGCTTAATAGGCATTCAAACATGATTTCCTTCTTCTTTGCTAAGAGTGTAGCCGGGTGACTTAAGTAATGGCGTCAATCATCCTGCTCTTCTCCGGATGTAGGTTGTCTCCTTCTTTCAAACATCGCAAGTCCTGTCGTGCTTCAAGTGTGTCCTTAGGCTTCCCATACACACCCATGAAGCCTAGCAGGTTCACACAAAGATTCTTCATCGTGTACATCACGTCGATCGCTTACGGACCTCTAGGACATGTCAATAGGGTAGCTCCCAAAATATGGACTTTTCTTCCACATGGAGTGCGTGGCCGTCGCTATTCGGAACAGTTCGCTGCCATGTGCCTTTCTAAATACTACTTTCACATCCTTGACCATATTGAGTACATCCTCACCAGTTCAAGTTGCCTGGCTTGGTCTGGTGTGATCCGCCTTTACTTTTAAAATGCTTGTCTTTCTTTCTTAGGGGGTGATTCGCAGGAAGAAATCGACGATGGCCAAGGTACACAACCTTTCGACATTTTTTCAAAAATATAACTTTAATGTCATCGAAACAGTGCGTGCATGCATTATATCCCTTGTTTGATTGTCCTGAAAGATTACTTAGAGTAGGCCAATCATTGATTGTTACGAACAACAATGCTCGCAGGTCATGTGTATGCATTTCCTTGTATCTAGAAGCATCCAGAACCCATTGTGTGCTACCAGTGTCCAATCGTTGAGTAATACTAATACTTGTTGGTTCATGACAATCACCTGCTACATCAAGTTGATATACCATCCTGAAAACCCTTGCCCTGTGCGTATCAAAAAGATTCGCACAGCCTACAAAACTTTTTGGGAAACGTACAGACAATAGTCTGTTTGGATTTCCCAAGAGTCTAAAGTTTATTGACTAAATTTTAGATCACTTTAGCTCTCGAGTCAACCAAGATTCAATTATGCTGAACAGCTGTTTTATAACGAAAGAAAGTGAAAACAAACAACTAATGCAAGGATGGACGGCATTTTATTTATGCAAGAACGATGCCATTATTTAGTAATAATTTATAGGAAAGAGACACGTACACATAACACATTCATTATCCGGCAGATGCAGAGACATGCATACATGGTGGCTGTCCGCGTCATTCGTCATATTTTATTCAAGTTCTGGGAGCGAGGAGCGAAGAAAGCTGGGCATGCAGCAGCAGCAGCAGCAGCAGCAGCGAGCTTATCAGCCGACATGGGGCGTCTGGGCGACGGTATCGACGAAGATGCGGACGCGGTTGGGGCGGTATTCCAAGGTCACAGGCGAGCTGGTGGGCAGCACGACGATGTCGGCATCGGGCTTGTCCTTGAGGATCACCTTCTGGCTTCCTCCACGCTGAGCCCGACCACCTCTGGCCACGACGTCTTGGGGCCGCCGCACTCCGGTGCCGCTGTCGCCGTGGAGCTCATCGGTTGTCGGTCGCGAATTGAAACTGCAAATCAACTGATGACGATAATTTAATATATATAATGATGCTCTGGCCTGTGAATTAAAAAGGAAATTAGCAAACTACTGGTAGCCACTATATTAGTATTGCAAAAGGCCAAAAGCGTAAGGTATAGAAAGGCTAACTCACGGGCAAGTGTGGCTTGTTATTGTGCTTCTTCTGCTACTGGTTGCTGAGTATGCACCGGTGAGGTATTTATAGAGCTGCAACCAGCAGGGCAGATGCGTACGTGTGTGTTCTTTCATCAGGATTATTGGTCTAAAGCTAGGCGGATGTAATTAAAAAAGAAAAGAGAAAGATAATGTTGTTGACGGTGCCAAGAAATCGTAGCTGCTCCAATTGCTCAGTCACCAATAATGCATCCATTATATTATATACGCACGAGACACACGAGGTGGCCCCTGCAGCCAGTAGAAACAAGAAAAGAAAAGATAGCAACGCTACAGAAACATGCATCCTCCCGGCAACCAAATAGCTAGTCAGGCAGTCAGCAGCTTCAGTACGCGCAGCAGACACCGACAGAAACTTGACAATTATAGTGAATCATTAATGGTCCCTCGACGTTTTTCTCGTTATATTCTTCTCCTCTCGCCGACAACTAGCTAGTCTAGGATCAGCCCATCTTTAGCTACATATAGTTGCTCCTTCTACATATCCTTGATGGTGATACATGCCCCATTATCTGTGGATTAGATTCTGAGACGGAAGACCACTTAATCCTCAGGTGCCGCTTCTCCAAAACTCAGTGGAACCGGATGGGCTTTGAGACTGAAAACGTCCAGGTGACCTCGCTCTGGAACATCACCCTGCCGACGGGATTCCCCACCGCTCACTCGGCAAGTTTCATTCACCTGATATGTTGGATGTTATGGAAACACAGGAACGATGTGGTCTTCAACAATATGGCGCCCTCATACAATCGTCTCCGGGGAGCATGCAAAGACGCCGTGAAACCTATGGAAGTTTTGCTTGCCTATTGCTGATCGGGGTGTAGCTGCCCACTGGTGTAATGTAGTTTCTTTATGAATTAAGTCCTATAAAAAACTGTCCTACCCCTCCTCCAATGTACTCTGTCATATGGAACTGAGCAATAAGCTTTTGTTGCTCCAATGCAATCTAGTAGGTGGGGAGTGCTTCTCCCCTCCGGTTATCCTACAAAAAAAATATATTATTACAAGAACTATCATAGCTAGAGAGAGATTATTCAGTTAACCTGCATATGGAGAAACCAAGTAACCGACCGCGAATCTATCGACCGACCACTTAAACTGTCTTGTTAATTGACCCCAAATGCTATGCTTGTGGCACGGTGGCAGAATTTTTCTTCCATAAATGTAGTTTTGTTAACTTTCAATATCACTGTCATGGACCTGCTCATGGTTGTCCTCTGGGCCGTTCAACACGTGATGGAGTATGCACTGGCTTGATTTGGCCCTTGGCCCATAGAACTAATAGCAACTTGCCGCGGACGCGCGTGGAGCGCAGAGGCAATGCCCCGGTGGTGGAGCTGGCCGGCCAGGGGTTCGAACCCCGGTTCTGCACCACTTGCTGCGTGCAAGCAAATAATATCCAAGCGCCTGCCTCTCTCATGTGATGCCACGATTGGATCGTCGCCCTCACGAAATCAGTGGATTTCGGTGATCTCAAGAAGGACACGGTCTTCAGATCCGAGTGTAGCTATATGTTTGTTTGTACAGTGAGTGGTGTGTAGGGCGGCGCATGTGTCGTAACTAACAGATGCTACAGCTGTAATATATCCTTTTCTCCTTTTCGTTGTTCTATATACTTCATGTGTATGCATTTCCTTGTATCTAGAAGCTTCCAGAACCCATTGTGTGCTACTCAGTGTCCAATCGTTGAGTAATACTAATACTTGTTGGTTCATGACAATCACCTAGCTACATCAAGTTGATATACCATCCTGAAAACCCTTGCCCTGTGCATATCAAAAAGATTCGCACAGCCTACAAAACTTTTCGGAAACGTACAGACAATAGTCTGTTTGGATTTCCCAAGAGTCTAAAGTTTATTGACTAAATTTTAGATCACTTTAGCTCTCGAGTCAACCAAGATTCAATTATGCTGAACAGCTGTTTTATAACGAAAGAAAGTGAAAACAAACAACTAATGCAAGGATGGACGGCATTTTATTTATGCAAGAACGATGCCATTATTTAGTAATAATTTATAGGAAAGAGACACGTACACATAACACATTCATTATCCGGCAGATGCAGAGACATGCATACATGGCATGTCCGCGTCATTCGTCATATTTTATTCAAGTTCTGGAGCGAGGAGCGAAGAAAGCTGGGCATGCAGCAGCAGCAGCAGCAGCGAGCTTATCAGCCGACATGGGGCGTCTGGGCGACGGTATCGACGAAGATGCGGACGCGGTTGGGGCGGTATTCCAAGGTCACAGGCGAGCCGGTGGGCAGCACGACGATGTCGGCATCGGGTTTGTCCTTGAGGATCACCTTCTTGGCTTCCTCCACGCTGAGCCCGACCACCTCTGGCCACGACGTCTTGGGGCCGCCGCACTCCGGTGCCGCCGTCGCCGTGGAGCTCATCGGTTGTCGGTCGCGAATTGAAACTGCAAATCAACTGATGACGATAATTTAATATATATAATGATGCTCTGGCCTGTGAATTAAAAGGAAATTAGCAAACTACTGGTAGCCACTATATTAGTATTGCAAAAGGCCAAAAGCGTAAGGTATAGAAAGGCTAACTCACGGGCAAGTGTGGCTTGTTATTGTGCTTCTTCTGCTACTGGTTAAGCGAGTATGCACCGGTGAGGTATTTATAGAGCTGCTGCAACCAGCAGGGGCAGATGTGTACGTGTGTGTGTTCTTTCATCAGGATTATTGGTCTAAAGCTAGGCGGATGTAATTAAAAGAAAAGAGAAAGATAATGTTGTTGACGGTGCCAAGAAATCGTAGCTGCTCCACCGCTCAGTCACCAATAATGCATCCATTATATTATATACGCACGAGACACACGAGGTGGCCCCTGCAGCCAGTAGAAAACAAGAAAAGAAAAGATAGCAACGCTACAGAAACATGCATCCTCCCCGGCAACCAAATAGCTAGTCAGGCAGTCAGCAGCTTCAGTACGCGCAGCAGACACCGACAGAAACTTGACAATTATAGTGAATCATTAATGGTCCCTCCACGTTTTTCTCGTTATATTCTTCTCCTCTCGCCGACAACTAGCTAGTCTAGGATCAGCCCATCTTTAGCTACATATAGTTGCTCCTTCTACATATCCTTGATGGTGATACATGCCCCATTATCTGCGGATTAGATTCTGAGACGGAAGACCACTTAATCCTCAGGTGCCGCTTCTCCAAAACTCAGTGGAACCGGATGGGCTTTGAGACTGAAAACGTCCAGGTGACCTCGCTCTGGAACATCACCCTGCCGACGGGATTCCCCACCGCTCACTCGGCAAGTTTCATTCACCTGATATGTTGGATGTTATGGAAACACAGGAACGATGTGGTCTTCAACAATATGGCGCCCTCATACAATCGTCTCCGGGGAGCATGCAAAGACGCGGTGAAACCTATGGAAGTTTTGCTTGCCTATTGCTGATCGGGGTGTAGCTGCCCACTGGTGTAATGTAGTTTCTTTATGAACTAAGGCCCCGTTCGCTTGTCTGAAAAAAGAAGCAAAAACACTGTAGCGGATGGTTGTGTGAGAGAGAAATACTGTAGCGGCTGGAAGACGCACTGTAGCATGTGAGGAGAAGCAGCCGGCTGGTCCTTCACAGCCACCTCGCCGGCCGTACATTCTGAGTTCTTTGACTCAGTACACAGGGGCGCACCAGAGGACTAACAAGAGGTCGACTGCGGATTAAGAGAAGGTGAGGGTCTGCAAGATGATAAGGAAACTCGATGATAAGAATATGAATCAGGAAAAAAGGGGAAAACAGAAACAAAGAAACATAACGAGGATTCACTCACTCAGCTATCTTCTTCTTGATAAAACCAACCGACGACCTTAGAGGGGGAACTATAGCAGCAAAAATATCTCCACTACCCTGCGACAGGAGTGGCGTGGTCGGTACCGGAGCCCAGAAGAACTCAAGCAAAAATATCTCCACTTTCCTCCTTTTACAAGTCCAAAGTTAGAACAAAAAGAGGTGTTCAACAACAGAAAAACAAGAAAACAACTCACCAACGCATAACAAGGGCTGCATCATCATCCTCATCTTCCTCATTCTCAAATATGGCAACCACAGCGCGATCTGAAAAAGAAGGAAAGTACTCGGTTAAAGGCACAAACAAACAACAAGAAGACAAAGCGTATTAATATGCTCACCTAGGAGCATGCTACCTAAAACTTGAGTACTTGGACGAGTACTCAACTGGCGAGGCTTCTTGGTAGCAGACAAACCAGAAGAAGAACAATCCGCTCGCCCCCTTTTTCCAACACTACGAGAAGCTCGAGGAACTGGACGAGGAACATACTCTACATATACGTCAAGAACTGTGGAAGAAACACCAGGAAACATCGTGGTGGTTTGAAACTTACAGGTTAAAGATGCCCCAGCAAGACTCCCCAGTCTCCACAATGGCAGGGCAGTCATCAAGGGGGTTCGGATCAACGAAGTTACGTCCCAATTCCTATAAAAGAGTAAAATAACCAGACAAGAAAGATTAAGCAAAAAGTGGAGATAGCAAAGGAAATACAAAAAGTACCCGCATAAGAAAAAACAACTCACAGTAGGAGGTGGGTTGTTAGCATAATACTCAAGGACAGCATGCGGAACGACGCTTACTCCTTTCAACATCTTCTGAAGGCGCTCGAGCACCTCCTCATCGGTCAACTCAAGGGCAGGGACCATAGGAGAAGGATCCTCCGCCCCAGAGTACTCAAAACCATAATTTTCTCGCTCCTTCAGAGGCTGAACACGGCGGCGAAGAAAACTAGAAATGATACCGCCCGGTCAAGCCCTCGCTGCTTCGTGAGTACATATCCTCTCAAGAAATGGCTTGATCGCCTGGAGCTCATCCGTCGTCGTCGATTCTTTTCCCATCGGTCATTAAGCATGGGACCGAACCATAATGAACAGCAAGAGGAGGAATCAAATTGGCGGCATAAAACCAGTCGGCATGTCAATCCCTCACAGAATCAACCAAGTCATAATCAAAGAATTTACTCTTAAGACCCTGATAAAACTGAATCCCGCAGCCACCAAGAACATGGGTGTCATCGCGGCGGGGTTGTGGCTTCAGATGGAAGAAGTAACGAAAGAGAGAAAGAGAAGGAGGAATTCTAAGAAAAGTTTCACAAAGATGAATAAAAATAGAAAGATGAAGGACATCATTGGGAGCAAGATGGTTCAAGCTAATCCCAAAATAACTGAGAAATCGATGAAGAAAAGCAGAAGCAGGAAGGCAGAGTCCAGCACGGATAAAGGAGATAAAAAGAACAATCTCATCAGGACCTAGAGTTGGGACCCGATGCTAGCCTAGAGCTTTCCAATCAGTAAACTCCTTGCCCTGGATCAGACCATCACTGACAAGCTCGCGCAACTGATCCTCAGTCGTAGTCAGAGCCGGCCAGATCTTCTGAGCAACCCTCATGGCCATAAATTCTTGATTTTCAATCACAGAAAGCGATGCCTCCTCATCTACAAAGGTTGTCTGGGACTTGCTCGCTGATTTCTTCCTACCCATATACTACCGAAAGCAATAAAGCACTAAGAAACGATGACGCTCCGACGATGGCACTCAGATGATGGCGACAATGGCTGCGGCGGAGTTTTGAAGACTAGGGTTTTCAAGGCAAAAGCAGGGCAACAAAGAAAAAGAAGAAGAAAGGCCTTTAAATAGATTTTTCAGCAATAGAAACGTGGCCCACCAGGCCCGTTTAAACACGGCATGAGAACGCAACGATCCATTTCTCACCACAACTGACACAGCTGAAATGACGGACGACACACTTCTACACAAAGGTACAGTTCAACGAGCAGATTTTAGACTTATCCATCCAGCACCACGACAGAGTTATCATATTGCTACAAAAAGAACTCGTCAACCATGAAGCAACGAAGGGTTACCTCACAAGGAACACAAGAACCCGATTCCTATAGAAAGAACTCGGGAATCTCATAAACAACCAGGACATAAGCAGAAAAAAGAATGACAACTCAGAAGATAAGATTCTTTCCATTACAAATGGCTTCAAAAAATACAAGATTACACATCTTACAAGACCCAACGAACTCGGTACTACGACAAGCAAGATAGCAAAAAGGAACATGGACACAGCTAGGCTCTAAAACGACTACGTGTTCCAAATTAATACTCGGCAGAACAAACCACACTCGGATACACTGTTTTCTTCAAAGGACGAACGCAGTACATCCAAGGCGGAAATCAGCAGCACGGCAGGACAACATGGACCAAAGGAGGCCTGCAGGCATCTGTCTACCCAAGCCCGACGTGATGCAGGATCAGGTGTTGATCTGCACCGGACAGTCACAGGGCAGACGAGGAAGATCAACCCAGAATTGTTGGATGAAGGAACGTATCCCACATCACAAGACTTCCTCCAACTACCGCCACGTACCTCCCCCGGTATAATGCCATCATGCGCGAGATTAGTCTACCTCTAATCCCTATCACAAGACTCCCTCCAAATTCGACAAGATACACAAGAACTACAAAAAATACGCCTGGCCGCTGCTCTACTTCACAAACTATCATATTCATGACTACAGAGATTTCAAACCACACAACAAAATGCTCGATGAATCAAAACAACTCACTAGGAGGGTATTTATAGACCAAAGAAGCGGTGCACATGGACCGGGAGTACAAATGGAACAAACCTAACAAAGGACACAAAGAAAAGACATAATTCAATGAAAGAGGACTTAGGCGTTAAGGAACAATACTCAAGAACGAGCATATTCGGAAGAATATACCGACACTGTACAACTCGTGAACAAACAACTTTTACTCTCAACCACCACCATACAGCTACATCTGACAACAGCAGACTACCAGAGAACATGCCAAGATCCTATATCTGAGTTCTTTTTGAATAAAAGAACCCAGGTATATGCTCAGGGGCTGCAACAGGAAAGGTTTTTAGTTCTTTGAACAACTCAGATTCAAGACCCTCCAACTCTTTGTTCCAAATAGCAAGAGGCTCAGGGGCGACACTCAGTGAGTGCACTTTTTCTTCAAAAAAGCGCACATCACTTAGAAGACTTCTTCAAGACAGCAGTTTTTAAACAACATAAGATTCAAGACCCTCCAACTTTTTGTTCCAAATAGCAAGAGCCTCGGGGGCTACACTCAGTGAGTGCACTATTTTTCAAAAAAGCGCACGTCACCAAGAAGACTTCTTCAAGACAGACCACTTCAAGACCTCACGACAAAAAAAACTCGGACCGAGCTATATCCGAGTTCTTTTTGGTAAAGAACCCGGGTATATGCTCGGGAGCCCTTCGACGAAGAATCAGAGCAATTTCAAGACAAGACCCTCCAGCTCCTTGTTCCAAATAGAAAGAGGCTCGGGGGCTACACCAAGATGGGAGTATTTTTTCTTCAAAAAAGCACACACCACTCGAAGATCCCAAGAAGCGCTACATGGTTCCACTCAAGAAAGCACTCGGGCGATGCTTGTTCCTGCTCGGCAAGACTTGGAGGAACAAGACAAGGCTTCCGGAGTTCAACCATGAAGTGCTCGGGGGCTTGTCGATGCGGGACCCATGGGATACACCGTAAGGAAGAGAGGAGATCTAGTTTGATTTGGATTCCTCCTATGTAATCCTAGTAGTAATATTACCCTATAATCCTACTATGACTCTACATTATAAACCGACTAGGACTCTGGCCTCCTGACTATATAAAGGAGGGCAGGGCTCCTTAGATCGGACAACGCAGAAGAGAGTGAGAGACAACACTTTACAATCAATCCAACGCAAAGGCTAATGCCGACTGGACATAGGGCTATTACTCGATCATGGTCGAGGGGGTCGAACTTGATAAATCGATTGTCTCTTGCGTTTACCATCGAGTTCGCATCTGTTTGAAGCCCGAACAAATCGCCCAGCACCCCCGTGGTAGGCTATCGGTGGTGAAACATCGACGATCGATTGTTGCGATTGTTGTCCGAGTTGTGCAACACCTTTCCCTACTCTAGTCTTTTTCTGCGCCGCCTCAAATGACTTGGTGAGAGAGCGGTCGTAGTCCGATTTTGGTAGGGTCTTTTGAGATTCCCGCTTTTTCTGGTCCACCTTCTTTCTTAGAAGATCTAGAGGTAATTAGAAGTACGGTTTCTCCGGGTTCTCCCTCACTTCTCGTTGCTTTCTTACTTTTTCGAAGAACTTTTCACATCTTTTTGTACTGCATCCTTTAATTCCTTTTCACTTTTCTCGTAAGATAGTTTTTGGGGAATAACTGGATTAGAGGAGGCTTTCTTCTTTGCCAGCTGGTGGGGCAATGACTTCGTTTATGGGCGGACCTCTTAGGAGCCGGGCCGCTTCTTGATCATCAAGGAGGCGGGGCAGCCGTTGGAGACCTCATTGGAGGCGTGGAGACCTCCTTGGAGGTGGCGGTGGTGGAGACCTCCTTGGAGGCGTTGGAGACCTCCTTGGAGGTGGCGGCGGTGGCGGCGTTGCATAATTATTGCCCGGAGCACTATGATGATCTAGAGATTGAATAATTGGACTTAGGTTGGCGGAGGCCCTACTGTGTGATTACAAAAAAAAATAATTAGGTATAAGAAATTATTATTATTAATCATGCATGTCAATAGAAAATTAGTGAAAAAATTGTTTCGTTAACTTTTGTCTGCACCTATTGTCTGGCAGTTGAGGAAGCGGTGGTGGACTAGAGACCCCTGGAATAATGATGTAGCGCTTACGCCATAGTATGAATGTCTTCTCTGCTTTCTCCTAGAGTCTTCTCCCCATCACCTCCCCGGAATGTCAAGAGCCGATCACTAAAACCTTTGTTAACTCTATCCACTAAGACGCTAACATATCTAGGTGGTATTATTGCCCCATGGATTATTGGTGTCTTAGTAGGATCTGGAGGAGAAAAAACACCGAGAGCCACCATGATTGTGGCATTCTCTTTTGGAATATGTAGCTCATATGATGTAAATGGTGCAGTGATGTCATCCACGGGGAAACGTAGCATTGCGTCATCTTGATTTGGCAACACCGTGGAAGCGCAGCTGCTTTTCAACTAATCAGGGGGGTTAATATTAATGTTGATTCCTGGATCTAATGCCTGCCTTTGGGCACTCATTGCTATTTGCACTTGCTTTACGATTTCATCCTGCATTCTAGCTTGCATGTCTTTTTCGCGCTCCTGTGCTTGAAGCAATGCCTCTCGTGACTCACGAACCAATTCCTCCAACCTGCTGATCCACGTTGCATCATCATCCTTCCTTCTCTGTCGGCTTCTGTAGGTATCTCTATCGTCAGGGAAACCATGCTCCCAAGAAATGTTTCGTCCTAAACCTCTCGTTTGGCCACTGTGTTCAGCGGTCCCAAGGGCATACGTCAGTTCATCCTTCTCTCTATTGGGCCTGAACGCACCAATAGCTTTAGCTTGTAGAGCATAAGAAAATCTTTGTGTTGCTCTTTCGAGTTTTAGGCCATGAACCAGCTTCCCGGTCTCTAGGTCCAGTCTTCCCCCATGAGCGAAAAACCAATTGTTCGTGCGTTTGGGCCAATTGAGTGATTCTGGTGTGATACCCTTGGCAAGAATGTCTGCTTCCATTTTTTCCCACTTGGGAATGGCAGTCGTGTAGCCACCTGATCCCATGCCATGGTGGTATACCTTCTGTCGGGCATTAGCTTGGTTCCTTCTCACCCGTTCCTCACCCTCTTCTGATGTCTTGTACTATACAAAATCATTCTAGTAGGGCCTCAACTTCGCGAGCGGGCCACTAGTATTGAAATTGGGCGTTAGGTTCTTTTTGATGTATTTCATGTATAGGGATTTCTTAAAAGTCTGAAATTGTGTGGCCATCTTCTTCATAGCCCACTTTCGAACTAGTTCCTTCAATTCATCATTGTTGATAGCATTATAATCATCCGCTTACAACGTGAAATATTGAAGGATATCATCCCAAATTAAATTCTTATCAAGATCAGAGACAAAACTCACATGAGGCTCGTTGATCTTTTGCTTCCATTCACGTGAACTGATCGGAAGTCTGTCCCTTACAAGGCACCCACGGTGTTGCACGAATTTCCTTGCATGTGGACCAAGTGGTTCGCCTGTCTCGATATTGAATTCCGATATTATGTAGCGCCCCTCCAATGGCTTTTTCAGGCCTCGAATATTTTTGCTTTTCGCCGTTGTGGTAGTCAATCCAGAGGGCTACGTATAAAAAAGAATAAATAAATATCATGTGTACACATAATAGATGATAGATATTCAAATATATATATATAATATTCAAATATATATATAAATATATATACATCGCCAGTATTCTCTTGCACAATATTTTCATATTTTCTTGGTTATCTTCAAGAGCCAGGTATTGACTCCTGTCATCTACATCCTGCTGGTCACGATCGACAAATTGAGTGCCGGTGTTGATAATATCCATCATTTCTTCATCTATGTTGTCTCTCGGGGCAGCCATCTAGCTTTTACACCACTAGATATATCTATATAAAATAAAAACTACATCTGTAAAATGGACTCCTGCAGGACGTGCCACCTTGAGGATAGTAACATTTGTAGATGATATTTGTAGGTCTAAAGTTATCAAATATCCATCAAATTCTAGCTCAAAAATATGTTTAAATAAATAACCATCGTACTAGTTGATCTTGCTTACGTGATCATCTCGGCGAGCATTTCTCCACCGGACGGCACCGTACTTGGCCACGGAAGAGCTCCGATTCTACGAGGAAGGGAACACAATCTTCCACGACCGTTGCCGCTCTCCCTCGTAGAACCAAAGCTCCTCCTTGACGTTCGTTACCGCTAAGCAGAGAACATGCTAGCCGAGATGAACACTGTCCGCAAGTTCAACTAGTACGGATTTTCTACAATTTTCTAACTATTTTCTAAGTTTTTCATTTCATGGAAAAATTAATTCTAAAAAATAAAAGGCATGATTTCTAAGTATTTCATTTCATGGAAAAATTAATTCTAAGTGACCTGCTCGACATCGTTGAGCTCGCGGGCGTTTCATGGAAAAATTAATTCTAAGTGACCTGCTCGACAAAATTGAGAAAAAACACACGCTCTCATGACCTCACACATGTTCTAAGATCACGTAAGCTTTCGTACTAGTTGACCTTGTTTACGTGATCATCTCGGCGGGCATTTCTCCACCGGACGGCACCGTACTTGGCCACAGAAGAGCTCCGATTCTACGAGGAAGGGAACATGGTCTTCCACGACCGTTGCCGCTCTCCCTCGTAGAATCAAAGCTCCTCCTTAACGTCCGTTACCGCTCGGCAGAGAACATGCTAGCCGAGATGAACACGGTCCGCAAGTTCAACTAGTACGGATTTTCTACAATTTTCTAACTAGTCCGCACCAAGGAGGCGGAGGTATGCCCCCCCCCCCGAGTAGGAGAACTACGTGCCCTGCTACTACAACGTCCACGGACGCCGTCCGAACGCCCTCGAGATCTAGGGGCGGCGTCCGCAAGTTCAACTAGTACGGATTTTCATGTATTTTTGAGCTAGTCTCAAGCATTTGAACGTGGCCATCATGGTCAAGCCGAGCCCCCACTCGCCTCGGGCGTGCGCATGTGCTGAAGGCTTGAAATGGACGCCGTTGTCTCTCCCTTCCTCTGCATTCTCTCTTTCTCCCTTGCTGTTCTCCTTCACCAGCAGCACGGCAAAGATGGCCGCATGAGCTGCTCCATGGCCGCCCCGTTCCCCTACTCCCTCTCCATGGCCGTCGGTCCGAGCACACACTCATACACAAATAAAATCTACAAATAAATATACACACACTATTGCTCACATATAGCACGGCGAGCAACACAAGCACGATGGCCAGATGTGATCTCCCTTGCTGTTCT
This sequence comes from Miscanthus lutarioriparius, assembly GCA_904845875.1. Classification (NCBI taxonomy): domain Eukaryota; kingdom Viridiplantae; phylum Streptophyta; class Magnoliopsida; order Poales; family Poaceae; genus Miscanthus; species Miscanthus lutarioriparius. The sequence goes on along the minus strand of CAJGYO010000016.1, from coordinate 77,256,474 downwards.
CCTCCTTTAGCCAGGCACGGCGGTAGCATGGCCGCCGAGCTGCTCCTTGGCCGCCCCGTTCCCATGCTCCCTCTCCATGGCCGTCGATCCGAGCACACACTCATACACAAATAAAATCTACAAATAAATATACACACACTGTTGCTCACATATAGCACGGCGAGCAACACAAGCACGATGGCCGGAGGTGATCTCTAGACGACGAGGATGAGCGCGCTGACAAAGGGTTTTAATCAAGTTGACGACGAGGATGAGCGCGTTGACGTGGAGGACGACGAGGATGGCCGGAGGTGATCTCTCGACGACGAGGATGCGACAGGGACGACGACGAGCGCCCTGACAAAGGGGACGATGACGAGCGCTCAGGTGAAGGGGGTGACGAGCGCACGGCGAGGCGTGCGAGCGCGTGGAGCCAGGGACAAAGCTGGTGACGACGAGGACAAGGATCGACGACGGCGATGTGGCCACGGTGGATCCAAATCAGATCTGGGCGAGGGCGAGGATGATGGCGGCGGATCCGGGTCTAGGCGCCGCGTACGAATGGGAGAGGCGCGAGCCGGGCCGCGAAAACGTAGCCCACCTTTAGTCCCGGGTGGTTGATCGACCCTGGAGTAAAGGTGGGCTGCAGTTGGCTTTCTGCCAGTTCCAGAAGTTTTTCCCTTTTTATTTATTTCTTTTATATAAATATGCAGAGAGTTATTAATTGCCTAATAAATAAAATATCATCCAAAAAATTATAATAAATATTCCTGGACTTGGTTTTGCATTATTATACACAACAAAAATTTGTAACCTAAACACTTTTGTTTTACTGTATAAATATTTAACATAATGTAAATAATAATTACAATTTGCACCATGCAAAAATATACTATTTGATTAAAATCATTAAAACTATTACTTTTTGACAGGAAATAAGTTTTCACATCTTATTAACGTTGATCATTTGGTTTTTCATCACACATTCTCCACGGGAAATCCACCGTCAAGCAAAAAATTCATTTAAACAGTAGAAAATATGAAAACACGAAAAAAAATCTGAAGTCACAATTATTACATAATAGGTCTAATACATCACTATATATATCAAGCAGACATAGTAGCGAACTTCTTAACGTATATCCCTTAGTTATGATTGCGCCGTAACCATGGAGTGTCCTCATCATTTAGCTGGATGCTTGGGTCTTTATTCACTGTGAACGGTGGAATTCGGTCATCCTTTTCATAATCTTCTGATATGCCTGATTTGTCTGCAATTTCGACGATGTTTCTTTTCCCTGAAAGAACTACGTGGCGCTTTGGCTCATTGATTGGGTCGTTGTTGTTTTCCCCTCTCTTCGGTATTGTAGGCATGTCGTTGACATAGAACATCTGATTCATATCCTTGGCAAGGACGAACGGTTCGTCTTTGTACCCAATATTATTGAGGTCCACGGTTGTCATTCCATACTGGTTGTCGACTGCTACCCCGCCTCCAGTCGCCTTTACCCATTGGCACTTGAACAAAGGTACCTTAAAAGTAGGTGCATAGTTTAGTTCCCATATCTCCTCTATGCGGCCATAATATGTTTGCTTATTTCCATTAGGGTCGGTGGCATCTATGCGGACACCACTATTTTGGTTGGTGCTCCTTTTATCTTGGGCTACTGTATAAAATGTATTCTCATTTATCTCGTACCCTTTGTATGTGAGGATATGCCACGATGGCTGCCTAGTCAACAAATACAGTTCCTCATCAATACTCTCATCACCCTGACATTCTTTTCACAACCAGTCGCTGAAAGTTTTCATGTGCTGACGCATAATCCAAGCTTCAGACTTCCCTGGAAACTCGGATCGGAGCAACTCTTTATGTGTCTCGATATACGGATCCACCAAGGAGGAGTTTTGCAGAACTGTGTAGTGTGCTTTATTAAAATAATTGTCCTGCGTACCAATATATGTTTTCTTCCCTAGTGTCCCCTTTCCACTTAGTCTCCCCTCGTGTCGCGATTCAGGAACACCAATCGAGTCAAGGTCGGGAATAAAGTCAACACAAAACTCAATGACCTCCTCTGTTCCATAGCCCTTGGCAATGCTTCCTTCTGGCCGAGCACGGTTGTGAACATATTTCTTTAGGACTCCCATGAACCTCTCAAAGGGGAACATGTTGTGCAGGAACATAGGACTGAGAATGCTAATATCCTTGACTAGATGAACTAGGAGGTGTGTCATGATATTAAAGAAGGAAGGAGGGGGGGAACACCAACTCAAAACTGACAAGACATTGAACCATATCATTCTGTAGTTTAGCAAGTTCCATTGGATCGATTGCCTTCTGAGAAATTGCATTGAGGAATGCACATAGCTTTACGGTGGCTAGACATACATTTGGAGGTAGAATTCCTCTTAATGCAACTGGAAGCAATTGCGTCATGAGCACGTGGCAGTCATGGGACTTTAAGTTTAGGAATTTCTTCTCTAGCACATTTATTATACCATTTATATTCGAGGAGAATCCAGATGGTACCTTGATGCTTAATAGGCATTCAAACATGCTTTCCTTCTCTTCTTTGCTAAGAGTGTAGCTGGCAGGACTTAAGTAATGGCGTCAATCATCTGTCTTCTCTGGATGTAGGTTGTCTCCTTCTTTCAAACATCGCAAGTCCTGTCGTGCTTCAAGTGTGTCCTTAGGCTTCCCATACACACCCATGAAGCCTAGCAGGTTCACACAAAGATTCTTCGTCAGCTACATCACGTCGATCGCGCTACGGACCTCTAGGACATGTCAATAGGGTAGCTCCCAAAATATGGACTTCTTCTTCCACATGGGTGCGTGGCCGTCGGCGTCATTCGGAACAGGTTCGCTGCCATGTGCCTTTCCAAATACTACTTTCACATCCTTGACCATATTGAGTACATCCTCACCAGTTCGGTTGCCCGGCTTGGTCTGGTGATCTGCCTTACTTTTAAAATGCTTGTCTTTCTTTCTTAGGGGGTGATTCGCAGGAAGAAATCGACGATGGCCAATGTACACAACCTTTCGACATTTTTTCAAGAATATAACTTTAATGTCATCGAAACAGTGCGTGCATGCATTATATCCCTTGTTTGATTGTCCTGAAAGATTACTTAGAGTAGGCCAATCATTGATTGTTACGAACAACAATGCTCGCAGGTCATGTGTATGCATTTCCTTGTATCTAGAAGCATCCAGAACCCATTGTGTGCTACTCAGTGTCCAATCGTTGAGTAATACTAATACTTGTTGGTTCATGACAATCACCTGCTACATCAAGTTGATATACCATCCTGAAAACCCTTGCCCTGTGCGTATCAAAAAAGATTCGCACAGCCTACAAAACATTGGGAAACGTACAGACAATAGTCTGTTTGGATTTCCCAAGAGTCTAAAGTTTATTGACTAAATTTTAGATCACTTTAGCTCTCGAGTCAACCAAGATTCAATTATGCTGAACAGCTGTTTTATAACGAAAGAAAGTGAAAACAAACAACTAATGCAAGGATGGACGGCATTTTATTTATGCAAGAACGATGCCATTATTTAGTAATAATTTATAGGAAAGAGACACGTACACATAACACATTCATTATCCGGCAGATGCAGAGACATGCATACATGGCATGTCCGCGTCATTCGTCATATTTTATTCAAGTTCTGGAGCGAGGAGCGAAGAAAGCTGGGCATGCAGCAGCAGCAGCAGCAGCAGCAGCGAGCTTATCAGCCGACATGGGGCGTCTGGGCGACGGTATCGACGAAGATGCGGACGCGGTTGGGGCGGTATTCCAAGGTCACAGGCGAGCCGGTGGGCAGCACGACGATGTCGGCATCGGGCTTGTCCTTGAGGATCACCTTCTTGGCTTCCTCCACGCTGAGCCCGACCACCTCTGGCCACGACGTCTTGGGGCCGCCGCACTCCGGTGCCGCCGTCGCCGTGGAGCTCATCGGTTGTCGGTCGCGAATTGAAACTGCAAATCAACTGATGACGATAATTTAATATATATAATGATGCTCTGGCCTGTGAATTAAAAGGAAATTAGCAAACTACTGGTAGCCACTATATTAGTATTGCAAAAGGCCAAAAGCGTAAGGTATAGAAAGGCTAACTCACGGGCAAGTGTGGCTTGTTATTGTGCTTCTTCTGCTACTGGTTAAGCGAGTATGCACCGGTGAGGTATTTATAGAGCCGCTGCAACCAGCAGGGGCAGATGCGTACGTGTGTGTGTTCTTTCATCAGGATTATTGGTCTAAAGCTAGGCGGATGTAATTAAAAAGAAAAGAGAAAGATAATGTTGTTGACGGTGCCAAGAAATCGTAGCTGCTCCACCGCTCAGTCACCAATAATGCATCCATTATATTATATACGCACGAGACACACGAGGTGGCCCCTGCAGCCAGTAGAAAACAAGAAAAGAAAAAGATAGCAACGCTACAGAAACATGCATCCTCCCCGGCAACCAAATAGCTAGTCAGGCAGTCAGCAGCTTCAGTACGCGCAGCAGACACCGACAGAAACTTGACAATTATAGTGAATCATTAATGGTCCCTCCACGTTTTTCTCGTTATATTCTTCTCCTCTCGCCGACAACTAGCTAGTCTAGGATCAGCCCATCTTTAGCTACATATAGTTGCTCCTTCTACATATCCTTGATGGTGATACATGCCCCATTATCTGTGGATTAGATTCTGAGACGGAAGACCACTTAATCCTCAGGTGCCGCTTCTCCAAAACTCAGTGGAACCGGATGGGCTTTGAGACTGAAAACGTCCAGGTGACCTCGCTCTGGAACATCACCCTGCCGACGGGATTCCCCACCGCTCACTCGGCAAGTTTCATTCACCTGATATGTTGGATGTTATGGAAACACAGGAACGATGTGGTCTTCAACAATATGGCGCCCTCATACAATCGTCTCCGGGGAGCATGCAAAGACGCCGTGAAACCTATGGAAGTTTTGCTTGCCTATTGCTGATCGGGGTGTAGCTGCCCACTGGTGTAATGTAGTTTCTTTATGAATTAAGTCCTATAAAAAACTGTCCTACCCCTCCTCCAATGTACTCTGTCATATGGAACTGAGCAATAAGCTTTTGTTGCTCCAATGCAATCTAGTAGGTGGGGAGTGCTTCTCCCCTCCGGTTATCCTACAAAAAAAAATATATTATTACAAGAACTATCATAGCTAGAGAGAGATTATTCAGTTAACCTGCATATGGAGAAACCAAGTAACCGACCGCGAATCTATCGACCGACCACTTAAACTGTCTTGTTAATTGACCCCAAATGCTATGCTTGTGGCACGGTGGCAGAATTTTTCTTCCATAAATGTAGTTTTTGTTAACTTTCAATATCACTGTCATGGACCTGCTCATGGGTTGTCCTCTGGGCCGTTCAACACGTGATGGAGTATGCACTGGGCTTGATTTGGCCGCTTGGCCCATAGAACTAATAGCAACTTGCCGCGGACGCGCGTGGAGCGCAGAGGCAATGCCCCGGTGGTGGGAGCTGGCCGGCCGGGGTTCGAACCCCGATTCTGCACCACTTGCTGCGTGCAAGCAAATAATATCCAAGCGTCTGCCTCTCTCATGTGATGCCACGATTGGATCGTGGCGTGCCCGTCCTCTGAAATCAGTGGATTTCGGTGATCTCAAGAAGGACATGGTCTTCAGATCCGAGTGTAGCTATATGTTTGTTTGTACACGAGTGGTGTGTGTAGTGGGCGTGCGTGTGTACGAACAGATGCTACAGCTGTACCCAGATGAGAAGCAATCAAAAAAAAAAAAAAGCAACTTGTTGTACAGAAGGAAAGTGAGCATCAACGCGGAGGGTGTCTGATGACCAGGGAATCTAAACTCAGCGGCGGCAGCAAGAGCTCGAGGCGAGCATACGCTCGATATATCCTTTTCTCCTTTTCGTTGTTCTATATACTTCATGTGTATGCATTTCCTTGTATCTAGAAGCTTCCAGAACCCATTGTGTGCTACTCAGTGTCCAATCGTTGAGTAATACTAATACTTGTTGGTTCATGACAATCACCAGCTAGCTACATCAAGTTGATATACCATCCTGAAAACCCTTGCCCTGTGCATACCAAAAAGATTCGCACAGCCTACAAAACTATTCGGAAACGTACAGATAAAAGTCTATTTGGATTTCCCAAGAGTCTAAAGTTTATTGACTAAATTTTAGATCACTTTAGCTCTCGAGTGAACCAAGATTCAATTACGCTGAACAGCTGTTTTATAATGAAAGAAAGTGAAAACAAACAACTAAACCGCTTACATTTATTCATTCGTGCATGGACGGACGGCATTTTATTTATGCAAGAACGATGCCATTATTTAGTAATAATTTATAGGAAAGAGACACGTACACATAACACATTCATTATCCGGCAGTTACAGAGACATGCTACATGGCATGTCCGCGTTATTCGTCATATTTTATTCAAGTTCTGGAGCGAGGAGCGAAGGAAGCTGTGCATGCAGCAGCAGCAGCAGCGAGCTTATCAGCCGACATGGGGCGTCTGGGCGACAGTGTCGACGAAGATGCGGACGCGGTTGGGGCGGTAATCCATGGTCACAGGCGACCCGGTGGGCAGCACGACGATGTCGGCATCGGGTTTGTCCTTGTGGATCACCTTCTTGGCTTCCTCCACGCTGAGCCCGACCACCTCCGGCCACGACGTCTTGGGGCCGCCGCACTCCGGTGCCGCCGTCGCCGTGGAGCTCATCGGTTGTCGGTCGCGAATTGAAACTGCAAATCAATTGATGACGATAATATAATACATATAATGATGCTCTGGCCTGTGAAATTAAAAGGAAATTAGCAAACTACTGGTAGCCACTATATTAGTATTGCTAAAGGCCAAAAGCGTAAGGTATAGAAAGGCTAACTCACGGGAGTGTGGCTTGTTATTGCGCTTCTTCTGCTACTGGTTAAGCGAGTATGCACCGGTGAGGTATTTATAGAGCTGCTGTAACCAACAGGGGCAGATGTGTACGTGTGTGTGTTCTTCATCAGGATTATTGGTCTAAAGCTAGGCAGATATAATTAAACAGAAAAGGGAAAGATAATGTCGTTGATGGTGCCAAGAAATCGTAGCTGCTCCACCGCTCAGTCACCAATAATGCATCCATTATATATATACGCACGAGGCACACGAGGTGGCCCCTGCAGCCAGTAGAAACAAGAAAAGAAAAAGATAGCAACGCTACAGAAACATGCATCCATGGTTTCTCCTCCCCGGCAACCAAATAGCTAGTCAGGCAGTCAGCAGCTTCAGTACGCGCAGCAGACACCGACAGAAACTTGACAATTATAGTGAATTATTAATGGTCCCTCCATGTTTTTCTCGTTATATTCGTCCAAAACCGGGATTAAAGGGGTTGAGAACCAGGACTACAAGTCGTTTCTCTACCGGTGTTCTCCTCTCGTCGACAACTAGCTAGTCTAGGATCAGCTCATCTTTAGCTATATATTGTTGCTCCTGCTACATATCCTTGATGGTGATACATGCCCCATTATCTGTGGATTAGATTCTGAGACGGAAGACCAATTAATCCTCAGGTGCCGCTTCTCCAAAAATCAGTGGAACCAGATGGGCTTTGAGACTTAAATGTCCAGGTGACCTCGCTCTGGAACATCACTCGGCCGACCGGATTCCCCACCGCTCACTCACCAAGTTTCATTTACCTGATATGCTCGATGTTCTGGAAACATAGGAACGATGTTGTCGGTGTTTCGAACCGGGGGTCCTCAACCAACTAGTGAATGTGAACTGCGTGCCTCTAATCCTGGATGGTGATGTAAAGAGACACAAGGTTTATACTGGTTCAGGCAATCGATGCCCTACGTCCAGTATGAGAGGTCGATTTTGTATTCCTTGCACCGAAGTGCTTGTAGTAGGGGGTTACAAGCTGGGTGAGAGAGGGAGCTAGTCCCAGGTCTCAGCGTGGAGCGGTGCGGGCTGCTTGAGACGTTACTCTCAGGCAGCTGGGGAGAGTGTGTGTCTACGTGAGCCTATCTCGGTGAGCTCGTGAGCGCCTCTCGTCCTAAGAACGGCCCCGGTCTCTCCTTTTATAGTTGAAGGAGGGACAGGGGTGATACATGTGTTCGCCATACGGCGAGCGGAGGTGGCGTGCCTGAGTCCTGTAGCGGCATGGTCAACGGAGTGGTCTTGTCCTTGATGTACTGGAGCAACGCGCCGGTCACGCCTGATCTCGTACGACGTGGGCGCTCCAGTGATAGCTTGACGCAGGGCATGGCCGACGACGTACCGGTCGCTATGCATTGACGGTGAAAAGAGCCGAGGCTCAGTTGGTGCCGAGGCCGAGCCATCGTGGGGAGCTCGGTGGGCGCGAATCCCGAGGCTGCCAAGACCCTGAAGTGGATTGCCGAGGCCTTGGAGGGAGCAGTTGGTCTCATGCACCGATTCTGAGGCTACAGTGACCCGTGCCTGCTTCCCCACGACGCGCTGCTTTTGGAGCAGGAATTAGGTAGCACAGTGCAGTACGGGTGCCAGGCATGGGTGCAGTGCTGAGCATAGTGGCCGGTAACCCCTGCTCAGTCCTGTCTCACATCCCGTCGGCCACTCTGTTGTACTACGCCCACGTGCGGCTGACGTCGGGAGAGTGGTTGGACGCGTGACGTTTTGTCAGAGAAGTCGGTCGAGGCGGAGGTGACGATGTTGTTGCCGAGCCGGCCTCGAGCGAGTCGGAGAATCGGTACTTCGTCCGAGGCTTCGCTCGCGGGGCCTCGGGCGAATCGGACAATCGGTAACCCGTCCGAGGCCTTGCGGAGCGGGGCCTCAGCACGAGAGGTTCTCGGCGAGAGGGCCTCGGCGAGGCGGAGAGTCGTTGCGACGCGGGCTTCGGGCGAGTCGGAGAATCGGCCGAGACCCTGTGATTGTCCTTTGGCTTTGATATTTGCGAGGTTTAAGCGATCTTCTTGGTTCTTGCTTAGGGTACCCCTTTTTATGGTATCCGACAGTAGCCCCCGAGCCTTGGGGTGAGTGCGAGCACTCTCCCTGAGGCTTTGTCGTGATTTTGGCGTGCAGCGGCTCCCGTCGGGATAGTGTTTTGTACTCATGGTTCCGGTGGGTGCGCGCGAGCGCACCCGCCTGGTGTAGCCCCCGAGGCCCTGGAGGAGTGGATTTACTCCTCCAGGGCCTTTTTCTCTGTTGAGTAAGGAGTTTCATCACGTTTGCCGGGCCCCTGAGTGCGAGTTCGGGTCGCTGGGCCACGGTTAAGTTGCGGGAAGAGCCCTCGAGCCTCTGCACGGAGCGAGAGGGTGATCAGGAGTTCCCCTGGCTTTTTGTGCGACCCTCGCGCATCCTTTTCATTCGGAAGGAGGGGTTGTTTGCCGAGCCCTCGAGTGCGAGCCTGGGTCGCTGGGTCTCGGCAGGGTTGCAGGAAGAGCCCCCGAGCCTCTGCACGGAGCGAGAGGGCTATCAGGAGTTCCCCTGGCTTTTTGTTCGACCCTCGTGCATCCTTTTCGTTCGGAAGGAGGAGTAGAATATGCCAGGCTACCCTCAGTGGGCGCGAGCGGTGACACTTCCGGTGAGCTGTTATCGGGTAAGTCCGAGTGGAGGCCCGTGCCCCATTCGATAGGGGTCGGCTTGAGGTCCAGAGACGCACTCCAAAAGTACCAGAGGGCTTCTCTAGTGGGTCCCAGGGCCATTCGATTGGCCCCAGGGGCTCGGCGCCTCTCTACGGTGGGATCCCATTCGGAGACTTCCCTGCCGGTCTCGAACACGACTTAGGGCATCCCGAGCGATCGCTTGCTCGGGCCTCAGCCATGTACGGGCTCGCTGTAACATCCTAATGGGCCAAAGCGGGCCCAACCCAAGCTAGTTATGGGACGGTGGTACTGTAGCAGAACGGGCGTCTACTGTAGCCTCCGAACTCCGGGTTACTGTAGACGGAGCATTGTTCGCCCGAAAATGGGACGGCCAAATTCGGGGTACTGTAGCACCGCGGAAACACTGTTCAACCAGGTTTAGTACCATACTAGAAACTCAGGATTCACCAGATCAACTTAAATATCAGGGCCAGGGACGCGTAGTAACCTTCGGTTAACCGTTTTGAACGAAGCGAGGACGAAAGTTCAAGCGGGTTGCTACACGGGTCGGACCACTCCTAGGAAGAGTGGGCCGGGGCCATGTATGTCGGGACTGGACGTTACACTCGTCCATAGTTGTCCCTAACTCTGTTTATCCTGGGGCGGCTGTCGAGACCCTCGGGGGCCCAGCCTTCGAACCCCTAGACTGTAATGGGCTTGGCGCCCAGTTCCTTAGTCTGAAAGGAATCGGGTGGAGGGATATTCCCCTCCCATCGGCTGACAACGGTGGGCGCGCCTTTTGAGGTGGTTTCTCGGGGAACGGCAACGGCCGTTGCTGCGGTCGAATGCGACGCGGTGTCAGCGGATGGGACATAACTGTGCGTGCGATTAATGAGGAAAAGGTGGGCGCGTGGGCGGTTAAATCGGATCTGGATTAACTGTGCCCGGACTTGAGGGAAACTTCCCCGATTTCGTCGCCCGACCGTTTTGTCCTTTTCCTACATAAATACGAAACGAGCCTCGCCCCTCCCCTCCTTACCTTGCCCGCATTTGCCTTTTCTGCCTTCGAGCGTTTGCAAAGAACAGAGAGCGCCGGGGAGAAGAAGGGAGAAGAGCGAGCGAGCGAGAGAGAGAGAGAGAGAGAGAGAGAGAGAGAGAGAGAGAGAGCCTTACCGCCATAGCCCACATTCTCCACCACTCAATGGCCGGCGGCCCTCCTGTCATCCTCTCGACGGATCCTTTGGATCCGTCCGATATGTTCGTGGAGACGCTGCAGTCTCTTGTCGATGACGGCCTTCTCCGCCCGATCACCGACCCCGATAGGCCGGATGGATTGCTCCATTGGGCGAGCCGGAGCCAAGGCCACCCGCAGGGTACGTAGTGAGCTTCGTGTCCTTCCATGAGCATGGTCTCGACTTACCGGCGGACCGATTCATGCAGGCGCTCCTGCATTACTATGGCGTGGAGCTGCATAACTTCAACCCCAACTCCATCGCGCAGGCGGCCATCTTTGTCGTTGTCTACGAGGGGTACTTGGGCATTGCCCCCCATTGGGAGCTGTGGCTCCATCTCTTCCGGGCGGGGCATACCACCAAGCCGACAGACACGGCGGGTACGAGGAAGATGACGAGGGCCGGCGACTGCACTCTCCAGGTGCGCCAAGGCCGGCATCACCTTTACATCCCGACCCAGCTCGCATCAACCAATCACCGCTGGTACACCAACTGGTTCTACCTCCGCAACGACGACAGCGGACTTCCCCCCTACACCGGGCGGATCATGGAGGACTGCCCGGAGAAGTGGGGGTATGGCATCCCGAGGGAGGATCAGCCCAAGCTGCAGCCGCTCCTGGAGGGGCTGGAGAGGCTGTGGAGCCGCTGCCTTCCGGCGGCTGTGGTCGTGGCGGCCTTCCACCGCCGGAGGGTGCTGCCGCTGATGGCTCAGCGGCGGCGCCTGTTCGACATGAAACCGGATGAGCCAATCGAGGGCATCTAGATGTCTGCCGCCGCTCTTTCTGACGAGGAAATTCTACGTCGGGTGAGGGAGACGGTGGAGGGGAAGCTGAAGAGCGGTGGTCTGACCCCTATCGTGATGCGCCCGTCATAGGGGTACCTCTCCCTGGTAAGTCACGCGCCGCTGCAGCCCCCGAGGCCTCCTTGTTCCTCACCATTTTCCCGTTCTCTTACTTGCATTCGCCGTTCCTACAAGGGATGAGAGACGTGTGAGCCTCCCCGCCGCCCATTCCCGAGGACGCAAGGCGACGGGCGGCGAACCAGGCGCACGCCGAGGCGCAGAAGAAGAAGAAGGACGCCGAGGCGACAAAGCGCAAAAGGAAGTTCCTTGAGCGCGAACAGCGGGATAAGCGCCACCGACAGCAGAGGCAGGACGATCTCCCGGTGGAGGCATCTCCGTCACCGTCGCTGTCGGCAGACTCTTCGGGCAAGGATGACGATCTCCCTGACATCAGGGTGACAACGTTCGGGGCGTCGACGAGCAGCCTGGCGTTTGGAGGAGGAGAGAATGCCCCGGGGCCGGCGATCGCCCACCCCGGGTCCGAGGCCGACACGTCCGAGGCACGGGCGTTAGGGAAGCGCGCCGTTAGCCCGGTGGGCTCGACGGCCGAGGTAGAGCAGGTGATGGTGGGGGTGGCATGACCGTCTCCGCAGAGGATCGGGGGCGCTGGAGTCCGGCGGAGACCAGCCGGCACCGGCGGGCATGGGAGCCATGACTCTGCCGCCACCACCACCGTTGTAGAGGAGGGTAGCAGTGCCAAAGCGGTTGCATCCCCGTTAGAGGTGAGCGTCTTTTCGGCGGAGTTGGCAGCATTTCCCGCTTGCCCCTTGGTCGTATGCTGACCTTGGGGGTGTTTTTTGCTTTTAGGCAGAAGCATCAGGTGGAGGAGCCTACGTTGGCGCTCAAGGTGAGCGCCAGCTCCACTGCTCAATAGGCAGTGGAGGCGCAAGCTGCCGTGCAGTGTGGTGCAGCGTCGGCCGGGGCCGACCTAGAGGAGCTGGTCGCCCAGGAAGAGGCTCCCGGGGTGGCCACGGAGCAGACGGAGGAGGAAGGGCCTACGCCGCGCGTTTCGAGGCCCACGAGTCAGATGGCGTCGGGGCGCCCCCAGTCACCGAGGCCACCGGGGTCGAAGTCGAGGCCCCTGGGACTTCCGAGGCCGAGGTGGTGGAGGCGAGCGCGGTGGACCCGGTGGCCCAGGATATGGAGATGGAGGCGGGGCAACCTTTGGTGCCGCCCCCGGCCCAAGACCTGCCGCCGTCGCTGGAGAGCGCCCGGGAAGTGGAGGTTCAGGCGGCCTCCTCCGATGGTACTTCCCGGGAAAAGGAGGCGGCAAATGCCGAGGCGGCCAGCACCGTGGAGCAGCCAGCTCCAACCTCTGGCGAGGGAAACGGGGCCCTCGTGCGGCTGTAGCCTGAGTCCCGCGGGTGGGATCACCCGCGTGCCTTATGGCGGAGCAGGGATGACCCTAAGGGGGAGCCTCTATTCGCCCTCGAGGATGCGGCCGAGGGGGGGCGCTGGGGCACCTTCGAACAATATCGCCAGCTGGCGGTGCGGTCGCTGCGAACAGCGCTGTCCGTCATGGATGACGATCTGCCCGACGTCGCCCAGGTACGCGTCTTCTTTTCTCGTGTGGTGTTGTCTTGTTCTGAGTTTCCACGCAATGCATGACCTCTGTTCTGCCTATCCAGGAGCTCGAGGCCCGGTCCCTTGGTAAGTTGTTGTTCCTCCGTCGGGAGAGGGACATCTGGGACCAATTCCAGCAGCAGAAGGACCTGCTCGCCAATGCGAACGGGCTTCTGTCGGCATGGAGCGCGGAGGCGGAGGACCTCCGCCTTCGCTGTGCTGATATGAAGGCCGAGGCGGCCACGGCTCGGGAGCAGGTCGCCCCTTTAGCGGCGCGAGTCAAGGGGCTGGAGGAGGAGCTGACCCGGGTGGCCGGTGAGCGGGACGCCTTCAGGTCCCGGGCTGAAGAGGCGATGGTCTCTGCCAAGGCCGTCGCTGCGCAGTTAGGTGAGGAGCAGGGCGCGCATGCACTGACAAAGGGTGCCCTGGACGAGGCCCTCAAGGTGGCTGATGCCTCCCGGGTTGATGCCTTAGCCTAGAAGACGAAGTGTGAGGGTGAGTCCCATTCCCTTTGTTTTATTTGTTTTTCTTGTGTTCGGCCCCTAACTCCCCGATGTGGTACAGAGCTGGAGAAGGAGGCTTCCAGGGCAGCCGAGGCCTCTCGGGTTGAGGTCTAGCACTGGAAAGAGAGAGCCGAGGCCTCTCAGGTCGAAGTCCAGGGCTGGAAGGAGAAAACCGAGGGTGAGTCCCGTAGGGCCTTGCCCTTGTTTGGCTTATTTTTTCTTTTGCGCTTGACCCCATCCTATTTGTTTTGGTGCAGGGTTGGAGAAGGAGGTTTCCCGGGTGGCTGAGACCTCAGCCGCAGTGCAGGCGGCGCTCGAGGCCGAGACCGGGGAGCACGACACGCTGCGGATCGTGGCCCGTACTGTCTGCGAGGCCCTGGAGGTCGAGGGGGTCCAGTCGGGTAGCTCCCTCGAGAGCCGCCTGACTGCGGCGAGTGGCCAAGTGCGCGAGCGACTCCGAGGGGCGTTGCACACGGGCGTCAAGCGCGCCCTGGCCGTCGTCTCCTCGCACTACGCCGGCGTCAACCTCGTGGCCATCAGCGATGGCTACGTCTTGCCAGAGGATGACGAGGAGGCCGATGCGGAGGTCAACAAGCTGATGGAGGCGGTTGAGGGCCCTAGCACAGCGCTGGCTAGTCTGTTTGAAGAAGAAGTGGTTCCTCCCGCGCCAGCCACCGATGCAAGAGATCCCGAGCCTTGACCTGGGCCAAAGGGGCCATGTAAACTGGTTAGGATTATTGTCGTGACATTCATGGCCGTCGAGGCCTTTATACAGTACTCGTGCGTATGCTTTTTTAATTATTTTTTATTATATTTTCGAGCCTTAGCTCTTTGTCCCGTTTCTAGACAAGTCTTTTGCAAAAAACTTCCTCGGAGCCTCAGCTGCCCCTCCGGCGAAAGGTGGTGAGGGAGTTTCCATAGCCTAGGGGCGTAGGCGGTCTTGCGGCTCGGCCAACCTTTTGCCCTCGAGGCACGCTTTCGGTCCTTAGGTTTTTCACAATCGATTTGTCAGAGTACACGAGAGAGTTTGGCATAGAAATTTATTCAAAAAATGGAAAAAATGGTTTCTGGGACTTAGGGGGGGTTCCCCCCCCTTCTAGCCCCCGAGGGAGGCTTGGTTCTGCAGAGGCAGAGGCGAGTCTTGTCCGAGCCCCGCAGTGGGCACCTCTACAGAGGCAGAGCCGAGTCTCCCTTATAGCGTTATCGTAACGCCAATCCCCCATCAATCGGCTCGGGGGGTTTCTCGAAAAATAAGAACAACTAAAGAACGTTTCTTTAATATATTTCGAGAAACAATATATACAATGCTTGGGAATTTAAGGGTAGAAACGACGTAGCTGTTCTATGTTCCAAGCGTTGGTGAAGATTTCACCCTTCTCGTTGGCCAGCTTGTAGGTCCCGGGCTTTAGCACTTGGGCGACGATGTACGGCCCTTCCCATGGCGGGGTCAGCTTGTGGTGGCCCTTGTTGTTCTGCCTCAGCCTCAGCACCAGGTCGCCCACCTTTAGGTCTCGGCTTCGAATGCGCCGGGCTTGGTAGCGTCGTAGGGCTTGCTGGTACTTGGCCGAATGTAGCAGCGCAATGTCCCGGGCTTCCTCTAGTTGGTCGAGGGTGTTCTCGCGGGTAGTGCGGTTGCTCTGCACATTGTAGGCCTGTAGCCTTGGGGAACCATACTCCAAGTCAGTGAGGAGGATGGCCTCGGCTCCATAGACTTGGAAGAACAGTGTGAACCCCGTGGCTCGGCTTGGGGTGTTCCTCAGGCTCCAGATACCGATGGGAGTTCGGCCAGCCATTTCTTGCCGAATTTCTTTAACCGGTTGTATATCCTTGGCTTGAGGCCCTATAGGATCATGCCGTTGGCACGTTCTACTTGGTCGTTTGTCCTAGGGTGTCCTACGTCCGACCAGACCACACGGATGTGGTGGTCATCGCAGAACATCAGGAATTTGTGGTCGGTGAATTGTGTCCCATTGTTGGTGATGATGGTGTTTGGAACCCCGAACCTATGGATGATATCAGTGAAGAACAGTACCGCTTGCCCGGATTTGATTTGAGTGATCGGACAAGCCTCGATCCACTTGGAGAACTTGTTAATAGCTACCAACAAGTGGGTGTAGCCCCCGAGGGCATTCTGCAGAGGCCCAACCATGTCCAGCCCCCACACGGCGAACAACCACGTGATGGGGATGGTTTGGAGGGCTTGGGCCGGGAGGTGCGTCTGTCGTGCATAGTACTAGCATCCCTCGCAGGAGCGTACCAGCTTCGTGGCATCAGCAACCGCCGTTGGCCAGTAGAATCCTTGGCGGAAGGCATTTCCGACGAGCGTCCGAGGCACAGCATGGTGCCTGTAGGCTCCCACGTGCAAGTCCCAAAGTAGGGCTTGGCCTTCCTCGGTGGTGATGCATCGTTGGAGGACGCCGGATGGGCTTCGCCTATACAACTCGCCGTTGCTGAGGACATAAGTTTTGGCTCACCGCGCAAGCCATTGGGCCTCGGTCCTGTCCATAGGAAGCACTCCTCGAACGAGATGATCAAGGAGCGGAACTCGCCAGTCCGTGTCCTGGTCGGTCTCGGGAGGTCCTGCGTCGATTTCCATGGCCTCGGGCTCGGCCGCCGGGGTTTCGGTGGCAGAGGGGGCCTCGATCCCTGCGGTGGGCTCGACCGGTGGGCCCTCCTCTACCGCCGAAGAGTAGCTGACCGATGGCCTGTGCAGGTCTCTGGCGAATATGTTCGGTGGGACTGGGGCCCGTGACGCCGCCATCTTCGCCAGTTCGTCCGTAGCCTCGTTGAATTTTCACGCAATGTGGTTGAGTTCGAGACCGTCGAACTTATCTTCTAGGCGACACACCAATTTGCAGTACGCCTCCATTTTGGGGTCATGGCAGTTTGACTCCTTCATGACTTGGTCGATGATGAGTTAGGAATCGCCCCGTATGTCGAGACGCCGCACTCCAAGCTCGATGGCGATCTGCAAGCCGTTGACGAGAGCTTCATATTCGGCTGTGTTGTTGGAGGTGGCGAAGTGGAGCCGAATCATGTAGCGCATATGCACTCCGAGGGGAGAGATGAAGAGCAGACCCGCGCCTGCCCCGGTCTTCATCAGAGACCCGTCAAAGTACATGGTCCAGCATTCCGCTTGGACTTGAGCAGGTGGCAGCTGGGTGTCGGTCCACTCAGCCACAAAATCGACCAGAACCTGGGATTTAATTGCTTTCCGAGGCACAAAAGATAGGGCCTCCCCCATGAGTTCGACAGCCCACTTGGCGATTCTACCTGAGGCCTCCCGGTTTTGGATTATCTCTCCCAGAGGGAAGGACGACACCACGGTCACCGGGTGGGATTCGAAGTAGTGACGCAGCTTGCGCCGAGCCAAGACTATGGCGTAGATCAGCTTCTGGATATGGGGGTAGCGTGTCTTAGTTTCAGAGAGTACCTCGCTAATGAAGTAAACATGTCGTTGGACAGATAGAGCATGCCCCTCTTACTGCCTCTCGACTACTATGGCTGCGCTGACCACTTGGGTCATTGCGGCGATGTAGAGTAAGAGGGCCTCGCCCTTGGTTGGTGGTACCAGGACAGGAGGGTTGGTGAGTAGTGCCTTGAGCTTGGTGAGGGCTTCTTCGACCTCGGGGGTCCAGGAAAAGCGTTCGGATTTTCTCAAGAGACGGTACAGAGGTAAACCTTTTTTGCCAAGGCGCGAGATGAAGCGGCTCAGGGCCGCAAGACATCCCATAACTCTTTGTACTCCCTTGAGGTCTCAGATTGGCCCCATGTTGGTCACGGCCGAGACCTTCTCCGGGTTGGCCTCGATGCCGCGTTCTGAGACTATGAACCCCAAGAGCATGCATCGGGGGACCTCAAAGACACACTTCTCAGGATTAAGCTTGATGCCCTTCTCCCTGAGGCATTTGAAGGCAATCTCTAGGTCATCAACGAGATCACTGGCCTTTCTGGACTTGACCACGATGTCGTCCACGTAGGCCTCGACAGTTTGCCCGATGTGCTCACCGAAGACCTGGGTCATGCACCGCTAGTATGTGGCCCCTGCATTTCTGAGATCGAATGGCATGGTTACATAACAGTACATGCCGAATGGGGTGATGAAAGAAGTCATGAGCTGGTCGAACTCTTTCATCTTGATTTGATGGTAACCGGAATACGCATCAAGGAAAGATAAGGTCTCCCGTCCTACAGTGGAGTCAACGATTTGATCGATTCGAGGCAATGGAAATGGAACCTTTGGACATGCTTTATTTAAACCGGTGCAGCCCACACACATCCTCCATTTTCTATTTTTCTTCTTAACTAACACAGGATTAGCTAACCACTCTGGATGGGACACTTCCTTGATGAATCCGGCCACCAAAAGCTTCTGCACCTCCTCGCCGATGGCCCTGCGCTTCTCCTCGTCGAATCGGCGCAGGCGCTGCTTCACTGGTCTGGAGCCGGCCTGGATGTCCAAGGCGTGCTCGGCGACCTCCCTCGGTATGCCCGGCATGTTTGAGGGACTCCATGCGAACATATCGGCATCTGCACAGAGAAAGTCGACGAGCACGGCTTCCTATTTGCTGTCGAGGGTGGCGTTGACCCTCAAAGTTCGGCCGTTGGAGCAGTTGGGGTCGACCGGGACGAGCTTGACGGTCCCTACGGGCTCGAAAGTCCCGGCACGACGCTTGGAGTTGGGCACTTCGCTACCGAGTTGGTCGAGGTTGACGATGAGGGCCTCGGCCTCCATGATAGCCTTGGCGTACTCGATGCATTCGACGTCGTAGTCGTATGCATGCTCGTACATGGACTCGACGGTGATGACGCCGTTGGGGCCTGGCATCTTGAGCTTGAGGTAGGTGTAGTTCGGGACCGCCATGAACTTGGCATAGCACGGGCGCCCCAGGATAGCATGATAAGTCCCCTTGAACCCAACCACTTCAAAGGTAAGGGTCTCCTTGTGGTAGTTGGAGGGAGTGCCAAAGCAGACCGGCAAGTCGATGCGTCCGAGGGGTCGTGTGCGCTTCCCTGGCATGACGCCATGGAAGGGTGCGGCACCGCCTCGGAGCCGTGACTGATCGAGCTCTTGGAGTTCTAGGGTGTTGGCATAGAGGATGTTGAGGCCACTGCCTCCGTCCATCAGTACCTTGGTGAGCCGGGTGTTGCCGATGATCGGGTCGACGACAAGTGGGTACTGCCCGGGGTTTGGGACATAGTTGGGGTGGTCTTCCCGATCGAAGGCGATCGCCTCCCGAGACTAGTTAAGGTACTGGGGAGTGGCTACCTCAACCAAGAAGACCTCCCTGCGTTCCCTCTTCCGTTGACGCGCCATGAGGCACGCTGAGGGCCCACCGAAGATCATGAAGGCATTGTGCACCTCGGGGAACCCATCGTCCTTGTCGTTGTCTCTGTCGCCGGCGCCCTTCTTCTTGGCATCATCATTGGGGAGCCCGAGCTTGGCGTAGTAGCGTCGGAGCATGGTGCATTCTTCGAGGGTATGCTTCACCGGGCCCTGGTGGTAAGGGCACGGCCTCTTAAGCATGTCATCAAAAAGCCCGAGGCCCCTGGCGGGGCCTTGGGGATTCTTGCGATCCGTGGCTGCAACGAGTTCGGCCTCGAGGGCCTCTTGCTTCCCCTAGCGCCCCTTTTTATTTTTCTTGGAGAAACGGGAGGCCGAGGCCCCGGGGGCCTCGTCCCTCCGCTTCCCCTTTGTGTCGCTGTCGGGGAAGATGGCCCCGACAGCCTCTTTGCCCGAGGCGAAGTTGGTGGCGATGTCAAGGAGCGCGGCCACCGAGGTCGCCACGTTCTGGCCTAACTCTCGGACCAGGTCTCGGCAGGAAGCGCCAAAGAGAAATGCTTGGACAATTTCCAAATCGCCGACGCGGGGCAACTCGGTGCATTGCTTGGAGTATCACCGGATGAAGTCTCGGAGAGACTCGTTCGGCTTCTGGCGACAACTCTTGAGGTTTTAGGAGTTCCCGGGGTGCACGTATGTGCCCTGGAAATTCCCGACAAAGACCTTTACCAAGTCGCGCCAGTTGTGGATCTGCAAGGGAGGGAGGTGTTCGAGCCAGGCTCGCGCCAAGTCTGATAGGAACAAGGGGAGGTTCTGGATGATGAGCAGGTCATCATTTGCGCCACCTAGCTGACAAGCCAAGTGGTAATCGGCCAGCCATAGCTCGGGGTTGGTCTCGCCGCTGTACTTTGCGAGGTTGGCTGGTTGCCGAAACCGAGCGAGGAATGGGGAGCCGCGGATGGACTTGCTGAAGACTCGAGGGCCAGGCGGCCTATGAGAAGGACTGTGGTCTTCCCCGCTGTTGTAGCGACCACCTCGGTGCGGGTGGTAGCCTCGAGCGGGCCCATCATTGTTGTGACGTCGTCGCCTGCTGACCACATCGTGGTCGTCTTGCACCTCGCGTCGGTCGCTGAGGCAGTCGTGCACTGAGGGGGCCCTGAGGCGGTCGTGCACCAAGGCCCGTTTTGAGGTGTCCCCGCGACGTCGTGATGCGGAGCTTTCGGCCTACTGTACCGCGGTGGTCTCGAGAAGGTCACGGAGTTTGCCGTGGACCCGTCGCCCCTCCGAGGTAGAAGGCTCGGGCATTTTCTGGACCAGCATTGCGGCCACCACGACATTCTGGCTAGCGCGATTGAAGATAGGGGGTTGCTCGCCCCCTTCGTCGTTGTTGATGCGGTGGTAGACGTTACGAGCCCTCCGCCGGGCTGCTCTGCCATCACCGCGACCTTGCTGCTCTCGCTCGAGTGTATCTCGGAGTTGCTGCAGCAGGAGTCGGTCTTGTTCAACCTTGGCCTGGAGCTCGCGGAGCTGCTCCAAGTCAAGGCATTGAAGTCCCTCATGGGCGGGGTTTTCATTCCGCGCTGCCGGGGGTTCGACGCGCGGAGGTGTGGCGTTACCTGCCCCCGTGCGGGGCGGGGAGCGATTGTATGCCCCCTCGTCTTCATTGCCTGCTCTCGGCATCTCGAGCTCGATGACAAAGCACTCACGAGTGGGATCGTAAGTGCCTTCGTCATCAGAGTCAGAGTAGCCGAAGCAGTAGTCGTTTGCGGCCAAGAGGCGGCGCATAGCCTTAGGGTCGCGAAGCCCGGAGAAGTCCACTCCGGCCCACGCCTCGTCCTCCTCCGAGGAGTCAGCGTGGGTGTGGGTCGAGGTTGTGGTGGAGAAGTCAAGGGCGAATCGTTGGTGGCGTCCCGAGGGCTCCGCGTGTGTGGAGGCATAGGCGGAAGCGTAGGTGGCGGTGATGTTGTTCAGCCCGAAGGGATACGGGGATGGTGCCACCGCTGGGTTCCGCTCCGCCTGAGTCGATTCCTTAGGATGTGGCGGGGCAGAGCTTGACGATGGGACGTCGCTGCGCGCCACCGGCGTCTTTCCCCTGCCAAGGCTTAAGCTAGACAGGTCCCCAACCAGGGACTCTATACCAACAGCCGGGCATGGGGTGCCGGTAGAGCGCGGCGCGTCGCCCTAAGCTCGTGCGGTGTCGGGGTAGTCCCGCTCGTGTCGTGCCTGGCGAGTGCAACGAGAGCGGCGGCCCGGGCGCCGCCTGCGCCTGGGCTGCTGGTGCGTGACGTCGTCGTCGGTTGGTGAGGCTCTGGGTGTGAGGAGTACCATATCGTACTCACATCCTAGAGACATGAACTCTAGGCTCCCAAACCAGACCACCGTGCCAAGACGTAGTGAGCGTATGGGGTCAGCCATCCGGAACTTGTTGGGACGATCAAGCTAACACGCAGAGGCTCCTACCTGGCACGCCAACTGTCGGTGTTTCAGACCAGGGGGTCCTCAACCAACTAGTGAATGTGAACTGCGTGCCCCTAATCCCGGATGGTGATGCAAAGAGACACAAGGTTTATACTGGTTCAGGCAATCGATGCCTTACGTCCAATCTGAGAGGTCGATCTTGTATTCCTTGCACCGAAGTGCTTGTAGTAGGGGGTTACAAGCTGGGTGAGAGAGGGAGCTAGTCCCAGGTCTCGGCGTGGAGCGGTGCGGGCTGCTTGAGACGTTGCTCTCAGGCAGCTGGGGAGAGTGCGTGTCTACGTGAGCCTATCTCGGTGAGCTCGTGAGCGCCTCTCGTCCTAAGAACGGCCCCGGTCTCTCCTTTTATAGTTGAAGGAGGGACAGGGGTGATACATGTGTTCGCCATGCGGCGAGCGGAGGTGGCGTGCCTGAGTCCTGTAGCTTACTACTGTAGCGGCATGGTCAACGGAGTGGTATTGTCCTTGATGTACTGGAGCAACGCGCCGATGACGCCTAATCTCGTACGACGTGGGCGCTCCAGTGATAGCTTGACGCAGGGCATGGCCGACGACGTGCCGGTCGCTATGCGTTGACGGTGAAAAGAGCCGAGGCTCAGTTGGTGCCGAGGCCGAGCCATCATGGGGACCTCGGTGGGTGCGAATCCCAAGGCTGCCGAGACCCTGAAGTAGATTGCCGAGGCCTTGGAGGGAGCAGTTGGTCTCATGCACCGATTCCGAGGCTACAGTGACCCCGTGCCTGCTTTCCCACGCCGCGCTGCTCCTGGAGCAGGAATTAGGGAGCATAGTGCAGTACGGGTGCCAGGCATGGGTGCAATGCTGAGCACAGTGGCCGGTAACCCCTGCTCAGTCCTGTCTCACGTCCCGTTGGCCACTCTGCTGTACTGCGCCCACGTGCGGCTGACGTCGTGGGAGTGGTTGGACGCGTGACGTTTTGTCAGACAAGTCGGTCGAGGCGGAGGCGACGAGGTTGTTGCCGAGCCGGCCTCGAGCGAGTCGGAGAATCGGTACTTCGTCCGAGGCTTCACTCGCGGGGCCTCGGGCGAATCGGAGAATCGGTAACCCGTCTGAGGCCTTGCGGAGCGGGGCCTCGGCACGAGAGGGCCTCGGCGAGAGGGCCTTGGCGAGGCGGAGAGTCATTGCGACGCGGGCTTCGGGCGAGTCGGAGAATCGGCCGAGACCCTGTGATTGTCCTTTGGCTTTGATATTTGCGAGGTTTAAGCGATCTTCTCTGTTCTTGCTTAGGGTACCCCTTTTTATGGTATCCGACAGATGTGGTCTTCAACAATATGGCGCCCTCGTGCAATCGTCTCCGGGGAGCATGCAAAGACGCCGTGAAACCTATGGAAGTTTTGCTTGCCTATTGCTGATCGGGGTGTAGCTGCCCACTGGTGTAATGTAGTTTCCTTATGAATTAAGTCCTACAAAAACTGTCCTGCCCTCCTCCAATGTACTATGTCATATGTAACTGAGCAACAAGCTTTTGTTGCCCCAATGCAATCAAGTAGGTGGGGAGTGCTTCTCCCCTCCGATTATCCTAAAAGAAAATTATTACAAGATCTATCCTAGCTAGATAGAGATTATTCAGTTAACCTGCATAAGAAGAAACCAAGTAACCGACCGCGAATCTATCGACCGACTACTTAAACTGTCTTGTTAATTGACCCCAAATGCTATGCTTGTGGCACGGTGGCAGAATTTTTCTTCCATAAATGTCGTTTTTGTTAACTTTCAATATCACTGTCATGGTCCTGCTCATGGGTTCAACACGTGATGAAGTATGCACTGGGATTGATTTGGCCGGTTGGCCCATAGAACTAATAGCAACTTGTTGTACAGAAGGAAAGTGAGCATCAACGCGGAGGGTGTCGGATGACCAGGGAATCTAAACTCAGCGGCGGCAGCAAGAGCTCGAGGCGAGCATACGCTCGATCTATCCCTTTCTCCTTTTCCTTGTTCTATATACTTCATGTGTATGCATTTCCTTGTATCTAGAAGCTTGCAGAACCCATTGTGTGCTACTCAGTGTCCAATCGTTGAGTAATACTAATACTTGTTGGTTCATGACAATCACCAGCTACATCAAGTTGATATACCATCCTGAAAACTCTTGCCCTGTGCGTATCAAAAAGATTCGCACAGCCTACAAAACTTTTCGGAAACGTACAGACAAAAGTCTGTTTGGATTTCCCAAGGGTCTAAAGTTTATTAACTAAAATTTAGATCACTTTAGCTCTCGAGTCAACCAAGATTCAATTATGTTGAACAGCTGTTTTATAATGAAAGAAAGTGAAAACAAACAACTAAACCGCTTACATTTATTCATTCGTGCAAAGGATGGACGGCATTTTATTTATGCAAGAACGATGCCATTATTTAGTAATAATTTATAGGAAAGAAACACGTACACATAACACATTCATTATCCGGCAGATATACACGGACATGAATACATAGCATGTCCGATCGAGTTATTCATTTTTATTGAATATTCACTTCTGGAGCAAGCAAGGAACGGCCGAAGCTAGCTAGGCATCAGCCAGCATCTTATCAGCCGACTTGGGGCGTCTGGGCGACGGTGTCGACGAAGATGCGGACGCGGTCGGGGCGATAATCCGCGGTCACAATCGAGCCGACGGGCAGCACGACGATGTCGGCGTCGGGCTTGTCCTTGAGGATCGCCTTCTTGGCTTCCCCCACGCTGAGCCCCACCACCTCCGGCCACGACGTCTTGGCGCCGCCCGCCGCCGCCGCTGTAGAGCTCATGGTGTGGTCGTCGTCGGTCGAGAACTGCAAATCAACTGATGATGATGCTCAGGCCTATGTGATCTGAAAGGAAATATACGAACTACTACTAGTACTGTATTATTGCAAAAAAATAAATAACGTAACGTATAGAAAGGCACACTCACGGGCAAGTGTTGCTTGTTATCGTGCTTTCTTGTACTGAGAACAGTGCTTTACTTTCGATGGGGAACCCCTCTAGTCCCGGTTCCCCACCCGGGAGCAAACATCCGGGACTAAAGGGGTCCTTTAGTCCCGGGTCGGGAACCGGAACTAAATGGGGACCTTTAATCCCGGTGGGTAACACCAACCGGGACTAAAGGTGCCTCCTGACATGCCACGATGGCGGGCACCTTTTAGTCCCGGTTGATAATACGAACCGGGGCTAAAGGTTTCTTTTTTCTTTTTTCTTTTCTTTTCATTTTTTGTTTTCTTTTCAAAATAGGTTTTCAAAGTCGTATTGTATGCTGCTAATTATACATTTATACACGCGTATAGTATGTTTCGGTTCAAGCACAATGAACGTATTAAATCACACAATTCAAGCATAGAAAAATATATATACATACATATATATATATGCATGCATGCATCATATATATATTTATATGCATGCATGCATATGTGTATTTTACATTATATTATTTCATGTGCATATACTACAAAAGATTGCATTACAGTTGTTGTGATATAACAAGTTTTCTCTCATCCTCTAGCTTGGCTTCCATGGCAGTGTTGGGTCGAAGTAGAACTCGCCCTTGGAATCGATGACCTGGTCATTAAAAAATCCGGCTATAGACTCTTGAATTGCTTTGATTTGATCTTGCCGTATGACCTTTTCCTCCAAGCATCGAGCCTACAGGTTTGAATTAAAGGAAAATAAATTAATATATGTATATACATATATATATATATAAAGACATAGTAACACAATCAATAATAATAATTAAATGAATATATAGTGTATTTTTAACGTACTTTGAGTCTCTCTGTAGAAGTTCTTTGGGAAACCACCTTGATAAACTTGCAAACATAGTAACCACAGTAGTTGTTCCCCTGTTCCTGCCTCAG
The DNA here is from genome assembly GCA_904845875.1 of Miscanthus lutarioriparius. NCBI lineage: Eukaryota > Viridiplantae > Streptophyta > Magnoliopsida > Poales > Poaceae > Miscanthus > Miscanthus lutarioriparius. The sequence goes on along the minus strand of CAJGYO010000016.1, from coordinate 77,231,165 downwards.
ACACCACTTTACGAGAAAAAGATTTGTCATCCAATTTGGTGATCCGGTGAAAGCTTTATGTTTAATTAATAAAGATGATGCGATTTAGGGGACTTACTTTCAAAGGGATTACATTCAGTGACGCTTTGCATTTTCCCATGTGTTGCTTCTCAATAAAGGTTTTCCAAACACTGCCCAATAAAAAATTTGCCACGTCATCAGATATAGTTAATCATCATGTTTGTGTGTATATATAGTTACTAGAGATATCGAAATTACCTCTGGATAATATCTATCATATCTTGGTAGTTTCGTTGTGGTTTTCTCATCGAGTCATAGATTATCAAGTGACTTTTCACTAGATCGATGTCCATCAATATCCAGTGATTGCTGCATGTGTTTATAGGATATAACGCATAACACTCATTAATTAACTAGAATCAACATATGAGCCATTAAGGATGATCGATATTATTAACACTCACTTGAAGTTGTAGGGAAAGAGTATATCCTTCTTGTGGCGTTGGTTCACTAAGAAGTTCATGAGGTTACTCTCCGACTCGCACTTCCAGCTTAGGCTTTGGAGTAATCAGGTCTTTGAATACTATATGGGGATCAACAAAACCAATTTCATTGCAGCCTTTCTTTTCGAAAGCTCTGTCATTGTAAATCATATATATAGTACTTGTTAGGATAATTTATATGCATATACACACATATGATGAGTTTAATAATAGATCGAAAGAATTATTACTTACGAGGCAATAGCAAATGATGATAACTTTGTCCGGAGAGGTCGGTGGCATAGTTGATGAAATTCGCAAAGTCAACATACAAAACATCATCGCCACGGAACCAATATTCGCCTCTAATTTCGACACCAACGCAGAAGTCTCCACCGGTAGACGCTTTGCATCTACCACTGTTTAGCGGTACATTTAGCTTCCCATATCACATAAGGCTTGAGGGTTGTATAGACTCTGGCCTAGTACAAATTTTTTCTTCCAAATATCAACCTCCGTCGCACTCTCAATGTTTCCATCATCAAACATCTGGTAAAGGTCGAGACCAGTCTCTTTAATAAATTCACCAAGGTGATCCAAATCGACATCCGGAGGTATGTTTGCCTGATGCATTAATCCTAAATTCGAACCATATTCATTACCAACAACTAGCGGGGGGACTGATTGGTGCGATTGTTGTCCGAGTTGCGCAACTCCTTTCCCTGCCCACTTCTTTTTCTGTGCCGCCTCAATTGACTTGGTGAGAGTGCGGTCATAGTCCGTTAACGTTGATTTGGACGGCTTACGAGATTCCCGCTGTTGTTGCTGGTAAGAAGCCACCTTTTCCTTAGAATATCTGGAGCTACGAAGAAGTACGATTTCTCCTTGCTTCTTGATCCTTTTTAAGTTTGTCATAGAATCTGGACATATCTTTTTTATATGCATCAGTTACTTCTTCCTTCTCTTCAGATATTATTTTGGGAATAGCCCTTGGTTTCACGGTGGCTTTCTTTCTTTGTCAAGGGGCCAGTTCTTCGTTTATGGGCTGGCCTCTTGCTAGTACTTGGCTTCTTGGTAGGCGGGGGCGGGGGAGGCGTTGGAGACCTCCTTGGAGGTGGTGGCAGCGGCGTTGGAGACCTCCTTGGAGGTGGCGGCTGCGGCGTTGGAGACCTCCTTGGAGATGGTGTGGATGCAGCCTCGCCTTCCAACACATTGTCATCGTACAGAGCACTATGATGATCTGGCGATTGAACAATTGGATTTAGGTTGGGGGAGGATCTGCTACAAAAAAAGGAATGACAAATTATTATGAGCAGATTGTTAATTATTTAAGCCAATATAAATTAATGATGTAGTGTTTTCATCCGCACCTATGGTGAGGTAGTTCAGGAGGAGGTGGAGGCGACATCCCAGGAATGATGATGTAGCGCTTGCGCCATAGAATGAATGTCTTCTCTACTTCTCCTAGAGTCTTCTCGCCATCACCTCTAGGAATGTCAAGAGGCAAATCACTAAAACCTTTTTCAACTTTATCTACCGAGATGGTAGCATATCCTTCTTGGATTATATTCCCATGAATCCTTGGTGTCTTGGTTCGGTCGATAGGATTAACAAGACCGATAGCCACCTTGATTGTGGAATTCTCCTTCGGAATGTGTAGCTCACACAATGTACAAGGTTCAGTGACATCAACCACAGGGAAGCGCAGTTCGGTGTCCCCTTGATTTTTGTATCTCCATGGAAGCGCAGCTGCTTTTCAACTGAACAGATTGGCCAATGTTGATTTCTGGCTATGATGCCTGCTTACTTGCACTCACTGCTATTTGCACTTGCCTTCTGATTTTCTTCTGCATTCTCGCTTTAAGGTTTTTTTTTTCGCTCCTGTGCTTCACGCACCGCTTCCTCCAACCTCTGGAGCCGCTGTGCCTCTTCTTCCTTCTTTCTCTAGCGGCTTATGTAGGAAGGTCTGTCCTGAGGGAATCCATGCTCCCACGAGACACTTCCTTTGCCTCTAGTTCGGCCACCGTGTTCAATAGTCCCGATGCGCGTATGTCGGTTCATCCTTCTCTCTGTTGGGCTGAACGCACCACTAGCAAAGAGCTTTCGAGCATAAAACAATCTTTCTGCTGCTTCTTGCGCCTTGCGCCATAAACGCACTTCCCATCTCTGGTCCAGTGTTCCCCATGAGCGAAAAACCAATTCTTTGCATGCTCTCCCCACTCGAATGATTCTGTGTGATACCCTTGGTAAGAAGGTCTCGCTTCCATTTTGTTCCACTTCTTAATGGCGGCAATGGTAGCCACCGATCCCAAGTTATGGTGGTATGTCTTCCGCTGGGCATTACGTTGGTTCTTTATCACCCGACTCACACCCTCTTCCGACGTCTTGTACTATACAAACTCATCCCAATAGGGCCTCGCTTTGAGATCGGGCTTGGGACGGTGAAATCTGGTGCTATGTTCTTCTTGACATACGTCGTGTATAGGTGTTTCTTCCAAGTCCAAACTGGGTGGCCATCTTCTTCATTGCCCAATCCCTAACTCGCTCCTTCAATTCATCACCATCTATTATATCATCATAACCATCTGTTTGGAGCGTGAAATGTACCAAGACATCTTTCCAAATTAACGTCTTGTCACGATCGGAGACAAAACCGATATGAGGAGCATTGGTCTTCTTCTTCCATTCATGGTCTTGATCGGGAGCCGGTCCCGTACAAGGTAACCACAGTGGTGCATGAATTTTGTTTTATTTGCCCCCCCGGTTCGCCTGTATCCACATTGAACTCCGAGATGATGAAGCGGCCCTCCAATGACTTTTTGGGACCTTGAATATTTTTACTCTTCGTTGTAGTTGTTGATGTCGATCCAGAGGGCTACAAAACATAAACATTATTTTTAATGTCATGAGCACACATAAGACATATGATAATATATATAGCTAATAATAAAAAATATATACTTGGCCAATATGTTGTCGCTCATTTTGTTCAAGAGCTAAGTACTGACTCTCATCATCTTCATCCTCTTGTAGGAGCATACCACATAACCTTGGCAGGGATTTTCTTCTACGGACGTTTGCCCTCAACATCACCAGGGTCATCTCGCCTAATCTTATACCGCGATGCATGGCATACCGGGCATGCATCCAATTTTTCGTACACTTTGCCACGGTACAGGATGCAGTCATTAGGACATGCATGTATCTTCTCGATTTCTAGCCCCATAGGACAGACAACTTGTTTTGCTTCGTAGGTAGTGGCGGGCAATTCATTGTCCTTCAGAAGCATCTTCTTTTGGATTTTTACTAACTCTCCAAATCCCTTGTTAGATACACCATTTTTTGCCTTCCATTGCAGCAATTCTAGTGTGGTTCCCAACTTTTTCTGCCCTGCATCACAAGTTGGGTACAACAATTTCTTGTGATCTTCTAGCATCCGCTCGAACTTGATCTTCTCCTTTTCACTTTCACATTCTCTTTGTGCGTCACGAATGACCTGACAAAGATCATCAGCAGGCTCATCTTCTGCGGCTACATCTTCTTCAGCTTCTCCCATTGCAGTATCATTGAAGCACGCACCATCAGGAATAATATCATTGTCGTCCCATTATTCTTCTTCACCTTCTTCCATTACAATGCCGGTTTCTCCGTGCTTCGTCCAACAAATATAGTTTGGCATGAAACCCGACTTGAACAAGTGTGAATGAAGAGTCCTTCAGCAAGGATATTCCACCGTATTCTTACATATGGCACATGGGCAGCACATGAAACCGTCCCGTTTGTTTGCCTCGGCCGCACGTAACAAAGAATGCACGCCGTCAATGAACTCTTGGGAGCGGCGATCAGCATTGTACATCCAATGCCGGCTCATCTGCATTACATGACATAAATACCATATTAAAACCTAGATCATAATTAATTATTTATACAACATGCGTGCCACCACAAAAGGTACAAATTTATGAAAGCATCGCTACAATGTAGACCATCCCAACTACCACTAAAAGAACTAAAGCTAAAATACATTTCGGAAGCACAAGGATTTCGCGACCAATCTCAACTAAAACAGACAGATCTCCCGATTGTGCAACATCTTTGGGCTTCTTCGGCTGGATCACTGCCTCATTAGCTGCCGAATCTGCCTGTTGTGCAAGATATTTTTGCACGAGTTCAACATACTCTTCCTCCCAGTAGAAGCCTAAACATCGTCCACTGCCATCCCACTGAAATTAAAATAAAAAATTAGAACTTTAATCACAACCATCATGAAAATAGGTATAAACTAACCATAATCATTAACTACGATAAAATAACTCACATTGCGATCCGGACACTTGTCGAAGATACGATCCTTGTTGGGACCCTCCTTCTTCACTCGGTACTCTATCACAATCTTCGTCTCATCACGACACTTGTCGTATGGAATGAGAGGGAGGTCTGGCCTAAGTCGCTTTGGAAACCCATGAGAGGCCGAGGACCCGGAAGCAGTTGCCATCTACTCTCTATACTTATTTTTTAATACACTATAAATTTCTCATTTTATAAACAAATAAAATTAAGAAACTATAAAATTATCTATATCTCTAAATAATGATATTTTTAATGGTCACTGTGTTCTCGTCTTTTACTACGGCAGGAAGGGAAAACGGTCTTCCACGACCGTTGCCGCTCTCCCTCTGTAGAATCAAAGCTCCTCCTTGATGTCCGTTACCGCTCGGCAGAGAACATGCTCGCTGAGCTGAACACGGTCCGCAAGTTCAACTAGTACGGATTTTATATAATTTTCTAACTATTTTCTAAGTTTTTCATTTCATAAAAAGTTAAAATAAAATGTTTAGTCGCGGAGTCCATAGAAATGACCATATTTTGACCTAGCAACGCATTGTCAATTGTCATTGCGTTGCATTGCACCCCGGACCGGACTCCGGACAATAAAATACTATGGTCGATTGATGCCGTTCTTTGTCGTACAGTCGCACGGTGATGGCCGATGGACCCGTTCAACCACCAAATCTGTCAGGCCCGGCTGTTCGAGCGTATCGTCAAAAGAGAACGGATTTGCTTCCTATTGCACGGCCTTGCATTGCATCTGTCACACCTGTCGGAGGTACTAGTCCCTATACTCATTTTTAATACACTATAAATTTCTTATTTTATAAACAAATAAAATTAAAAAACTCTAAAATTCTCTATATCTCTAAACAATAAAGTGTGCTATGCATGCTACAAATGAACGGTGAATACTAGTTTTTAATAGCTACTTTAACCTTTCTTCATGTAAATATGCAAACTTGAAGTTTAAAGGTTTCCAGAGCGTTTAACACTACTCTGCTTGCCGTGGCCATGGTCATTGTGTTCTCGTCTTTTACTGCGGCAGGTAAGTAATCCACGTGATATTTCCGTAAATTAACAGAAGAATGGGAGTGTACACACATAACAACCGATTATCGTTTATATTTATATATATACTACGTTTGGGTACGGCGATTGACAGACTACTGCGACGATACCGGGACATGTGAATAAATAACCATCCGTACTAGTTGACCTTGCTTACGTGATCATCTCGGCGAGCATTTCTCCACCGGACAGCACCGTACTTGGCCACGGAAGAGCTCTGATTCTACGAGGAAGGGAACACGGTCTTCCACGACCGTTGCCGCTCTCCCTCATAGAATCAAAGCTCCTCCTTGACGTCCGTTACCGCTCGACAGAGAACATGCTCGCCGAGATGAACACGCTCCGCAAGTTCAACTAGCTACTTTTACCTTCTTTCATGTAAATATGCAAGCTTGAAGTGATTTTGAGCTCAAATTGCTTACAAATGAAAAAAAACCACAATAAAGAACCATATATATAGTGAACAAAATGAGATAAGACAATGGTGAAAAATGAGAGTATGAGATTGGTAACCTTTACAACTGAAGAATCGACGGAGGAATCGAAGAATGGATGGAGGAACAATGGAGGAGGAAGCAAGAACACTAGTGCGTTGAGCTTCAAAATGTCTTTGAGCTCGGGCTTGGGGAGGAAGAAGGAGACGGCCGGGATATAAAGGGGACCTTTAGTCCCGGTTGGTGGCTCCAACTCGAGACTAAAGGTAACTTTCAACCCCGGCGCAGCCACGGCGGGAGTAGAACTTTACTCCCGGTTGGAGCCACCAACCGGAGTAAAGGTCTACCTTTAGTCCCGGTTGGTGGCTCCAACCGGGACTAAAAGTCCCTGCCACCTCTGTCTGGCGTAGTAGCCGTTGGGCAGGGACCTTTAGTCCCGGTTGGAGCCACCAACCGAGACTAAAAGGTATCTCTAGTTCCGGCACAAAAATTCGAGACTAGAGCTCATTTTAACCGAGGATCAAAGATCTGTTCTCTACTATTGTATGGCACCCGTGAGGTATTTATAGACAGCTGCTAGCTGCAGGCAGGATGTGTGTGTGTTCATCTGCAGGATCAAACAAATTAAAAAGAGAACAAGAAGAAAATGTTGATGCGTGGTGCCAAGAAATCGTAGCTGCTCCACCGTCCAACAATGTATTTGCGCACGAGGCACACGAGGAGGTGGCCCCTGCATTGGCCCCCCAACAGCCAGAAAAAAGAAAAGAAAAGAAAAGAAACGCTGCAGAAACATCTCGCTTGCAGCCAAGTGATATTATTGCTTGCAGCCAAATAGTCAGCAGCTTCAGTGCGCATAGCTGGCACTGTTAGTGACACTCAGTGAGCACTCGCAGTCTCCCATAACCTCCGGCCACTACGTCTTCTTCACAACATATATTCTTCTCCTCTCGTCGGCAACTATAGCTAGTATATATCGGTTAAGCTCATCTTTAGCTACATATATTATTGCTCCTGCTTAATTATCGTTAGAAAACCATCTCAAAACAATTATCGTTAGGAAATCGTAGAGAGATTGTTCAGTTTGTTAGCCCTTGATCTCCGGCACGGAGTTATCCGACCACTCACTAGTGTTGCCGATCACACACACTAGCGATGCCGACCACGAACTGTCGTTGACTATCACACACTATGGTTAGAGGTAGAAGACGGAAGGAAGAACAGAACACATACAACACAAAGCTCATACTACTGTTGTACGTTCACTGTTAGGCCAGAGATGAAAAACAAGAAAGAAACAGATGCGGCAGACTAAGGGGGTCTTTTGGATCCGCTGCCCAAAGTTTAGTCCGTATCAGATCGGACGTTCGGATGCTAACTAGGAGAACCACATGAGGTAATTAAAAAACTAATTACACAAGAGTAGACTAATCGACAAGATAATACTATTAAGCCTAATTAACCTATCACTACTGGATTCAGGTTCTTTGCCGAGTGGCTGAGGCACTCGGCAAAGGCTATATTGCACTCGGCAAAGCCTTTGCCGAGTGTGGCACTCGGCAAAGCACACACGGCAAAAAATTGATCGGCAAAGCACTCTTTGCCGAGTGTATTTTATCGGGCACTCGGCAAAGGCTTTGCCGAGTGCCCCGGAAACACTCGGCAAAGAAAAGCGACCGTCACGGCGCCGGTTCCGTTGACGGTCACTTTGCCGAGTGTCAACCTCTAAGCACTTTCGGCAAAGATTTTTTTAATTTTTTTAAAACTTTCTTTACCGAGTGCCAACACGTGAGGCACTTTCGGCAAAGAGCTTCTATTTTTTTTTTTGAGAATTTTCTTTGCGAGTGCCAAACCTCCATGCACTTTCGGCAAAGCCTTTTTTTAAAAATTCTTTGCGGCGCCAACCCGGAAGGCACTTTCGGCAAAGAGCTTTTATTTTTTTTTTGAAATTTTCTTTGCCGAGTGCCAAGCCTCGAGCACTTTCGGCAAAAGATTTTTATTTTTTTTAAAAATTATTTGCGGCGTCAACCCGGCAGACACTTTCGGCAAAAAGAGCTTTTATTTTTTTTGAAATTTTCTTTTTGCGAGTGCCAAGCCTCCGAGCACTCGGCAAATTTTTTTTTAAAAAATTATTTGCCGAAAGGCAACCCGGCAGACACTTTCGGCAAAGAGCTTTTATTTTTTTTGGAAATTTTCTTTGCGAGTGCCACCACTCGAGCACTTTCGGCAAAGTTGAAATTTTTTTTAAATTTCTTTGCCGAGTGTTATAGTCATAACACTTTCGGCAAAATTGGAAAATCTGTTTTCGGTCGCCCATTTTGCCGACTTTGCCGAGTGTTTTGACCATTGCGCTCGACAAAGGGTCCTTTGCCGAGTGCAACACTAAACAAAGTGACCCAAAACGGCAAATAATTTTTTTTTTGCGTTCCATCATGACAAATACATTCATACAAACATATATCACATATATATCTTATCCATCACATATATATCTCATCCATCGCATATATATCTCATCCATCACATATATATCTCATCCATCCACACATCCATCCGCCCATAACACATCCATCACAATATGTAATAATAAGTGCTCAAGTCCATCCAAATAAGTTTACAAGTTCATCAAAGTCCACAAGTGCATCACAAGTCCATCACCAAGTGAACAACAAATGTAAAAAATACAACATGCACTCATCTCGCCCCATCTGACGGTGTGAAGAAGCCCAGTGCATCATTAAGTGGGTGCATGAGGTGGATTATTCGAACCACCGTCAGATGGAGACTGCACAAAGGAGAAAAGATTGCATGTGAGACAAAATTATTTTGATAGCTAATCTAGGACGATAGAGGCCATACAAGCAAAGCACAAGTGAAAGTAAAAAACTTTGATACTCACAGGGAGTAGCTGCAATTGCAGCAGGGGCAGGGAGGCGGAGGTGGAACCAACAGCCAGTGGCGCGAGACAAGCCCATACGTTGCCCAAGCCCTTGTAGGAAATCCGTAATGTCCATCAGCCTCTGCGCCTGGGCCTGCCGCTCGGCCCGCTCGGCCTCCAACTGGGCCCCCAGCTCCTGACGTTCCTTCATTTCTTGTTCTAGCCGGGCCTGCAATATTTCACTCCAATGTTTCAGTAATGCAAAGCTAATTAAGGTGTGTAAAGATCAATGTATGACGAGTAAAACAGAATAACCTCGAGTCGTCGACCCGTCTTTGTCGCGATGATCGGCCGTGTCTTGAATGGCGGGCTCGGCTCGTGCTCCGTGCTCGGATCTGGAGAGAGAGGGAGTAGAGGCCGTGTCGATGACGCCGTCGCCAAGCCGTAACCGTCCATGCTTCTTGCCTTGCCCGCCCTCATGACGGCCTCTCCATCGAAGTCCCAGGTGCTCGGATCGTGGTTCCGCCCCATGGGCGACCTCGCCACCTCGGTGTACTCACCGATGCGAGAGTGGGCGCGGGTTCATGTATGCCTCGGCGGGTCCTCCGAGTTGAAGGAGACGTCGGACGTCGCCTTACCCTTGTGGGCCATACACCATGCACGAAGTCCGAGCAAGCTCGGCCACTATGTGGCGCCGATTGCGAGAAAAACAACCACGATGATTAGAAATCGAATGAATCGAAGCGTGACAATAGATAAATCAATTCGCGTACCCATGCTTGTTTGTATCCGGCGAGGTTGCGGCTGCCTTGATGGTGTGCTGGACCTTGCATCGATGGCGACGGTCCGGGCATCCTGTGCATCTTGAGGTACTCCTCAAGTGAACCACCGTCCACCATCATCGCCCAACACTCGGGATACGCTTGGCACCACCGGGGAATCACCTACACGTCATCAAGTATTGGACATATAAGAAGATCAAATTAAACCAACAATCTCAAATTGAATCAATGTTGATGTTCTTCATTTACCTCAAGGTCTTGCTCCCGGTCACCGCATCTCTCTTGCGTCTTTCTTGGTTTTCCTCTCTCAAGCTTGACCCGTAGTAGGTTACGATGGCTGGATCTGCGCGCCTCGTGATGCATGTCGGTGACGAGTTTTTCTGAGCTTTGGTAGTCGCTTTGCTCTCATACTTCGCCTCAAATCCCTCCTCGCATCTGTAATAAGTCTGCGCATACAAAAGCGATGTATCGATTCATTATTTCAAGAAAAGTCTAATGAATGCGACGTATTGAGCAATGTTGTGCAAGGAGACTTACCCAAAACTCTTGCCTTCACCAGCGCCGCCTTGTTGGGGTACTCCGCGCCGGAGGCGGCGGTAGTAGTGGTCAAGCGAGTAGGCCGGCTCCGTCTTCGATCGCGTGCGTGACAATGCTTGGGAAGTCTTTGCTGCCTGAAGAAGACCCAGATGCCGTTGACTAGCCGTGCGCTACCACCCGACACAACCACCCAGTTCTGCCGACGAGTAATTAAGAAAAATTATTAGTTTTTTCATCATATCATATGAAGTAGTGGTGATAACATATCTGATTACTTACTTTTTGTCCTTGAGGCGAATCGGTGGGCATTGGTGACGGCGGAACACATGGGAGACTCATGGGACCTCGCAAGTAGACACTCGAAGAGGAGTTGGAGGAAGCAGAACCCGTGCATGCCGCCTCCCCCTCCTCCTCCTCCTCCTCCTCCTCCTCCTCCTCCGTCTGTCGAACCAACTCCTCGTCTGACTCGTCCACGGGCGCCACCTCCTCCTGCGGCTGGCGGTCCTCCTCACGTGGCGTGGGAAGAGACGGCCCCCTCCTGCGGCTAGCGGTCCTCCTCCTCCTGTTCGATCCCTCTGCTGCCCCCTCCTGCGACCGGGCGTTGTCTTTGGTAAATCGAGTTCCACAGACCTATGACGGTCGCCCGCCATCTTTGTTCAATCACCCGCAAAAAAAGAAAAACAAGACATAATTAGAAATAGGTGCAAAAATAAACAAAACATAATTACAAAAAATATAGTATTACATGTATTAGAAATATATGCAAAATGAACAAAACATAATTACAAAAATATAGTATTACATGTATTAGAAATAATCTTCATGATTGAAATTAGATGGATCATAGGTCTCGTCATCACTATCAACATTGTCCAACTCATCAACACTATCCGAAGGAGGAATGTTGTCTTCATTGTCATTGCCGAAATGTAATCGCTCAAGCATTTGTATATCCTTGATTTACGCACCTCGTCTCCAGCGTCCTCGTCATCATCCCTTTCATTATCTACTTCCATTCCTATCTCTTCGGTTAAGTCTATGTCAAACCTCCCTTGTAGCCCCTCTTCTTGATAGAACTCTCCATCATATGTGTTTGGGTTGAAGTTATAATCTTCATCGTTTGGGACGGAGTAGTTTACCGTGTGGCGATACATTGTGCACAATAGACCAACCCTTAAGATGCTCGGCGTCTTTGCACGCGTATGATGACGTATAATAAACACGGGACGGCTGTTGAGCCACAATGTAGACATCTTTTCTGGATAGGCGGAATCTGTCGTCGAATCTCGACTAGCCCGAGCTTAGGGCTCCGTCTCGTTACACCGAGATGAAACCATTGGCATTTGAATATGGTCGAGTAAGAGGTTTGGAACCATAAAATGATATTTCATAGATTTCTTCAATTCTTCCATAATAGTCGAGTCCATCGGTCTTGGCGCGTAACAACTCCATTGTTTGTGGTTTGTCGATTGGGCCGACTACGCTTTCAGTAACTTGCTTTGTGTGAAAACGATATCCATTCACGTCATAACCGTAAATGACTTGACCCTAACAGGCACGACCATTTGCAACTGTCTTAACTCATCACTTATAGGCGCATCAGTTTGGGCTTTCTGTTTGAACCAACAAATGAAATCGGGGCTCCCTAGTCCCGCACCCCGTGAAAGAAGGGTATCATTTTCTTGCGGTGTAGGTTGCCTTGATCCATGCCAGGATTGACGAAGAAATTCCACATACCAAGCGAGAAACAAGGGGTTGGACGATGAAACAAGGACATACTGGCGAAATGAAACAAGTTCGTTTAGAACTTACAGAATGAACGGTTGCACCTCGACAAGGTTGGTCAACACATACTGACGATAATCTTTGCGCCACTCTTCATTTTCAATTGCTTAATGGTCGATGCACTTGCGCTTCCAAGTTGCCCTTGGAAAAGGCGAGGTTCGATTCATTTTCTCCGACATTATAACGAGGGGTGGATTATGAGCGTTAGGAAGTTTCTCGATGTAGTATTTCTCTGTGAAGTTCGACACCTCCTCTAGAATGTATGCCTCTGCAATGGAAGCCTCAATTACGGCTTTATTTCTACATTTTTACGAAGAGTCTTGAGACATCTCTCGATTGGATAGCACCAACGATTACTGCACGGCCCCCCATCCGTGCCTCATACACGGGAGGTGCACAATCAAATCTTTGCATCGACAAGAAGCGGTGGGTGGAAAGATCTTCTCTAACTTACAAAGCAACACGGGTGCCGCTTTTCCAAGTCATCAATGACGGTCCGAGAGAGCTCCTTGGCACAAAGCTGGCGGAATAAGTGGCTCAACTCTGCGAGCACTTGCCAGACATGCTCCGGGACATAGCCTCGAACCATCGCCGGAAGAAGCCGCTCAATCCATATGTGGTAGTCATGACTCTTCATCCCGTTGACTCATGAGTGCCTAAGTTAACTCCCCTCTTTAGATTCGCTGCATACCCATCAGGGAACATTAGCTTCTTGATCCATTCAAGTACTTCCCTCCTTTGGTCCTTTTTCAAGACAAAATCAGCCTTAGGCCTTCTCCAAGTCTTGCCACGACTAGGAGGTTGCATCTCTTGATTTGGTCTATTGCACAACGTTGCCAGGTCTACTCTAGCCTTTGGGTTGTCCTTAGACTTTTCGGTGTCCATGAGTGTTGCCTAAAGTGCCTCGGTGACATTCTTTTCAGTGTGCATTACATCAATGTTATGTGGTAGAAGAAGGTCATCGAAATAGGGAGCCTCGTCATGCCCGAGATATGAGTCCACATATGTCTTGCTCACCATATCCCACAAAACCACCTTCTTCATTGGGCACGAGAGCACCTATCCGAGCATGAACCTCGGCACCATTCATCATCCATGGTGCGGGGTTTGTCACTTTGGCGCCTTTCGTAAAGTTCTTGATGTCTTGTCTGAATGGATGGTCAAGAGGTAGGAATTGACGATGTCTATCAAGCGATTTAATACTTGCCACCCTTACGCAACCAAATAAACCTCACACCTTCCTTGCATATTGGGCATGGGAACTTCCGTGAACACACCGGTATGAGAATATCCCATACGCCAGAAGTCATGCGAGGGAGTAGTGGTACCAAACGTGCATTTTGAAGGTTGTCTTTGTAGCTCGATCGTATGTCCATACCCCTTCGTCCCAAGCACGGACCAATTCATCAAATCGGGCTCCATGAACACACCCATATTACTCCACAGGTGTCCAGGAATTATCAACGACAAGAATACGTTATGTCGTTGAAAGGAGACACCGGGGAAGATTAAGGGGATAACAAAGGCGGGCCAACATGTGTATGGGGCAGCCATCATTCCATAAGTTGAACCCATCTGTTGCCAGCGCGACACGTACATTCTGAGCCTCATCTCGCTTTGTCACGATGTTTGTCATTAAAGCGGATCCAAGCTTCACCATCGGATGGATGTACCATCTTGTCGAGGATTGTACCGTTTGCCATTTTTGTGCCATGTCATCTGTTTCATGGATTCCTCGGTCATGTATAGCCGTTGAATCCTCGGTAGGAACGGAAGGTACCGTGGGATTTTCATGGGGATCGTAAGTTGCCTCTTACGGCCCATCATCGAGTCTACCTCCGGTACACGGAGGATTTACACTTTGGACGAGAACTTTGCATGCTCGTGTTCTTTCCTAAATAGGAGACACCCTTTCGGACAAGCATGTATCCGCTCATACGGCATCTTAAGTGCTCGAAGGAGTTTACGTGACTTCGTACATGCTCTTGGCGGGAATGTGGCCCTCCGGAAGCAAGGTGCCAATCACGGCCAACATCTTATCGAAGCCGGTCGACTTAAGTTTAACTCGGACTTCAACCCCATTAAGCGTCCAATGGCATCCAGTTGAGACACCGTTGACCCGATCATGAAGGGGTTTACGTGCGAGTCCATCATATCGTAGAATGCCCGTGCGGTTGCTTCCATCTCCTCCTTCTCCGTCCCTCATCGAACTGTCCTTGGTGAAAGTCATCTAACATGTACGCTACCCGGCATCGACATCAAAAGCCTCCACCCGTGGTCTCACCACCTCCTCTCTCATCGATGGGCTTCACCATGGTGGACCCACCGGGTGTAGTCCGCGTAAATCCATTCTTCACAAGATGTTTACCCATTTCCACCTTGTTTACCCTTCTCCTGTTTCCACATTTGCTGCGGGGACACAAAACTAGGCAATGTCCTTTAGCGGCGTTGCCAAATGCCTTTATTCAAGAAAGCATCGGTCTTGTTCATCCATTCCGTGGTGTAATCACTCGACTTCTCCAGCCCGTGTACATCCAGCAGCGGTCATCCATCCTCTAACATATGTATCGGCGAGTAATGTAACCATTAATTGCATGTACATGGTGTTCCTCTTGTCTAATAGGTGAGGATAGGTCCTAATCCCACCCATGAGATGTGTAGATGAGGTTAGTTTCCATGCTCTACTCCTATCCGAGGCGAATTTGGCAGCACCTCCCATTGTTCTCCGGATACACGTCCTACCAAAGAAGAGTGTGTATCCGGAGAACAACAGGAGGTGATGCCGAAAAATCCTCTCGGACTAAGCAGAACATGGAAACTAACCCATCTACGCATCCGCTGAGCTGTCAAAAAGCGTGGACAATCCGAAATAGATACGGTCATAGATATGCAAAGATCGCATACCTCCAACCGTATCTCTTTTTCGACAGGAGACGCCCTAAGCTGGTTACTGTGATCTCGACAATGATATAAAAAGAGGGGTTATACCTAGGGTGGCGATGGAGTCGGGGCTAAGCGGGGCCGTGGCGGGTCGGTCTTGTGATGGCGAGACGACGCGAGTGCGAGCGGAGACCGACACAGTGGCGAGAACTCCGACTCAACTCGACGGGCTCTTCTCTACAAAATGGAACAAAATCTTGTTGTTTACAAAAAAAAAATCGGCAGAACCTCCCCTGCACGTGAGGTTTCCAAAACTCAAAAAAAAAACTGGCACGATGGCCGACAAGCACATATGGCTCAACAGAAGCCATGTAGTTTGGATATCAATCCATGTAGAAGAATATATCCAAGTAGTACCTCTACTTGTACTACTACTACCACTACTTCTACTACTACTACTACCACTAATTCTACTACTAATACTACCACTTGTTGTACTAATAACGCCACTAGTACAACTAATACTACTACAACTACCACTACCTCCACAATAATAAGTGAGAAGGCATACTGACGGGCGACAGGGGTAGGGGCGGCGGCGTCGGGGATCAGGTAGTCGGGGATGGGGTCGAGCACGGATGGCGTCGGGCGGGTGGTCCACGGTAGCGGCCGAGCAGGGTAGGAAAGGGCGGAAAAAGGCGCGCCTGAGGGGCGCCGGGTCGAGGCTGGGTCAGGCCGGGAGCAATGACAGTGGGTAGGGTCGAGGCAGTGAGCCGGGTAAGACGGCACCAGAGCAAAGGACCGGTACGGCGGGTGGCGTCAAGCAATAGCGTATGGGCTGGCAAAGGTGGGCAGCGAGGGCGGCAACGTGTGGCGATGTCAGGAACGTGTGGTATGGTGCGTGTGGTGTGTGTGGCGGGTGGCGGTGTGTGCTGTATGTGTGTGGCGCAGTGTATGTGTATGGTGGCTGTGTGGTATGACGATATGGTATGGTGGTGGCAGCGCGGCAATGTGCGGTGAAGCATGGCGTGTGTGTGTGAAGCGCGATGCGTTAAGCGTGGTTTACTGGCGATGTTGCCCGGCGGTCAAAACCCGGATGTCCATGACTTTGGAAGTCTTGGGATCGAGGAGGCACTCGGCAAAGATTTTTTTTTAATTTCTTTGCGAGTGCCCCGGATCGGCACTTCGGCAAAATTCCCTATTTTTAAATTCTTTGCGGCGTCTCGGATCTGGCTTCGGCAAAAAAAATTTTTATTTTAAAAATACTTTGCGAGTGCTCCTCGGGCGGCTTTTCGGCAAAGATTAAATTTTTTTTAATTATTTCTTTGCCGAGTGCTCACATTATGCGCTTTTCGGCAAAGAAAAATTAAAAAAAATTAAAACATTCTTCTTAGAGAGTGCAGGCGGCACTTTCGGCAAAAAAAACTTTTCTTAAGTGCCATGCCCGGCACTTTCGGCAAAATTTTTTTTTTTTTTTTTTTGGCCTCCAATTTTTTTTGTGCAGACCTTTTAAAGCACCGAGAACTCCTAGTTACAATTTGAAGATTTTTTGTGGCTTTTTGTTATATTTAGTTACTTTATTTACGTTTACTTGAATTTTTAAAATTAGAAATTTGAGCTGCCGTGATACGAATAATGGAGTTTAATGATTCGAAAATTGATAGTCATGTTAGTGTGTGTTATGAGAGGCCGTTATCGAGAGCGGACCCAAAATTTGGATATCTAGTTCACGAAACATGTCATGATGTTTTATAAATTGCGTGTGAAGTGTTTATAAATTCTAAACTTGTTGAGATAAAATATCATGCTATGACTATCAATTTTCAATCATTAAACTTGTATTCGAGATATGATGTGCAGTTCAAATTTCTATATTCATAAACGTAAATAAAGTAACTAAATATAACAAAAATTTGAAAAAATCTTCAAATTGTAACTAGGAGTTCTCGGTGCTTTAAAAAGGCTGCACAAAAAAATTGAGGCTAAAACAAAAATAAAACTTTGCCGAGTGTCGGGCATGGCACTCGTAAAAAGTGTCTCTTTGCTGTGCCACCTGCACTTTTCGGCAAAGAATGTTTTAATTTTTTTAATTTTTTGCCGAGTGCATACAGGAGCACTCGGCAAAGAAATAATTAAAAAAAAAAATTTTTGCGAAAAATGCCGCCAGGAGCACTCGGCAAAAAGTATTTTAAAATAAAAAATTTCTTTTCTTGCGCCGGATCTGAGACGCGGCAAAGAATTTTAAAAAAAAAAAAAATCTTTGCCGAGCGCCAGATCTGGAGCACTTGGCAAAGAAATTAAAAAAAATCTTTGCCGAGTGCCTAACACAGACGCGCCAAGCAAAGAAGGACGTGGCACGCGCCGTTTCACGGGCAGCCTATGCCGAGTGTATAGATTTTGCCGAGTTTTGGCGCTACGGCAAAGAAGTCCTTTGCCGAGTGCTGTGTTTTGCCGAGTGCGCGGCTACCGGCAAAGAAATCTTTGCCGAGTGTAATTCTTTGCGAGTCAGCACTTTCGGCAAAGAAGATCTTTGCCGAGTGTCCGATTTTGACACTCGGCAAAGAAATTTACACTCGGCAAAGTCTCTGTTTCCAGTAGTGTATCATTAGCGCATATTCATTGTAGCGCCACATTGTCAAATCATGGACTAATTAGACTTAATAGATTCGTCTCACAAATTAGTCTCAATCTGTGCAGTTACTTTTGTAATTAGTCTATATTTAATACTCTAAATTAGTGTTCAAACATCCGATGTGACATGAACAAAAAATTTAGTCGAGGGACCAAAAACCCCCTAAATGACAGAGGAATCGGACGGCTCAAAAAATCGAGTGTTGGACGCCCAGAAATCACTTGGATGACGGTTGGATTTAGCGTTCATATATTCATTCGTGCAAGGATGAACGACATTCTGATACATTTATTTATGTATGCAAGAACGATGACACTATTTAGTGATAATGTATATAGTAGGAAAGAAAAAACACGTATACATCCATTATTCGGCAGATGCACAGACAATTATACATGGCATGTCCGCGTTATTCGTCATATTTTATTCAAGTTCTGGAGCGAGGAGCGAAGGAAGCTGGGCATGCAGCAGCAGCAGCAGCAGCGAGCTTATCAGCCGACATTGGGCGTCTGGGCGACGGTGTCGACGAAGATGCGGACGCGGTTGGGGCGGTAATCCATGGTCACAGGCGAGCCGGTGGGCAGCACGACGATGTCGGCATCGGGCTTGTCCTTGAGGATCACCTTCTTGGCTTCCTCCACGTTGAGCCCGACCACCTCCGGCCACGACGTCTTGGGGCCGCCGCACTCCGGTGCCGCCGTCGCCGTGGAGCTCATCGGTTGTCGGTCGCGAATTGAAACTGCAAATCAATTGATGACGATAATATAATATATATAATGATGCTCTGGCCTGTGAATTAAAAGGAAATTAGCAAACTGCTGGAAGCCACTATATTAGTATTGCAAAAGGCCAAAAGCGTAAGGTATAGAAAGGCTAACTCACGGGCAAGTGTGGCTTGTTATTGTGCTTCTTCTGCTACTGGTTAAGCGAGTATGCACCGGTGAGGTATTTATAGAGCTGCTGTGTTCTTTCATCAGGATTATTGGTCTAAAGCTAGGCGGATATAATTAAACAGAAAAGAAAAAGATAATGTTGTTGATGGTGCCAAGAAATCGTAGCTGCTCCACCGCTCAGTCACCAATAATGCATCCATTATATTATATACGCACGAGGCACACGAGGTGGCCCCTGCAGCCAGTAGAAAACAAGAAAAGAAAAAGATAGCAACGCTACAGAAACATGCATCCATGGTTTCTCCTCCCCGGCAACCAAATAGCTAGTCAGGCAGTCAGCAGCTTCAGTACGCGCAGCAGACACCGACAGAAACTTGACAATTATAGTGAGTCATTAATGGTCCCTCCACGTTTTTCTCGTTATATTCTTCTCCTCTCGTCGACAACTAGCTAGTCTAGGATCAGCTCATCTTTAGCTACATATAATTGCTCCTGCTACATATCCTTGATGGTGATACATGCCCCATTATCTGTGGATTAGATTCTGAGACGGAAGACCACTTAATCCTCAGGTGCCGCTTCTCCAAAAATCAGTGGAACCGGATGGGCTTTGAGACTTAAAACGTCCAGGTGACCTCGCTCTGGAACATCACTCGACCGACCGGATTCCCCACCGCTCACTCAGCAAGTTTCATTCGCCTGATATGCTGGATGTTATGGAAACACAGGAACGATGTGGTCTTCAACGATATGGCGCCCTCGTACAATCGTCTTCGGGGAGCATGCAAAGACGCCGTGAAACCTATGGAAGTTTTGCTTGCCTATTGCTGATCGGGGTGTAGCTGCCCACTGGTGTAATGTAGTTTCCTTATGAATTAAGTCCTACAAAAAACTGTCCTACCCCTCCTCCAATGTACTCTGTCGTATGGAACTGATCAGCAACAAGCTTTTGTTGCTCCAATGCAATCAAGTAGGTGGGGAGTGCTTCTCCCCTCCGATTACCCTAAAAAAAAATTATTACAAGATCTATCCTAGCTAGAGAGAGATTATTCAGTTAACCTGCATATGGAGAAACCAAGTAACCGACCGCGAATCTATCGACCGACCACTTAAACTGTCTTGTTAATTGACCCCAAATGCTATGCTTGTGGCACAGTGGCAGAATTTTTCTTCCATAAATGTAGTTTTTGTTAACTTTCAATGTCACTGTCATGGACCTGCTCATGGGTTGTCCTCTGGGCCGTTCAACACGTGATGGAGTATGCACTGGGCTTGATTTGGCCCATAGAACTAATAGCTGAACATTTATGCTGAACAGCTATTTTATTCATTCGTGCAAGGATGGACGGCATTTTATTTATGCAAGAACGATGATAGAGAGATTATGCTGAACAGCTGTTTTATAACGAAAGAAAGTGAAAACAAACAACTAAACCGCTTACATTTATTCATTCGTGCAAGGATGGACGGCATTTTATTTATGCAAGAACGATGCCATTATTTAGTAATAATTTATAGGAAAGAAACACGTACACATAACACATTCATTATCCGGCAGATATACACGGACATGAATACATAGCATGTCCGAGTTATTCATTCTTATAGAATATTCACTTCTGGACCAAGCAAGGAACGACCGAAGCTAGCTAGGCATCAGCCAGCATCTTATCAGCCGACGTGGGGCGTCTGGGCGACGGTGTCGACGAAGATGCGGACGCGGTCGGGGCGATAATCCGCGGTCACAATCGAGCCGACGGGCAGCACGACGATGTCGGCGTCGGGCTTGTCCTTGAGGATCGCCTTCTTGGCTTCCCCCACGCTGAGCCCCACCACCTCCGGCCACGACGTCTTGGCGCCGCCCGCCGCCGCCGCTGTAGAGCTCATGGTGTGGTCGTCGTCGGTCGAGAACTGCAAATCAACTGATGATGATGCTCAGGCCTATGTGATCTGAAAGGAAATATACGAACTACTACTAGTACTGTATTATTGCAAAAAAAAATAACGTAACGTATAGAAAGGCACACTCACGGGCAAGTGTTGCTTGTTATCGTGCTTTCTTGTACTGAGAACAGAGCTTTACTTCCGATGGGGAACCTCTCTAGTCCCGGTTCCCCACCCGGGAGCAAACATCCGGGACTAAAGGGGTCCTTTAGTCTCGGGTCAGGAACCGGGATTAAATGGGGACCTTTAATCCCGGTGGGTACCACCAACCGGGACTAAAGGTGCCTCCTGACATGCCATGATGGCGGGCACCCTTTAGTCCCGGTTGGTAATACGAACCGGGGCTAAAGGTTTCTTTTTTCTTTTCTTTTCATTTTTTGTTTTCTTTTCAAAATAGGTTTTCGAAGTCGTATTGTATGCTGCTAATTATACATTTATACACGTGTATAGTATGTTTCGGTTCAAGCACAATGAACGTATTAAATCACACAATTCAAGCATAGAAAAATATATATACATATATATATATATATGCATGCATGCATCATATATATATTTATATGCATGCATGCATATGTGTATTTTACATTATATTATTTCATGTGCATATATTACAAAAGATTGCATTACAGTTGTTGTGATATAACAAGTTTTCTCTCATCCTCTAGCTTGGCTTCCATGGCAGTGTTGGGTCGAAGTAGAACTCGCCCTTGGAATCGATGACCTGGTCATTAAAAAATCCGGCTATAGACTCTTGAATTGCTTTGATTTGATCTTGCCGTATGACCTTTTCCTCCAAGCATCGAGCCTACAGGTTTGAATTAAAGGAAAATAAATTAATATATGTATATACATATATATATATATAAAGACATAGTAACACAATCAATAATAATAATTAAATGAATATATAGTGTATTTTTAACGTACTTTGAGTCTCTCTGTAGAAGTTCTTTGGGAAACCACCTTGATAAACTTGCAAACATAGTAACCACAGTAGTTGTTCCCATGTTCCTGCCTCAGACACCACTTTACGAGAAAAAGATTTGTCATCCAATTTGGTGATCCGGTGAAAGCTTTATGTTTAATTAATAAAGATGATGCGATTTAGGGGACTTACTTTCAAAGGGATTACATTCAGTGGCGCTTTGCATTTTCCCATGTGTTGCTTCTCAATAAAGGTTTTCCAAACACTGCCCAATAAAAAATTTGCCACGTCATCAGATATAGTTAATCATCATGTTTGTGTGTATATATAGTTACTAGAGATATCGAAATTACCTCTGGATAATATCTATCATATCTTGGTAGTTTTGTTGTGGTTTTCTCATCGAGTCATAGATTATCAAGTGACTTTTCACTAGATTGATGTCCATCAATATCCAGTGATTGCTGCATGTGTTTATAGGATATAACGCACAACACTCATTAATTAACTAGAATCAACATATGAGCCATTAAGGATGATCGATATTATTAACACTCACTTGAAGTTGTAGGGAAAGAGTATATCCTTCTTGTGGCGTTGGTTCACTAAGAAGTTCATGAGGTTACTCTCTGACTCAGACTTCCAGTTAGGCTTTGGAGTAACTGGGTCTTTGAATACTATATGGGGATCAACAAAACCAATTTCATTGCAGCCTTTCTTTCTGAGCTCTGTCATTGTAAATCTGCATATATATAGTACTTGTTAGGATAATTTATATGCATATACACACATATGATGAGTTTAATAATAGATCGAAAAGAATTATTACTTACAGGCAATAGCGGTGATGATAACTTTGTCCGGAGAGGGTCGGTGGCATAGTTGATGAAATTCGCAAAAGTCAACATACAAAACATCATCGCCATACGGAACCAATATTCGTCTCTAATTCTCGACACCAACGCAGAAGTCTCCACCGGTGACGCCTGCATCTACCACTTGTTTAGCGGTACATTTATACCCCCTATATCACATAAGGCTTGAGGGTTGTATAGACTCGCCCTAGTACAAATTTTTTCTTCCAAATATCAACCTCCGTCGCACTCTCAATGTTTCCATCATCAAACATCTGGTAAAGGTCGAGACCAGTCTCTTTAATAAATTCACCAAGGTGATCCAAATCGACATCCGGAGGTATGTTTGCCTGATGCATTAATCCTAAATTCGAACCATATTCATTACCAACAACTAGCGGGGGACCGATTGGTGCGATTGTTGTCCGAGTTAACAACTCCTTTCCCCGCCCACTTCTTTTCTCAGTGCACGCCTCAATTGACTTGGTGAGAGTGCGGTCATAGTCCATTAACGTTGATTTGACGGCTGACTTACGAGATTCCTCATGTTGTTCTTTGGTAAGAAGCCACCTTTTCCTTAGAATATCCGAGCTACTCAAGAACGATTTCTCTCCTTGCTTCTTGATCCTTTTTAAGTTTGTCATAGAATCTGGACATATCTTTTTATATGCATCGCCATTTCTTCCTTCTCTTGAGATATTATTTTGGGAATAGCCCTTGGTTTCACGGTGGCTTTCTTTCTTTGGCGAGGGGCCCAGTTCTTCGTTTATGGGGTGGCCTCTTGCTAGTACTTGGCTTTTTTTTGGTAGGCGGGGCGGGGAGGCGTTGGAGACCTCCTTGGAGGTGGTGGCAGCGGCGTTGGAGACCTCCTTGGATGTGGCGGCTACGGGCGTTGGAGACCTCCTTGGATGGTGTGGATGCAGCCTGCCTTCCAACACATTGTCATCGTCTGAGCACTATGATGATCTCAAGCGATTGAACAATTGGATTTAGGTTGGGGAGGATCTGCTACAAAAAAGAAATGGCATATTATTATGAGCAGATTATTAATTATTTAAGCCAATATAAATTAATGATGTAGTGTTTTCATCCGCACCTATGGTGAGGTAGTTCAGGAGGAGGTGGAGGCGACATCCCAGGAATGATGATGTAGCGCTTGCGCCATAGAATGAATGTCTTCTCTACTTCTCCTAGAGTCTTCTCGCCATCACCTCTAGGAATGTCAAGAGGCAAAGCACTAAAACCTTTTTCAACTTTATCTACCGAGATGGTAGCATATCCTTCTTGGATTATATTCCCATGAATCCTTGGTGTCTTGGTTCGGTCGATAGGATTAACAAGACCGATAGCCACCTTGATTATGGAATTCCCCTTCGGAATGTGTAGCTCACACAATGTACAAGGTTCAGTGACATCAACCACAGGGAAGCGCAGTCCGGTGTCCCCTTGATTTTTGTATCTCCGTGGAAGCGCAGCTGCTTTTCAACTGAACGGATTGGCTAATGTTGATTCCTGGCTCTGATGCCTGCTTACTTGCACTCACTGCTATTTGCACTTGCCTTCTGATTTTCTTCTGCATTCTCGCTTTAAGGTTTTTTTTCGCTCCTGTGCTTCACGCACCGCTTCCTCCAACCTCTGGAGCCGCTGTGCCTCTTCTTCCTTCTTTCTCTAGCGGCTTATGTAGGAAGGTCTGTCCTGAGGGAATCCATGCTCCCACGAGACACTTCCTTTGCCTCTAGTTCGGCCACCGTGTTCAATAGTCCCGATGACGTATGTCAGTTCATCCTTCTCTCTGTTGGGCCTGAACGCACCACTAGCAGTAGCTTTCTGAGCATAAAACAATCTTTCTGCTGCTTCTTGCAGTCTTGCGCCATAAACGCACTTCCCTGTCTCCTGGTCCAGTGTTCCCCCATGAGCGAAAAACCAATTCTTTGCATGCTCTCCCCACTCGAATGATTCTGGTGTGATACCCTTGGTAAGAAGGTCTGCTTCCATTTTGTTCCACTTCTTAATGGCAGTCGGGTAGCCACCTGATCCCAAGTTATGGTGGTATGTCTTCTGTTGGGCATTACGTTGGTTCTTTATCACCCGACTCACACCCTCTTCCGACGTCTTGTACTATACAAACTCATCCCAATAGGGCCTCTGCTTTGAGATCGGGCTTGGGACAGTGAAATCTGGTGCTATGTTCTTCTTGACATACGTCGTGTATAGGTGTTTCTTCCAAGTCTGAAACTGGGTGGCCATCTTCTTCATTGCCCAATCCCTAACTCGCTCCTTCAATTCATCACCATCTATTATATCATCAAAACCATCTGTTTGGAGCGTGAAATGTACCAAGACATCTTTCCAAATTAACGTCTTGTCACGATCGGAGACAAAACTGATATGAGGAGCATTGGTCTTCTTCTTCCATTCGCGGGTACTGATCGGGAGCCGGTCCCGTACAAGGTAACCACAGTGGTGCATGAATTTTGTTTTATTTGCCCCCCCCCGGTTCGCCTGTATCCACATTGAACTCCGAGATGATGAAGCGGCCCTCCAATGACTTTTTGGGACCTTGAATATTTTTACTCTTCGTTGTAGTTGTTGATGTCGATCCAGAGGGCTACAAAACATAAACATTATTTTTAATGTCATGAGCACACATAAGACATATGATAATATATATAGCTAATAATAAAAAATATATACTTGGCCAATATGTTGTCGCTCATTTTGTTCAAGAGCTAAGTACTGACTCTCATCATCTTCGTCCTCTTGTAGGAGCATACCACATAACCTTGGCAGGGATTTTCTTCTACGGACGTTTGCCCTCAACATCACCAGGGTCATCTCGCCTAATCTTATACCGCGATGCATGGCATACCGGGCATGCATCCAATTTTTCGTACACTTTGCCACGGTACAGGATGCAGTCATTAGGACATGCATGTATCTTCTCGATTTCTAGCCCCATAGGACAGACAACTTGTTTTGCTTCGTAGGTAGTGGCGGGCAATTCATTGTCCTTCAGAAGCATCTTCTTTTGGATTTTTACTAACTCTCCAAATCCCTTGTTAGATACACCATTTTTTGCCTTCCATTGCAGCAATTCTAGTGTGGTTCCCAACTTTTTCTGCCCTGCATCACAAGTTGGGTACAACAATTTCTTGTGATCTTCTAGCATCCGCTCGAACTTGATCTTCTCCTTTTCACTTTCACATTCTCTTTTGTGCGTCACGAATGACCGACAAAGATCATCAATGAGCTCATCTTCTGCGGCTACATCTTCTTCACTTCTCCCATTGCAAGTATCATTGAAGCCGCACCATCGGGAATAATATCATTGTCGTCCCATTATTCTTCTTCACCTTCTTCCATTACAATGCGGTTTCTCCGTTAGCCCGTCCAACAAATATAGTTTGGCATGAAACCCGACTTGAACAAGTGTGAATGAAGAGTCCTTCACAGAAGATATTCCACCGTATTCTTACATATGGCACATGGGCAGCACATGAAACCGTCCCGTTTGTTTGCCTCGGCCGCACGTAACAAAGAATGCACGCCGTCAATGAACTCTTGGGAGCGGCGATCAGCATTGTACATCCAATGCCGGCTCATCTGCATTACATGACATAAATACCATATTAAAACCTAGATCATAATTAATTATTTATACAACATGCGTGCCACCACAAAAGGTACAAATTTATGAAAGCATCGCTACAATGTAGACCATCCCAACTACCACTAAAAGAACTAAAGCTAAAATACATTTCGGAAGCACAAGGATTTCGCGACCAATCTCAACTAAAACAGACAGATCTCCCGATTGTGCAACATCTTTGGGCTTCTTCGGCTGGATCACTGCCTCATTAGCTGCCGAATCTGCCTGTTGTGCAAGATATTTTTGCACGAGTTCAACATACTCTTCCTCCCAAAGAGAAGCCTAAACATCGTCCACTTTGCCATCCCACTTTGAAATTAAAATAAAAAATTAGAACTTTAATCACAACCATCATGAAAATAGGTATAAACTAACCATAATCATTAACTACGATAAAATAACTCACATTGCGATCCGGACACTTGTCGAAGATACGATCCTTGTTGGGACCCTCCTTCTTCACTCGGTACTCTATCACAATCTTCGTCTCATCACGACACTTGTCGTATGGAATGAGAGGAGGTCCGCCCTAAGTCGCTTTGGAAACCCATGAGAGGCCGAGGACCCCAAGCGCCACCATCTACTCTCTATACTTATTTTTTAATACACTATAAATTTCTCATTTTATAAACAAATAAAATTAAGAAACTATAAAATTATCTATATCTCTAAATAATGATATTTTTAATGGTCACTGTGTTCTCGTCTTTTACTACGGCAGGAAGGGAAAACGGTCTTCCACGACCGTTGCCGCTCTCCCTCGTAGAATCAAAGCTCCTCCTTGATGTCCGTTACCGCTCGGCAGAGAACATGCTCGCCGAGCTGAACACGGTCCGCAAGTTCAACTAGTACGGATTTTATATAATTTTCTAACTATTTTCTAAGTTTTTCATTTCATAAAAAGTTAAAATAAAATGTTTAGTCGCGGAGTCCATAGAAATGACCATATTTTGACCTAGCAACGCATTGTCAATTGTCATTGCGTTGCATTGCACCCCGGACCGGACTCCGGACAATAAAATACTATGGTCGATTGATGCCGTTCTTTGTCGTACAGTCGCACGGTGATGGCCGATGGACCCGTTCAACCACCAAATCTGTCAGGCCCGGCTGTTCGAGCGTATCGTCAAAAGAGAACGGATTTGCTTCCTATTGCACGGCCTTGCATTGCATCTGTCACACCTGTCGGAGGTACTAGTCCCTATACTCATTTTTAATACACTATAAATTTCTTATTTTATAAACAAATAAAATTAAAAAACTCTAAAATTCTCTATATCTCTAAACAATAAAGTGTGCTATGCATGCTACAAATGAACGGTGAATACTAGTTTTTAATAGCTACTTTAACCTTTCTTCATGTAAATATGCAAACTTGAAGTTTAAAGGTTTCAGGCGCGCTTAACACTACTCGCTTGCCGTGGCCATGGTCATTGTGTTCTCGTCTTTTACTGCGGCAGGTAAGTAATCCACGTGATATTTCCGTAAATTAACAGAAGAATGGGAGTGTACACACATAACAACCGATTATCGTTTATATTTATATATATACTACGTTTGGGTACGGCGATTGACAGACTACTGCGACGATACCGGGACATGTGAATAAATAACCATCCGTACTAGTTGACCTTGCTTACGTGATCATCTCGGCGAGCATTTCTCCACCGGACAGCACCGTACTTGGCCACGGAAGAGCTCTGATTCTACGAGGAAGGGAACACGGTCTTCCACGACCGTTGCCGCTCTCCCTCATAGAATCAAAGCTCCTCCTTGACGTCCGTTACCGCTCGACAGAGAACATGCTCGCCGAGATGAACACGCTCCGCAAGTTCAACTAGCTACTTTTACCTTCTTTCATGTAAATATGCAAGCTTGAAGTGATTTTGAGCTCAAATTGCTTACAAATGAAAAAAAACCACAATAAAGAACCATATATATAGTGAACAAAATGAGATAAGACAATGGTGAAAAATGAGAGTATGAGATTGGTAACCTTTACAACTGAAGAATCGACGGAGGAATCGAAGAATGGATGGAGGAACAATGGAGGGAGGAAGCAAGAACACTAGTGCAGTGAGCTTCAAAATGTGCTGAGCTCGGGCTTGGGGAGGAAGAAGGAGACGGCCGGGATATAAAGGGGGACCTTTAGTCCCGGTTGGTGGCTCCAACTGAGACTAAAGGTAACTTTCCAACCCCGGGCGCAGCCACGGCCCGGGAGTAGACCTTTACTCCCGGTTGGAGCCACCAACCGGAGTAAAGGTCTACCTTTAGTCCCGGTTGGTGGCTCCAACCGGGACTAAAAGTCCCTGCCACCTCTGTCTGGCGTAGTAGCCGTTGGGCAGGGACCTTTAGTCCCGGTTGGAGCCACCAACCGAGACTAAAGGTATCTCTAGTTCCGGGCACAAAAAATTCCGAGACTAGAGCTCATTTTAACCGAGGATCAAAGATCTGTTCTCTACTATTGTATGGCACCCGTGAGGTATTTATAGACAGCTGCTAGCTGCAGGCAGGATGTGTGTGTGTTCATCTGCAGGATCAAACAAATTAAAAAGAGAACAAGAAGAAAATGTTGATGCGTGGTGCCAAGAAATCGTAGCTGCTCCACCGTCCAACAATGTATTTGCGCACGAGGCACACGAGGAGGTGGCCCCTGCATTGGCCCCCCAACAGCCAGAAAAAAGAAAAGAAAAGAAAAGAAACGCTGCAGAAACATCTCGCTTGCAGCCAAGTGATATTATTGCTTGCAGCCAAATAGTCAGCAGCTTCAGTGCGCATAGCTGGCACTGTTAGTGACACTCAGTGAGCACTCGCAGTCTCCCATAACCTCCGGCCACTACGTCTTCTTCACAACATATATTCTTCTCCTCTCGTCGGCAACTATAGCTAGTATATATCGGTTAAGCTCATCTTTAGCTACATATATTATTGCTCCTGCTTAATTATCGTTAGAAAACCATCTCAAAACAATTATCGTTAGGAAATCGTAGAGAGATTGTTCAGTTTGTTAGCCCTTGATCTCCGGCACGGAGTTATCCGACCACTCACTAGTGTTGCCGATCACACACACTAGCGATGCCGACCACGAACTGTCGTTGACTATCACACACTATGGTTAGAGGTAGAAGACGGAAGGAAGAACAGAACACATACAACACAAAGCTCATACTACTGTTGTACGTTCACTGTTAGGCCAGAGATGAAAAACAAGAAAGAAACGGATGCGGCAGACTAAGGGGGTCTTTTGGATCCGCTGCCCAAAGTTTAGTCCGTATCAGATCGGACGTTCGGATGCTAACTAGGAGAACCACATGAGGTAATTAAAAAACTAATTACACAAGAGTAGACTAATCGACAAGATAATACTATTAAGCCTAATTAACCTATCATTAGCGCATATTCACTGTAGCGCCACATTGTCAAATCATGGACTAATTAGACTTAATAGATTCGTCTCACAAATTAGTCTCAATCTGTGCAGTTACTTTTGTAATTAGTCTATATTTAATACTCTAAATTAGTGTTCAAACATCCGATGTGACATGAACAAAAAATTTAGTCGAGGGACCAAAAACCCCCTAAATGACAGAGGGATCGGACGGCTCAAAAAATCGAGTGTTGGACGCCCAGAAATCACTTGGATGACGGTTGGATTTAGCGTTCATATATTCATTCGTGCAAGGATGAACGACATTCTGATACATTTATTTATGTATGCAAGAACGATGACACTATTTAGTGATAATGTATATAGTAGGAAAGAAAAAACACGTATACATCCATTATTCGGCAGATGCACAGACAATTATACATGGCATGTCCGCGTTATTCGTCATATTTTATTCAAGTTCTGGAGCGAGGAGCGAAGGAAGCTGGGCATGCAGCAGCAGCAGCAGCAGCGAGCTTATCAGCCGACATTGGGCGTCTGGGCGACGGTGTCGACGAAGATGCGGACGCGGTTGGGGCGGTAATCCATGGTCACAGGCGAGCCGGTGGGCAGCACGACGATGTCGGCATCGGGCTTGTCCTTGAGGATCACCTTCTTGGCTTCCTCCACGTTGAGCCCGACCACCTCCGGCCACGACGTCTTGGGGCCGCCGCACTCCGGTGCCGCCGTCGCCGTGGAGCTCATCGGTTGTCGGTCGCGAATTGAAACTGCAAATCAATTGATGACGATAATATAATATATATAATGATGCTCTGGCCTGTGAATTAAAAGGAAATTAGCAAACTGCTGGAAGCCACTATATTAGTATTGCAAAAGGCCAAAAGCGTAAGGTATAGAAAGGCTAACTCACGGGCAAGTGTGGCTTGTTATTGTGCTTCTTCTGCTACTGGTTAAGCGAGTATGCACCGGTGAGGTATTTATAGAGCTGCTGTGTTCTTTCATCAGGATTATTGGTCTAAAGCTAGGCGGATATAATTAAACAGAAAAGAAAAAGATAATGTTGTTGATGGTGCCAAGAAATCGTAGCTGCTCCACCGCTCAGTCACCAATAATGCATCCATTATATTATATACGCACGAGGCACACGAGGTGGCCCCTGCAGCCAGTAGAAAACAAGAAAAGAAAAAGATAGCAACGCTACAGAAACATGCATCCATGGTTTCTCCTCCCCGGCAACCAAATAGCTAGTCAGGCAGTCAGCAGCTTCAGTACGCGCAGCAGACACCGACAGAAACTTGACAATTATAGTGAGTCATTAATGGTCCCTCCACGTTTTTCTCGTTATATTCTTCTCCTCTCGTCGACAACTAGCTAGTCTAGGATCAGCTCATCTTTAGCTACATATAATTGCTCCTGCTACATATCCTTGATGGTGATACATGCCCCATTATCTGTGGATTAGATTCTGAGACGGAAGACCACTTAATCCTCAGGTGCCGCTTCTCCAAAAATCAGTGGAACCGGATGGGCTTTGAGACTTAAAACGTCCAGGTGACCTCGCTCTGGAACATCACTCGACCGACCGGATTCCCCACCGCTCACTCAGCAAGTTTCATTCGCCTGATATGCTGGATGTTATGGAAACACAGGAACGATGTGGTCTTCAACGATATGGCGCCCTCGTACAATCGTCTTCGGGGAGCATGCAAAGACGCCGTGAAACCTATGGAAGTTTTGCTTGCCTATTGCTGATCGGGGTGTAGCTGCCCACTGGTGTAATGTAGTTTCCTTATGAATTAAGTCCTACAAAAAACTGTCCTACCCCTCCTCCAATGTACTCTGTCGTATGGAACTGATCAGCAACAAGCTTTTGTTGCTCCAATGCAATCAAGTAGGTGGGGAGTGCTTCTCCCCTCCGATTACCCTAAAAAAAATTATTACAAGATCTATCCTAGCTAGAGAGAGATTATTCAGTTAACCTGCATATGGAGAAACCAAGTAACCGACCGCGAATCTATCGACCGACCACTTAAACTGTCTTGTTAATTGACCCCAAATGCTATGCTTGTGGCACAGTGGCAGAATTTTTCTTCCATAAATGTAGTTTTTGTTAACTTTCAATGTCACTGTCATGGACCTGCTCATGGGTTGTCCTCTGGGCCGTTCAACACGTGATGGAGTATGCACTGGGCTTGATTTGGCCCATAGAACTAATAGCTGAACATTTATGCTGAACAGCTATTTTATTCATTCGTGCAAGGATGGACGGCATTTTATTTATGCAAGAACGATGATAGAGAGATTATGCTGAACAGCTGTTTTATAACGAAAGAAAGTAAAAACAAACAACTAAACCGCTTACATTTATTCATTCGTGCAAGGATGGACGGCATTTTATTTATGCAAGAACGATGCCATTATTTAGTAATAATTTATAGGAAAGAAACACGTACACATAACACATTCATTATCCGGCAGATATACACGGACATGAATACATAGCATGTCCGAGTTATTCATTCTTATAGAATATTCACTTCTGGACCAAGCAAGGAACGACCGAAGCTAGCAAGGCATCAGCCAGCATCTTATCAGCCGACGTGGGGCGTCTGGGCGACGGTGTCGACGAAGATGCGGACGCGGTCGGGGCGATAATCCGCGGTCACAATCGAGCCGACGGGCAGCACGACGATGTCGGCGTCGGGCTTGTCCTTGAGGATCGCCTTCTTGGCTTCCCCCACGCTGAGCCCATGGTGTGGTCGTCGTCGGTCGAGAACTGCAAATCAACTGATGATGATGCTCAGGCCTATGTGATCTGAAAGGAAATATACGAACTACTACTAGTACTGTATTATTGCAAAAAAAAATAACGTAACGTATAGAAAGGCACACTCACGGGCAAGTGTTGCTTGTTATCGTGCTTTCTTGTACTGAGAACAGAGCTTTACTTTCGATGGGGAACCTCTCTAGTCCCGGTTCTCCACCCGGGAGCAAACATCCGGGACTAAAGGGGTCCTTTAGTCTCGGGTCAGGAACCGGGACTAAATAGGGACCTTTAATCCCGGTGGGTAACACCAACCGGGACTAAAGGTGCCTCCTGACATGCCACGATGGCGGGCACCCTTTAGTCCCGGTTGGTAATACGAACCGGGGCTAAAGGTTTCTTTTTTCTTTTTTCTTTTCTTTTCATTTTTTGTTTTCTTTTCAAAATAGGTTTTCGAAGTCGTATTGTATGCTGCTAATTATACATTTATACACGTGTATAGTATGTTTCGGTTCAAGCACAATGAACGTATTAAATCACACAATTCTAGCATAGAAAAATATATATACATATATATATATATGCATGCATGCATCATATATATATATTTATATGCATGCATGCATATGTGTATTTTACATTATATTATTTCATGTGCATATATTACAAAAGATTGCATTACAGTTGTTGTGATATAACAAGTTTTCTCTCATCCTCTAGCTTGGCTTCCATGGCAGTGTTGGGTCGAAGTAGAACTCGCCCTTGGAATCGATGACCTGGTCATTAAAAAATCCGGCTATAGACTCTTGAATTGCTTTGATTTGATCTTGCCGTATGACCTTTTCCTCCAAGCATCGAGCCTACAGGTTTGAATTAAAGGAAAATAAATTAATATATGTATATACATATATATATATATAAAGACAAAGTAATACAATCAATAATAATAATTAAATGAATATATAGTGTATTTTTAACGTACTTTGAGTCTCTCTGTAGAAGTTCTTTGGGAAACCACCTTGATAAACTTGCAAACATAGTAACCACAGTAGTTGTTCCCCTGTTCCTGCCTCAGACACCACTTTACGAGAAAAAGATTTGTCATCCAATTTGGTGATCCAGTGAAAGCTTTATGTTTAATTAATAAAGATGATGCGATTTAGGGGACTTACTTTCAAAGGGATTACATTCAGTGGCGCTTTGCATTTTCCCATGTGTTGCTTCTCAATAAAGGTTTTCCAAACACTGCCCAATAAAAAATTTGCCACGTCATCAGATATAGTTAATCATCATGTTTGTGTGTATATATAGTTACTAGAGATATCGAAATTACCTCTGGATAATATCTATCATATCTTGGTAGTTTTGTTGTGGTTTTCTCATCGAGTCATAGATTATCAAGTGACTTTTCACCAGATCGATGTCCATCAATATCCAGTGATTGCTGCATGTGTTTATAGGATATAACGCACAACACTCATTAATTAACTAGAATCAACATATGAGCCATTAAGGATGATCGATATTATTAACACTCACTTGAAGTTGTAGGGAAAGAGTATATCCTTCTTGTGGCGTTGGTTCACTAAGAAGTTCATGAGGTTACTCTCTGACTCAGACTTCCAGTTAGGCTTTGGAGTAACTAGGTCTTTGAATACTATATGGGGATCAACAAAACCAATTTCATTGCAGCCTTTCTTTCTGAGCTCTGTCATTGTAAATCTGCATATATATAGTACTTGTTAGGATAATTTATATGCATATACACACATATGATGAGTTTAATAATAGATCGAAAGAATTATTACTTACAGGCAATAGCAGCTGATGATAACTTTGTCCAGAGAGGTCAGGTGGCATAGTTGATGAAATTCTGCAAAGTCAACATACAAAACATCATCGCCACGGAACCAATATTCGTCTCTAATTCTGACACCAACGCAGAAGTCTCCACCGGTAGACGCCTGCATCTACCACTTGTTTAGCAGGTACATTTGCGCCCCCATATCACATAAGGCTTGAGGGTTGTATAGACTCTGGCCTAGTACAAATTTTTTCTTCCAAATATCAACCTCCGTCGCACTCTCAATGTTTCCATCATCAAACATCTGGTAAAGGTCGAGACCAGTCTCTTTAATAAATTCACCAAGGTGATCCAAATCGATATCCGGAGGTATGTTTGCCTGATGCATTAATCCTAAATTCGAACCATATTCATTATCAACAACTAGCGGGGGGACTGATTGGTGCGATTGTTGTCCGAGTTGCGCAACTCCTTTCCCTGCCCACTTCTTTTTCTGTGCCGCCTCAATTGACTTGGTGAGAGTACGGTCATAGTCCGTTAACGTTGATTTGGACGGCTTACGAGATTCCCATTGTTGTTGTTTGGTAAGAAGCCACCTTTTCCTTAGAATATCTGGAGCTACGAAGAAGTACGATTTCTCCTTGCTTCTTGATCCTTTTTAAGTTTGTCATAGAATCTGGACATATCTTTTTTATATGCATCAGTTACTTCTTCCTTCTCTTGAGATATTATTTTGGGAATAGCCCTTGGTTTCACGGTGGCTTTCTTTCTTTGGCGGGACCGGTTCTTCATTTATGGGGCTGGCCTCTTGCTAGTACTTGGCTTCTTGGTAGGCGGGGCGGGGCGTTGGAGACCTCCTTGGAGGTGGTGGCGGCGGCGTTGGAGACCTCCTTGGAGGTGGCGGCGGCGCGCGTGGAGACCTCCTTGGAGATGGTGTGGATGCAGCCTCGCCTTCCAACACATTGTCATCGTCTGAGCACTATGATGATCTGGCGATTGAACAATTGGATTTAGGTTGGGGAGGATCTCGCTACAAAAAAGGAATGACAAATTATTATGAGCAGATTGTTAATTATTTAAGCCAATATAAATTAATGATGTAGTGTTTTCATCCGCACCTATGGTGAGGTAGTTCAGGAGGAGGTGGAGGCGACATCCCAGGAATGATGATGTAGCGCTTGCGCCATAGAATGAATGTCTTCTCTACTTCTCCTAGAGTCTTCTCGCCATCACCTCTAGGAATGTCAAGAGGCAAAGCACTAAAACCTTTTTCAACTTTATCTACCGAGATGGTAGCATATCCTTCTTGGATTATATTCCCATGAATCCTTGGTGTCTTGGTTCGGTCGATAGGATTAACAAGACCGATAGCCACCTTGATTATGGAATTCCCCTTCGGAATGTGTAGCTCACACAATGTACAAGGTTCAGTGACATCAACCACAGGGAAGCGCAGTCCGGTGTCCCCTTGATTTTTGTATCTCCGTGGAAGCGCTTGTTGCTTTTCAAGCCCGAAACAGTTGGCTAATGTTGATTCCTCGGCTCGATGCACGCCACTTGCACTCACTTTGCTATTTGCACTTGCCTTCCGATTTTCTTCTTACGCATTCTCGCTTTAAGGGTTTTTTTCGCTCACATGCTTCACGCACCGCTTCCTCCAACCTCTGGAGCCGCTGTGCCTCTTCTTCCTTCTTTCTCTAGCGGCTTATGTAGGAAGGTCTGTCCTGAGGGAATCCATGCTCCCACGAGACACTTCCTTTGCCTCTAGTTCGGCCACCGTGTTCAATAGTCCCGATGACGTATGTCAGTTCATCCTTCTCTCTGTTGGGCCTGAACGCACCACTAGCAGTAGCTTTCTGAGCATAAAACAATCTTTCTGCTGCTTCTTGCAGTCTTGCGCCATAAACGCACTTCCCTGTCTCCTGGTCCAGTGTTCCCCCATGAGCGAAAAACCAATTCTTTGCATGCTCTCCCCACTCGAATGATTCTGGTGTGATACCCTTGGTAAGAAGGTCTGCTTCCATTTTGTTCCACTTCTTAATGGCAGTCGGGTAGCCACCTGATCCCAAGTTATGGTGGTATGTCTTCTGTTGGGCATTACGTTGGTTCTTTATCACCCGACTCACACCCTCTTCCGACGTCTTGTACTATACAAACTCATCCCAATAGGGCCTCTGCTTTGAGATCGGGCTTGGGACAGTGAAATCTGGTGCTATGTTCTTCTTGACATACGTCGTGTATAGGTGTTTCTTCCAAGTCTGAAACTGGGTGGCCTTCTTCTTCATTGCCCAATCCCTAACTCGCTCCTTCAATTCATCACCATCTATTATATCATCATAACCATCTGTTTGGAGCGTGAAATGTACCAAGACATCTTTCCAAATTAACGTCTTGTCACGATCGGAGACAAAACTGATATGAGGAGCATTGGTCTTCTTCTTCCATTCGCGGGTACTGATCGGGAGCCGGTCCCGTACAAGGTAACCACATTGGTGCATGAATTTTGTTTTATTTGCCCCCAGTTCGCTTTGTATCCACATTGAACTCCGAGATGATGAAGCGGCCCTCCAATGACTTTTTGGGACCTTGAACATTTTTACTCTTCGTTGTAGTTGTTGATGTCGATCCAGAGGGCTACAAAACATAAACATTATTTTTAATGTCACGAGCACACATAAGACATATGATAATATATAGCTAATAATAAAAAATATATACTTGGCCAATATGTTGTCGCTCATTTTGTTCAAGAGCTAAGTACTGACTCTCATCATCTTCATCCTCTTGTACGTTATTTTTAGCACCATCATCGCCGGCAACTTGAGTGCCAGTGTTGATCAAATTCATCATCAACTCCTCCTCATCCATGTTTCTCGGGTCGGCCATCTAGCTTCAAAAAATAAAACCAATATATAGTACGTCAAATCTTTGCTTACATGCGTAAAATCTATGAACAATATGCATTATTAAATCTTGCCCCTCGGTCACGGGATGCAATTACGCACACTAGGGCGTAATTGCGTCGATACTAGGCCGAATTAGGACTATACATAAATGGTATGAGGCGGTGCGTCCGGTGACTAGGGGCGAACCACGTCGGTGACATCAACAACGCGGTTCACCCTAGTCACCGGCATAACTCACCTAGTGTGATTGTTTAGCGTTAACGATAACGATAACACGAATGTTGATCGATTAGGCCGCGAGAGAGGGTGGTGTGACGAGAGTGGCGGTGCTTCGCTCCGTCGTATATATGTTTGTACACATGGGTGAACGAGGGCGGCAGTGCTCCACCATATAAACCCTAAACCCTAGGGCGAACGAGGGCGGCGGTGCTCCACCCTATAAACCCTACACCCTAGGGCGAACGAGGGCGGCGGTGCTCCGCCGTATAAACCCTAACGAGGGCGGCGGTGCTCCGCCGTATAAACCCTAAATGTCGTGGAGCTAGTCGAGGAGTGAACTTCTTCTTAGCGACCGCGCCGCACGTCGTGGACGACGCGCCCGACATCGTCACGACTTCTTAGCGGCGGCACTGCGGACGCGCTCCGCGAAGTACTCCGCGCTCCCTCTCTAGGGCGAGGTGCCATCCAACCTGCCCGTCCAGTGGAAGGACGTCGTCTACAACGCCACGCAGCGCTCCGCCTCCGCATGTACAGGCCCACCGACAACAAGGCGGCGGCGGCCAATAATAAGCCGCCGCGTGCTTCGTCTACTTCCACGGCGGCGGCTTACACTGTGCAGCCTTGAGCTGCCCCACTTCCATCTTGGCGCGCTTTCGGGCTCGCCACGGAGCTCCCGGCGCTTCGTGCTCTCCGTCGACTACCGCTGGCGCCCGAAAGCACCGCCTCCCTTGACGACGCGACCTGCTGCGACGCCGAGGCCGTCTGTCGTGGTTCCGTGCCCGGGCGAGAGGCCGACCCGTGGCTGGCCGGCCGACGACTCGACCGACTGGGCAGGTGTTCATCTGCGGCGACTTCGGCCGTGCGGCAACATCGCGCACCACGTCAAGACTGCGCGTGTTCGAGAGGGGCCAGGCCACGGGTTCTTCATCTTCGACCCGAATCACGGCGCCGAGAACTCACCTCAAGATCTGCGGGCCTTGGCAGCGGTGGAGGGCTCGTCGGTAGCGAGGTGGGGCGGCGACCGGCGGCGGCGCGAGGAAGAAGAGGAGAAAGGGCGACTGTTCGATGAGGAAGAAGAGGAGGGGATCGATCTGCGCCAAGCACTGGCGCATATATACCAGGGAGATTTACTCTCGGTTCCAGCCACCAGCCGTACCTTTATTCCCGGTGCTTATTACCAACCGGGAGTGGTAACACGCCCGAGTAAAGGTTTTTTTGGCGAACCCAAAGCTATGACCCACCTTTACTCCGGGGTGGCCGCAGCTTGCTTTCGTTCCACTTTATTTTGAGCAAATTTTTTTAATAAAATGCAATAGTCTTGTTAAATACATAGTAAATTAAATAAAAGGCATAAAATTATTTTGTTAAAAATATGGATTTTTTTCTTTATTGCAC
Source organism: Miscanthus lutarioriparius (assembly GCA_904845875.1). Taxonomy (NCBI): domain Eukaryota; kingdom Viridiplantae; phylum Streptophyta; class Magnoliopsida; order Poales; family Poaceae; genus Miscanthus; species Miscanthus lutarioriparius. The sequence continues at coordinate 77,192,614 of CAJGYO010000016.1, read as the reverse complement.
ATAGGAAAAATCTATAACCTAATTTTTTTTTATTTTTTGTTATAATTATAAAATATAATATAACTAATATTTATGTAGTGTTTAATTAAAATTATTAAAACTATTGGTTTTGGACAGGAAATTTATTTTCACATCATTTTAACGTTAATATTTTAATTTTTCATCACTCAATATCCTAATTTAACTTTTCGAGAGAGAAATTCCACCAAATCATACATTGATTTAATTTGAAACACGACATAATAAACATCTAAATTCACAATTATTACATAATATCTCAAACAAACACTACATTAAATCACTATATCATCAAGTGGGCACAGCAGTGAACTTCTTCTTTACGTATGTCCCTTGGTTATGATCGCGTCGTAACCATGGAGTGTCCTCATCATTTACCAAGATGCTAGGGTCTTTGTTCACTTTGAAGGGCGGAATTCGGTCATCCTTTTCATAATCTTCTGACATGTCTGACTTGTCCTCAATTCCCACGATGACTCTTTTCCCTGAAAGAACTATGTGGCGCTTTGGCTCTTTGGTTGAGTCATTATCGTTTTTCCCTCTTTTTGGTTTGGTAGACATATCATTGACATAGAACATCTGATTCACATCCTTGGCAAGGACGAATGGTTCGTCTTTGTACCCAATATTACTAAGGTCTACTGTTGTCATTCCATACTCGTTGTCTACTATTACCCCGCCTCCGGTCACCTTGACCCATTAGCACTTGAACAATGGGATCTTCAAAGTAGGTGCATATTCTAGTTCCCATATTTCATCTATGCGGCCATAATATGTCTGCTTATTCCCATTTGGGTCTGTGGCATCTATGCGGACACCACTGTTTTGGTTGGTACTCCTTTTATCTTGGGCTACTGTGTAGAATATGTTCCCATTTATCTCATACCCTTTGTATGTGACGATATGCCATGATGGTTGCATAGGCAATAAAAATAGTTGCTCATGGATGCTCTCATCACCTTGACATTTTTTTCGCAACCAACCGCCGAAAGTTTTCATGTGCTTACGCGTAATCCAAGCTTCAGTCTTCCCTAGAAACTCAGATCGTAAGAGATCCTTGTGTGTCTCAATATACGGATCTAGCAAAGAGGAGTTCTGTAGAAGTATGTAGTGCGCTTTATTGAAATAATCATCCTCCGTACCAATATATGTTTTCCTCCCTAGTGTCCCCTTTCCGCTTAGTCTCCCCTCATGTCTCGATTCAAGAACACCAATCGAGTCAAGGTCGGGAATAAAGTCAACACAGAACTCAATGACCTCTTCTGTTCCATAGCCCTTGGCGATGCTTCCTTCTAGGCGAGCACGGTTGTGAACATATTTCTTCAGGACTCCCATGAATCTATCTAAGGGAACATGTTGTGTAGGAACACAGGACCGAGAATGAAAATCTCCTTGACTAGGTGAACTAGGAGGTGTGTCATGATATCAAAGAAGGAAGGAGGGAACACCAACTCAAAGCTGATGAGACATTGAACCACATCATTCAGTAGTTTAGCTAGATCAGTTGGATCAATTGCCTTTTGAGAAATTGCATTGAGGAATGCACATAGCTTCACAGTGGCTAGACGTACATTTGGAGGTAGAATTCCTCTTAATGCAACTGGAAGTAATTGCGTCATGAGAACGTGACAGTCATGGGACTTTAAGTTATAGAATTTCTTCTCTGGCACATTTATAATACCCTTTATGTTCGAGGAGAATCCAGATGGTACCTTGATGTTGTTTAAGCATTCAAACTTAATTTCCTTCTCCTCTTTACTTAGAGTGTAGCTGGCAGGACGTAGGTAATGGCGTCCATCATCTGTCTTCTCTGGATGTAGGTTGTCTCTTTCTCTCAAACAACACAGGTCCTGTCGTGCTTCAAATGTGTCCTTAGGCTTTACATACACACCCATGAAGCCTAGCAGGTTCACACAAAGATTCTTCGTCAGGTGCATCACGTCGATCGAGCTGCGGACCTCTAGGACTTGCTAATAGGGTAGGTCCCAAAATATGGACTTCTTCCACATGGGTGCGTTACCGTTAGCGTCGTTCGGAACAGGTTGGCTGCCATGTCCTTTTCCAAAGACGACTTTCACATCATTGACCATATCGAGTACATCCTCAACAGGTCGGTTGTGAGGCTTGGTCAGGTGGTCTGTCTTCCCTTTAAAATGCTTGCCTTTCTTTCTTACGGGGTGATTTGCAGGAAGAAATCGATGATGGTCAAGGTAGACAACCTTTCGACATTTTTTCAAGAATACACCTCTAATATCACCGAAGCAGTGTGTGCATGCATTATATCCCTTGTTTGACTGTCCTGAAAGATTACTTAGAGTAGGCCAATCATTGATTGTTACGAACAACAATGCTCGTATATCAAAATGTTCCTGTTTGTACTCATCCTACACACGTACACCTTCTTTATTCCACAAAACAAGAAGTTCGTCAATAAGTGGTCTCAGGTACACATCAATGTCATTGCCAGGTTGCTTCGGGCCTTGGATGAGCACAGGCATCATAATGAACTTCCGCTTCATGCATAACCAAGGAGGAAGGTTGTAGATACTTAGAGTAACAGGCCAAGTGCTATGACTCTTGTTACGCTCTCCAAAAGGATTGATACAATCATACTTAAAGCAAACCTTAAGTTTCTTGCGTCATTTGCAAACTCAAGAATTCTCATCAACGATTGCTCTCCACTTTGGGACCCATCGTGGGTGTCTCAACATATTGTCTACCTTACGGTCTTCTTTGTTCCATCGCAACAATTTTGCATGTTCTTTGTTTACGAGCAGACGTTTCAAGCGTGGTATTATAGGAGCATACCACATAACCTTGGCAGGGATTTTCTTCCACGGACGTTTGCCCTCAACATCACCAGGGTCATCTCGCCTAATATTATACCACGATTCATGGCATACCGGGCATGCATCCAATTTTTCGTACTCTTTGCCACGGTACAGGATGCAGTCATTAGGACATGCATGTATCTTCTCGATTTCTAGCCCCATAGGACAGACAACTTGTTTTGCTTCGTAGGTAGCGGCGGGCAATTCATTGTCCTTCAGAAGCATCTTCTTTTGGATTTTTAGTAACTCTCCAAATCCCTTGTCAGATACACCATTTTTTGCCTTCCATTGCAGCAATTCTAGTGTGGTTCCCAACTTTTTCTGCCCTGCATCACAAGTTGGGTACAACAATTTCTTGTGATCTTCTAGCATCCGCTCGAACTTGATCTTCTCCTTTTCACTTTCACATTCTCTTTGTGCGTCACGAATGACCCGACAAAGATCATCAATGAGCTCATCTTCCGTGGCTACCTCTTCTTGACTTCTCCCATTGCAAAGTATCATTGAAGCACGCACCATCGTCGAATAATATCATTGTCGTCCCATTGTTCTTCTTCACATTCTTCCATTACAATGCGGTTTCTCCGTGCTTCGTCCAACAAATATAGTTTGGCATGAAACCCGACTTGAACAAGTGTGAATGAAGAGTCCTTCAGCAAGGATATTCCACCGTATTCTTACATATGGCACATGGGCAGCACATGAAACCGTCGTGTTTGTTTGCCTCGGCCGCACGTAACAAAGAATGCACGCCGTCAATGAACTCTTGGGAGCGGCGATCAGCATTGTACATCCAATGCCGGCTCATCTGCATTACATGACATAAATACCATATTAAAACCTAGATCATAATTAATTATTTATACAACATCGTGCCACCACAAAAAGGTACAAATTTATGAAAGCATCGCTACAATGTAGACAATCCCAACTACCACTAAAAGAACTAAAGCTAAAATACATTTCAGAGCACAAGGATTTCATGACCAATCTCAACTAAAACAGACCAGATCCCCGATTGTGCAACATCTTTGGGCTTCTTCAATTTGGATCACGCCTCATTAGCCACCGTAGATCTGCTTTTGTGCAAGATATTTTGCACGAGTTCAACATACTCTTCTTCCCAAAGAAAGCTTTGAACATCGTCCACTTGCCATCCCAATCAAAATTAAAACAAAAATTAGAACTTTAATCACAACCATCATGAAAATAGGTATAAACTAACCATAATCATTAAATACGATAAAATAACTCACATTGCGATCCGGACACTTGTCGAAGATACGATCCTTGTTGGGACCCTCCTTCTTCACTCGGTACTCCATCACAATCTTCGTCTCATCACGACACTTGCCGTATGGGATGAGAGGGAGGCCTGGCCTAAGTCGCTTTGGAAACCCATGAGAGGCCGAGGATCCGGAAGCAGTTGCCATCTACTCTCTATACTCATTTTTTAATACACTATAAATTTCTCATTTTATAAACAAATAAAATTAAGAAACTATAAAATTATCTATATCTCTAAATAATGATATTTTTAATGATCATTGTGTTCTCGTCTTTTACTGCGGCGGGAGGCGAAAACGGTCTTCCACGACCGTTGCCGCTCTCCCTCGTAGAATCAAAGCTCCTCCTTGATGTCCGTTACCGCTCGGCAGAGAACATGCTCGCCGAGCTGAACATGGTCCGCAAGTTCAACTAGTATGGATTTTATATAATTTTCTAACTATTTTCTAAGTTTTTCATTTCATAAAAAGTTAAAATAAAATGTTTAGTCGCGGAGTCCATAGAAATGACCATATTTTGACATAGCAACGCATTGTCAATTGTCATTGCGTTGCATTGCACCCCGGACCGGACTCTAGACAATAAAATACTATGGTCGATCGATGCCGTTCTTTGTCGTACAGTCGCACGGCGACGGCCGATGGGCCCGTTCAACCACCAAATCTGTCAGGCCCGGCTGTTCGGGCGTATTGTCAAAAGAGAACGGATTTGCTTCCTATTGCACGGCCTTGCATTGCATCTGTCACACCAGTCGGAGGCACTAGTCCCTATACTTATTTTTAATACATTATAAATTTCTTATTTTATAAACAAATAAAATTAAAAAACTCTAAAATTCTCTATATCTCTAAACAATGAAGTGTGCTATGCATGCTACAAATGAACAATGAATACTAGTTTTTAATAGCTACTTTAACCTTTCTTCATGTAAATATGCAAGCTTGAAGTTTAAAGGTTTCCAGAGCGTTTAACACTACTCTGCTTGCCGTGGCCATGGTCATTGTGTTCTCGTCTTTTACTGTGGCAGGTAAGTAATCCACATGATATTTCTGTAAATTAACAGAATAATGGGAGTGTACACACATAACAATCGATTATCGTTTATATTTATATATATACTACGTTTGGGTACGGCGATTGACAGACTACTGCGACGATATCGGGACATATGAATAAATAACCATCCGTACTAGTTGACCTTGCTTACGTGATCATCTCGACGAGCATTTCTCCACCGGACGGCACCGTACTTGGCCACGGAAGAGCTCCGATTCTACGAGGAAGGGAACATGGTCTTCCACGACCGTTGCCGCTCTCACTCATAGAATCAAAGCTCCTCCTTAACATCCGTTACCGCTCGACAGAGAACATGCTCGCCGAGATGAACACGCTCCGTAAGTTCAACTAGCTACTTTAACCTTCTTTCATGTAAATATGCAAGCTTGAAGTGATTTTGAGCTCAAATTGCTTACAAATGAAAAAAAACACAATAAAGAACCATATATATATAGTGAACAAAATTAGATAAGACAATGGTGAAAAATGAGAGTATGAGATTGGTAACCTTTACAACTGAAGAATTGACAGAGGAATCGAAGAATGGATGGAGGAACAACGGAGGGAGGAAGCAAGAACACTAGTGCAGTGAGCATCAAAATGTGCTGAGATCGGGCTCGGAGAGGAAGAAGGAGACGGCCGGGATATAAAGGGGGACCTTTAGTCCATGTTGGTGACTTCAACTGGGACTAAAGGTAACTTTTCAACCCCGGACGCAGCCACGGTCCGGGAGTAGACCTTTACTCTCGGTTGGAGCCACCAACCGGAAGTAAAAGTCTACCTTTAGTCCCGTTTGGTGGCTCTAACCGGGACTAAAGGTCCCTGCCACCTCTGTCTGGCGTAGTAGCCGTTGGGCAGGGACCTTTAGTCCCGGTTGGAGCCACCAACCGGGACTAAAGATATCTCTAGTCCCGGGCGTAAAAAATTCCGAGACTAGAGCCCATTTTAATCGAGGATCAAAGATGTGTTCTCTACTAGTGTATGGCACCCGTGAGGTATTTATAGACAGCTGCTAGCTGCAGGCAGGATGTGGGTGTGTTGATCTGCAGGATCAAACAAATTAAAAAGAGAAAAAGAAGAAAATGTTGATGCGTGGTGCCAAGAAATCGTAGCTGCTCCACCGTCCAACAATGTATTTACGCACGAGGCACACGAGGAGGTGGCCCCTGCATTGGCCCCCAACAGCCAGAAAAAGAAAAGAAAAGAAAAGAAAATAAACGCTGCAGAAACATCTCGCTTGCAGCCAAGTGATATTATTGCTTGCAGCCAAATAGTCAGCAGCTTCAGTGCGCATAGCTGGCACTGTTAGTGACACTCAGTGAGCACTCGCAGTCTCCCATAACCTCCGGCCACTACGTCTTCTTCACAACATATATTCTTCTCCTCTCGTCGGCAACTATAGCTAGTATATATCGGTTAAGCTCATCTTTAGCTACATATATTATTGCTCCTGCTTAATTATCGTTAGAAAACCATCTCAAAACAATTATCGTTAGGAAATCGTAGAGAGATTGTTCAGTTTGTTAGCCCTTGGATCTCCGGCACAGAGTTATCCAACCACTCACTAGTGTTGCCGATCACACACACTAGCGATGCCGACCACGAACTGTCGTTGGCTATCACACACTATGGTTAGAGGTAGAAGACAAAAGGAAGAACAGAACACACACAACACAAAGCTCATACTGCTGTTGTACGTTCACTGTTAGGCCAGAGATGACAAACAAGAAAGAAACAGATGCGGCAGACTAAGGGGGTCTTTTGGATCCGCTGCCCAAAGTTTAGTCCGTATCAGATCGGACGTTCGGATGCTAACTAGGAGAACCAAACATGAGGTAATTAAAAAACTAATTACACAAGAGTAGACTAATTGACAAGATAATACTATTCAGCCTAATTAACCTATCATTAGCACATATTTACTGTAGCGCCACATTTTCAAATCATGCACTAATTAGACTTAATAGATTCGTCTCACAAATTAGTCTCAATCTGTGCAGTTACTTTTGTAATTAGTCTATATTTAATACTTTAAATTAGTGTTCAAACATCCGATGTGACATGAACAAAAAAAATTTAGTCGAGGGAACAAAAAAAACCCCTAAATGACAGAGGGATCGGACGGCTCAAAAAATCGAGTGTTGGACGCCCAGAAATCACTTGGATGACGGTTGGATTTAGCGTTCATATATTCATTCGTGCAAGGATGAACGACATTCTGATACATTTATTTATGTATGCAAGAACGATGACACTATTTAGTGATAATGTATATAGTAGGGAAGAAAAACACGTATACATCCATTATTCGGCAGATGCACAGACATGCATACATGGCATGTCCGCGTTATTCGTCATATTTTATTCAAGTTCTGGACCGAGGAGCGAAGAAAGCTGGGCATGCAGCAGCAGCAGCAGCAGCGAGCTTATCAGCCGACATGGGGCGTCTGGGCGATGGTGTCGACGAAGATGCGGACGCGGTTGGGGCGGTAATCCATGGTCACAGGCGAGCCGGTGGGCAGCACGACGATGTCGGCATCGGGCTTGTCCTTGAGGATCACCTTCTTGGCTTCCTCCACGCTGAGCCCGACCACCTCCGGCCACGACGTCTTGGGGCCGCTGCACTCCGGTGCCGCCGTCGCCGTGGAGCTCATCGGTTGTCGGTCGCGAATTGAAACTGCAAATCAATTGATGACGATAATATAATACATATAATGATGCTCTGGCCTGTGAAATTAAAAGGAAATTAGCAAACTACTAGTAGCCACTATATTAGTATTGCAAAAGGCCAAAAGCGTAAGGCTGGGTACAGGCGGCTCGGCGTCCTTCTGTCTGAACGCTGAGCGCAGTCCCGTGGAGTTCTTAAATTTGGTTCAATCATGTAATACCCTGTGTTATCCGGTGGGTGCGTGTGTGTTGGCCTTGGTAATCAGAGTATTACCGAGTTTGTTGTTTCGCTTAAAACTCTCTTTCTGCTTAATGAAATACGCGTGGAAAGACGTCGTCTAAGAAAAAAAGCGTAAGGTATAGAAAGGCTAACTCACGGGCAAGTGTGGCTTGTTATTGCGCTTCTTCTGCTACTGGTTAAGCGAGTATGCACCGGTGAGGTATTTATAGAGCTGCTGCAACCACCAGGGGCAGATGTGTACGTGTGTGTGTTCTTCATCAGGATTATTGGTCTAAAGTTAGGCAGATATAATTAAACAGAAAAGAGAAAGATAATGTTGTTGATGGTGCCAAGAAATCGTAGCTGCTCCACCGCTCAGTCACCAATAATGCATCCATTATATATATACGCACGAGGCACACGAGGTGGCCCCTGCAGCCAGTAGAAAACAAGAAAAGAAAAAGATAGCAACGCTACAGAAACAAGCATCCATGGTTTCTCCTCCCCGGCAACCAAATAGCTAGTCAGGCAGTCAGCAGCTTCAGTACGCGCAGCAGACACCGACAGAAACTTGACAATTATAGTGAATTATTAATGGTCCCTCCACGATTTTCTCGTTATATTCTTCTCCTCTCGTCGACAACTAGCTAGTCTAGGATCAGCTCATCTTTAGCTACATATAGTTGCTCCTGCTACATATCTTTGATGGTGATACATGCCCCAGTATCTGTGGATTAGATTCTGAGACGGAAGACCACTTAATCCTCAGGTGCCGCTTCTCCAAAAATCAGTGGAACCGGATGGGCTTTGAGACTAAAAACGTCCAGGTGACCTCGCTTTGGAACATCACTCGGCCGACCGGATTCTCCACCGCTCACTCGGCAAGTTTCATTCACCTGATATGCTGGATGTTATGGAAACACGGGAACGATGTGGTCTTCAACAATATGTCATCCTCATACAATCGTCTCCGGGGAGCATGCAAAGACGCCGTGAAACCTATGGAAGTTTTGCTTGCCTATTGCTGATCGGGGTGTAGCTGCCCACTGGTGTAATGTAGTTTCCTTATGAATTAAGTCCTAAAAAAACTGTCGTACCCCTCCTCCAATGTACTCTGTCATATGGAACTGAGCAACAAGCTTTTGTTGCTCCAATGCAATCAAGTAGGGGGGGAGTGCTTCTCCCCTCCGATTATCCTAAAAAAAAATTATTACACGATCTATCCTAGCTAGAGAGAGATTATTCAGTTAACCTGCATATGGAGAAACCAAGTAACCGACCGCGAATCTATCGACCGACCACTTAAACTGTCTTGTTAATTGACCCCAAATGCTATGCTTGTGGCACGGTGGCAGAATTTTTCTTCCATAAATGTAGTTTTTGTTAACTTTCAATATCACTGTCATGGACCTGCTCATGGGTTGTCCTCTGGGCCGTTCAACACGTGATGGAGTATGCACTGGGCTTGATTTGGCCCATAGAACTAATAGCAACTTGTTGTACAGAAGGAAAGTGAGCATCAACGCGGAGGGTGTCGGATGACCAGGGAATCTAAACTCAGCGGCGGCAGCACGACGATGTTGAACAAGGGTCTGTTTGGATTTAACAAGGGTCTAAAGTTTATTGACTAAATTTTAGATCACTTTAGCTCTCGAGTGAACCAAGATTCAATTATGTTGAACAGCTGTTTTAAAATGAAAGAAAGTGAAAACAAACAACTAAACTGCTTACATTTATTCATTCGTGCAAGGATGGACGGCATTTTATTCACTACCGGAAACGTCAAATTTGCCGAGTGTTTTTATATTTGCCGAGTGTTTTTCCTCAGGCACTCGGCGAACAAGTTTTTTGTCGAGTGCTGCGCTAAAAACCCTCGGCAAAAAAAAACACTCGGCAAATAGGGACTTAGCCGAGTGTCAAAAAAACACTCGGCAAAGAGGGGGTTTACCGAGTGTTTTCTTTTCTACGCTCGGCAAAAATATAAAATCTTTTTTAATGAAAAAGAAAGATAAAAAAATTAAAAAAAACTTTGCCGAGTGCCTAGATCTAGGACACTCGGCAAAGGACAAAAATGCTACTTAACCGCGGGCGCCCCTCCCCTCCCCATTCTTCCCCCGCGGCCACCCCCTCCCTCCCTCCCCACCTCCATTTTTGGCCCTGGCGCCTCCCTCTCCGGCGCGCCCCACTCCCCTCCCTCCCCTCCTCCCTCTCCTGCCTCCGCCGTCCCCTCCCTCTCCTGCTCCCTCTCCTGCCTCCTCCTCAGATCCGCCCTTGGCCTCCTCCCCTCCCTCTCCAGGCCCCCCATCCCTCCTCCCTCTCCTGCCTCCTCAGATCCGCTCGTGTGCGCACCCCTCCTCCTCCCTCCCGGCCTTGCCCCTTCCCTTCCTCGCTTGCTCCATCTCCTGCCTCCTCCTCGAATCCGCCCTTGGCCCCTCCCTCCCTCCCTCTCCAAGCGCCCCTCCTCCTCCTCAGATCCGCCGCGCCCTCTCTCCCGGCCCACAGGTGAGCAGCCCAGCCCCTCCCGTCTATGGCGCAGGGCGGCTCGGCGCCTCCCGGCGATGCGGAGCAGCAGCAGCAGCGGGTGGCGGTGCAAATCCGCCCTCCTCCCCTCCCTCCATGGTTCCTCCGGCAGGTGGCATCGCGGATCCGGTGGGATGGAGCCACCACGGCGCGGATCCGGCGGAGAGGTGTCCTCTGGTGGCAGATCCGGTGGGTTGGATCCCGGTGGCGGTGGATCCATGGATCTGATGGCGGGCTCCATGGCGGCGGCCCCTCCCCTCCCCTTCTTCTTCTCCCGGTCGGCCGGCGGCAATGGTGGTGGTGGTGGCTGTGGTGGTGGTGGTGGTGGTGGTGGCGGTGGTGGCCGGCGCACCCCAGGCGTGGATGGTGGCGGCGGGCGTGGATGGCGGCGGCGGTGCTGGTGGTGCGGGCGTGGATGGCGGCGTGCCTTTTTTATTTTTTATTTTTGAAAAAAAGTTTGCCGAGTGTTTTTTTTCACTCGGCAACGTCTTTGCCAAGTGTCCGACAAAAACACTCGGTAAACTAGCGTTTGCCGTTAAAGGGTTTGCCGAGTGTTTTTGGGGCTTCGCCGAGTGCCCTCTGGATCCGGTAGTGATTTATGCAAGAACGATGCCATTATTTAGTAATAATTTATAGGAAAGAAACACGTACACATAACACATTCATTATCCGGCAGACATACACGGACATGAATACATAGCATGTCCGAGTTATTCATTTTTATAGAATATTCACTTCTGGAGCAAGCAAGGAACGACCGAAGCTAGCTAGGCAGAAGCCAGCATCTTATCAGCCGACGTGGGGCGGCTGGGCGACGGTGTCGACGAAGATGCGGACGCGGTCGGTGCGATAATCCGCGGTCACAATCGAGCCGACGGGCAGCACGACGATGTCGGCGTCGGGCTTGTCCTTGAGGATCGCCTTCTTGGCTTCCTCCACGCTGAGCCCCACCACCTCCGGCCACGACGTCTTGGCGCCGCCCGCCGCCGCCGCTGTAGAGCTCATGGTGTGGTCGTCGTCGGTCGAGAACTGCAAATCAACTGATGATGATGCTCAGGCCTGTGTGATCTCTGAAAGGAAATATACGAACTACTAGTACTGTATTATTGCAAAAAAAAAATGTAAGGTATAGAAAGGCACAGTCACGGGCAAGTGTTGCTTGTTATCGTGCTTTCTTGTACTGCTGCTGGTTAAGCGAGTATGGCACCCGTGAGGTATTTATAGACAGCTGCTAGCTGCAGGCAGGATGTGTGTTTGTTCATCTGCAGGATCAAACAAATTAAAAAGAGAAAAAGAAGAAAATGTTGATGCGTGGTGCCAAGAAATCGTAGCTGCTCCACCGTCCAACAATGTATTTACGCACGAGGCACATGAGGAGGTGGCCCCTGCGTTGGCCCCCAACAGCCAGAAAAAAAAAAGAAAGAAAAGATAGAAACGCTGCAGAAACATCTCGCTTGCAGCCAAGTGATATTATTGCTTGCAGCCAAATAGTCAGCAGCTTCAGTGCGCATAGCTGGCACTGTTAGTGACACTCAGTGAGCGCTCGCAGTCTCCCATAATCTCCGGCCACCACGTCTTCTTCACAACATATATTCTTCTCCTCTCGTCGGCACTGTACACTACTAGAAACAGGGCCTTTGCCGAGTGCAAATTGCTTTGCTGAGTGTTAAAAATCGGGCACTCGGCAAAGATCTTCTTTGCCGAGTGTCGCACTCGGCAAAAAAGGGCACTCGGCAAAAGACTTCTTTGCCGAGTGCCAGGCTCTCGGCAAAAGCACGGCACTCGGTATAGGCTGCAATGCGTAACGGTATTCGGCCACGTCCTTCTTTGCCGAGTGCCTGCTGTTAGGCACTCGGCAAAGTTTTTTTTTGGAAAATACTTTGCCGAGTGCCCCTGACACGACGCTCGGCAAAGATTCAATATTTTTTTGAAATATCTTTGCCGAGTGCCCACTGATTCGGCACTCGGCAAAGAGAGGAATTAAAAAAATTACTTTTTTTTAAATTCCTTTGCCGAGTGCTCCTGTGAAGGCACTCGGCAAAGAGGAAATTTCTAAAAAAAAATTCAAAAACCCTCTTTGCCGAGCGCCTTATTCTTGGCACTTGGCAAAAACCCCCTTTGCCGAGTGCCGTGTCCTGGCGCTCGGCAAAGATTTTTTTTTGTCTTTGGCCTCTAAATTTTTTATGCAGCCATTTTTAAGTACCAGAAACTTCTCGTTAGAATTTGGGAATTTTTTTATGGCTTTTTGATATATTTAGTTACTTTATTTCGTTTACTTGAATTTTTTCGAAAAATATAAATTTGAACTGCACGCGCATCGAATAATGGAATTTAATGATTAAAAAAATGATATTCATGGTATTGAGTGTAGTGTGAGGCTGTATCCTGGAACGGACCCGAAATTTCGAACATCTTGTTCACCAAACATGACCACGAACTTGCAGACGAATTATTTTTAAATTCTATAAAATGCAAACGAAGTCCAAAAATCATAAAACTTGTCGAGATGTCATGATATCGTATGTGGAGGATGTGATAAAAATTTGAGAAGGTTTGGTGCAAGTTATCACATACGATGCTTACAAACCAGGACATCTCCACATGTGATATCAGATATAGCAAACAGTTCGGTAAATGTACCAAATTTTGACATGGAGTACCAAGTACTGTAAGAGGACTACAGAAAAAGTTTGGAGGTCAAAATACAAAAAAAAAATTGGTTTGCCGAGTGTCATCTTTTGACACTCGGCAAACATGCTCTTTGCCGAGTGCCAGCTGCCAGGCACTCGGCAAAGTGTTCCCTTTGCTGAGTGTCCGTGGGGACACTCGGCAAAGAGCGTGCCAAAAAAATTTTAAAAATGTTTGCCGAGTGCCTCTCCGCTTGGCACTCGGCAAAGTGGTATTTTTTTAAAAACAAAACGAAGTGCGGTTTAGGGTTTAGATTTCAAAAAAACAGGAAAACACGTTTGCCGAGTTCCCCGATCTGGCACTCGGCAAACCGGCCTCCTTTGCCGAGTGCCAGATCGGGGCACTCGGCAAACGGCCCATCCACTTAGACAAACCGGCCTCCCTCCCTCCCACGCACGCACACACGCACACACGCACGTCGCCGTCCCGCCCCGCCACCACTGACGCCGCCAACGCCACGCCACCGCCGCCGCCAGCAGCCCTCCTCGCTTGCGTGTGGGCCGAACATGGCCAGCTTCGCCCACGCCGGCCATTAACGCCGACCTTTGCACCCGCCAGCCCCGTGGACCGCCTGCCCCGATGCCGCCCGTGCCCAACCCCGTTCCCGACTCCGGCGACCCCGACCCTGACCCCGACGCCGCCCGCCCCTACCCCCAGCGCCCGTCAGGTATGCCTTCTCTCTTGTTGTTGTCGTGGTAGTGATAGTTGTAGTAGTATTAGTTGTTGTAGTAGCGCTAGTGGTAGTAGTATTAGAAGTAGTGGTAGTAGTAGTAGAACTAGTGGTAGTAGTTGTAGTAGAAGTAGTGGTAGTAGTAGTAGAAGTAGTGGTAGTAGTAGTAGTAGAACTAGTGGTAGTAGTAGTAGCAATAGTGTTAGTAGTAGTAGTAGAACTAGTGGTAGTATTAGTAGCAATAGTGGGAAGTAGTGGTACTACTTGGATATATTCTTCTGCATGGATTGATATCCAAACTACATGGCTTCTCTTGAGACATATGTGCTTGTCGGCCATCGTGCCGTTGTTTTTTGTAGGTTTTGGAAACCTCACCGTGCAGGGGAGGTTCTGTCGATTTTTTTTAAATGACAGTATTTTGTTCCATTTTTGTAGAGAAGAGCCCGTCGGAGCCGAGTTAGAGTTCCCGTCGCCGTGCCGGTCTGCCTGCACCGCGTCGCCTCGCCACTGCACCGACCCGCCACGGCCCCGCTAGCCTAACTCCGCCGCCACCCTAGGTATAACCCCTCTTTCCGTATCATGGTCGTAGATCGCGTAACCCAGTTAGGCGTCTCCCATTCGAAAGAGAGTGAAAATTTCATCCAAATTTCATTTCATTCTATATGACATGGCAGTCTTGGAAACAACGAAATTAAACTCTCCACCGAGACTGGCTTAAATAACTATCTATTTTGACTATTCAATTGCTCTCAAACCAAAAAAAGAAGTGATAAAAAATTGACACAATAAGTAATTACATCACGCTACTGGTTCCTTATGGTGGAACATGCTCACCCATATCATATGGGTGCTCATATTTTTTGGATTTATATAAATTGCTTATATAGATATTTTTTTGGATTTATATGAAGTCTCTATTATAATTAGCCTGCATCAATGACCCAAACTATGAAAAAGTTTAGCTGACTTTGAGACAACACAAGTGTCATGTAATGGTGTAACCACGTGATACTTGATCCAATTTGGTATAACTATGCTGATAAACGATTTCTTGATAAGCTACACGAATGGAGAAAAAGCATGACCAAAATAGTAAGCCAGTATGACCCAATTTCTATGTTTTTAGTAGAAATAGGGCCTATGATGAGAGAAGCGTGGCAAAAAAAAAGTTACAAAAGATGTGTCGTTTGGCTTCTAGTTTCAGCTTATATTTGCTATACACAGTTTATAATTAAGCTATACTAAACAATCCCTTTAGTATGAACATAAGTGTATCACTTGATTCTATCTATGACTATGTAAGTGTAGAAAGCATGGAGAGCTGCTGTCAAAATGTGGATGACATGACTCATATATATTACTCCACAAACACCAGCAAAAGTACGAAAAAGATTTAAATACAAAAACAAAAGGATAATAGATAACGAGAGTATATACTAGCGACAGTAGTCCGTGTCACTTAATCTTTTATTTAGTTTGGTTGATCAATATTCACTAATTATAATAAATAGAGAAAAATAAACATAAAAATGAGTCGACAGAATCAAGATAGAGCATGATTTTTACAGTATCATTTGAACTCTAGATGGAAATCTCCCGCTGCTTTTAATGAAAGAAATTCAAAACAAACAACTGATCCCTCTTTCATATAGGTCTTTCTACTAGACCGTCGGGTGTTCCAAGGACGTCTGTCACCCGAGTGTCAAGTCTCCCTGAAACACGCGATTCCAACGAACAACAATAATCGAGTGTCGGATCCCATCAAACACTCGATTTCTATAACCACTCGATCCAGATCTAAAGATTGCAAATAATCGAGTGCTAGGCCTCGTTTAGATTGTAAGTTTTTTCACTCTCTCTCTATCACATCAATTCTTTGACACATTCATAGAGTATTAAATATAGATAAAAAAAATAACTAATTATACAGTTCGATTGTAAATTACAAGACAAATCTTTTGAACCTAGTTAGACTATAATTAAACAATAATTATCAAATATAAACGAAAATGCTACAATATCAAATACTGGTCCTAACCACAATCTAAACGAGGCGTATGCAAAGCGGGGCCAGCAGTCGCATGCTGTGCTGTGCTGCCATGCCTACGGCCTAGAGCCAGCTACTTGGTCTGCTGCACACGAAACATATGGGAAGAGGGTCCGCTGAGTCCCTAGAAGAAGCGTAGCTGCATGCCTCGGTACCCGTGAAAGGCTCATACTGCTGTTGTACGTTCACTGCTAGGCCAGAGATGAAAACAAGAAAGAAACAGATGCGGCAGATTAAATGACAGAGGGATCGGACGGCTCAAAAAATCGAGTGTTGGACGCCCAGAAATCACTCGGACGACGGTTGGATTTAGCGTTCATATATTCATTCGTGCAAGGATGAACGACATTCTGATACATTTATTTATGTATGCAAGAACGATGACACTATTTAGTGATAATGTATATAGTAGGGAAGAAAAACACGTATACATCCATTATTCGGCAGATGCACAGACATGCATACATGGCATGTCCGCGTTATTCGTCATATTTTATTCAAGTTCTGGACCGAGGAGCGAAGAAAGCTGGGCATGCAGCAGCAGCAGCAGCAGCAGCGAGCTTATCAGCCGACATGGGGCGTCTGGGCGATGGTGTCGACGAAGATGCGGACGCGGTTGGGGCGGTAATCCATGGTCACAGGCGAGCCGGTGGGCAGCACGACGATGTCGGCATCGGGCTTGTCCTTGAGGATCACCTTCTTGGCTTCCTCCACGCTGAGCCCGACCACCTCCGGCCACGACGTCTTGGTGCCGCCGTCGCCGTGGAGCTCATCGGTTGTCGGTCGCGAATTGAAACTGCAAATCAATTGATGACGATAATATAATATATATAATGATGCTCTGGCCTGTGAATTAAAAGGAAATTAGCAAACTACTGGTAGCCACTATATTAGTATTGCAAAAGGCCAAAAGCGTAAGGTATAGAAAGGCTAACTCACGGGCAAGTGTGGCTTGTTATTGTGCTTCTTCTGCTACTGGTTAAGCGAGTATGCACCGGTGAGGTATTTATAGAGCTGCTGTGTTCTTTCATCAGGATTATTGGTCTAAAGCTAGGCGGATATAATTAAACAGAAAAGAAAAAGATAATGTTGTTGATGGTGCCAAGAAATCGTAGCTGCTCCACCGCTCAGTCACCAATAATGCATCCATTATATTATATACGCACGAGGCACACGAGGTGGCCCCTGCAGCCAGTAGAAAACAAGGAAAGAAAAAGATAGCAACGCTACAGAAACATGCATCCATGGTTTCTCCTCCCGGCAACTAAATAGCCAGGCCTTGTTTAGATTGTAAATTTTTGTAATCTGGACACTGTAGCACGTTTCGTTTGTATTTGACAAACTTTGTCTGATCATGGACTAACTAGGCTCAAAAGATCTATCTCGTGATTTACAACCAAACTGTGTAATTAGTTATTTTTTTTACCTACATTTAATGTTCTATATATGCGTCCAAAAATTAATGTAACAAAAAAAAATGAAAAAATTTAAAATTTAGAGGTGATCTAAACAAGGCCCTAGTCAGGCAGTCAGCAGCTTCAGTACGCGCAGCAGACACCGACAGAAACTTGACAATTATAGTGAGTTATTAATGGTCCCTCCACGTTTTTCTTGTTATATTCTTCTCCTCTCGTCGACAACTAGCTAGTCTAGCATGAGCTCATCTTTAGCTACGGTATTATTTAGATTGTAAATTTTTATAACCTGGATACTGTAGTATGTTTTGTTTGTAGTTGACAAACTTTGTCCGATCATAAACTAACTAGGCTTAAAAGATCCATCTCGTGATTTACAACCAAACTATGTAATTAGTTATTTTTTTTACCTACATTTAATACTCCATGCATACGTTCAAAAATTGATGTGATGGAGAGAGAGCGAAAAAACTTGGAATTTGGAGGCAATCTAAACAAGGCCTACATATAGTTGCTCCTGCTACATATCCTTGATGGTGATACATGCCCCATTATCTGTGGATTAGATTCTGAGACGGAAGACCGCTTAATCCTCAGGTGCCGCTTCTCCAAAAATCAGTGGAACCGGATGGGCTTTGAGACTTAAAACGTCCAGGTGACCTCGCTCTGGAACATCACTCGACCGACCGGATTCCCCACCGCTCACTCAGCAAGTTTCATTCGCCTGATATGCTGGATGTTATGGAAACACAGGAACGATGTGGTCTTCAACGATATGGCGCCCTCGTACAATCGTCTTCGGGGAGCATGCAAAGACGCCGTGAAACCTATGGAAGTTTTGCTTGCCTATTGCTGATCGGGGTGTAGCTGCCCACTGGTGTAATGTAGTTTCCTTATGAATTAAGTCCTACAAAAAACTGTCCTGCCCCTCCTCCAATGTACTCTGTCGTATGGAACTGATCAGCAACAAGCTTTTGTTGCTCCAATGCAATCAAGTAGGTGGGGAGTGCTTCTCCCCTCCGGTTGTCCTACAAAAAAAAAATTATTACAAGATCTATCCTAGCTAGAGAGAGATTATTCAGTTAACCTGCATATGGAGAAACCAAGTAACCGACCGCGAATCCATCGACCGACCACTTAAACTGTCTTGTTAATTGACCCCAAATGCTATGCTTGTGGCACGGTGGCAGAATTTTTCTTCCATAAATGTAGTTTTTGTTAACTTTCAATATCACTGTCATGGACCTGCTCATGGGTTGTCCTCTGGGCCGTTCAACACGTGATGGAATATGCACTGGGCTTGGCCCATAGAACTAATAGCAACTTGTTGCGGACGCGTGTGGAGCGCAGTGGCAATGCTCCGGTGGTGGGAGCTGGCCGGCCGGGGTTCGAACCCGGTTCTGCACCACTTGCTCCGTGCAAGCAAATAATTTCCAAGCGTCTGCCTCTCTCATGTGATGTCACAGTAGGATCGTGACGTGCCCGTCGCTTACGAAATCAGTGGATTTCGGTGGTTTCAAGAAGTACGCGGTATTCAGATCTGAGTGTAGCTATAGGTTTGTTTGTATACGAGTGGTGTGTGTAGTGTGCATGTGTTGAGTGGGTGTGCGTGTGTATGAACAGATGCTACAGTTGTACCCAGATGAGAGGCAATAAAAAAAAATAGCAACTTGTTGTACAGAAGGAAAGTGAGCATCAACGCGGAGGGTGTCGGATGACCAGGGAATCCAAACTCAGCGGCGACAGCAAGAGCTCGAGGCGAGCATACGCTCGATCTATCCCTTTCTCCTTTTCCTTGTTCTATATACTTCATGTGTATGCATTTCCTTGTATCTAGAAGCTTCCAGAACCCATTTTGTGCTACTCAGTGTCCAATCGTTGAGTAATACTAATACTTGTTGGTTCATGACAATCACCAGCTACATCAAGTTGATATACCATCCTGAAAACCCTTGCCCTGTGCGTATTAAAATGATTTGCACAGCCTACAAAACTTTTCGGAAACGTACAGACAAAAGTCTGTTTGGATTTTCCAAGGGTCTAAAGTTTATTGACTAAATTTTAGATCACTTTAGCTCTCGAGTCAACCAAGATTCAATTATGCTGAACAGCTGTTTTATAATGAAACAAAGTGAAAACAAACAACTACACCGCTTACATTTATTCATTCGTGGAAGGATGGACGGCATTTTATTTATGCAAGAACGATGCCATTATTTAGTAATAATTTATAGGAAAGAGACACGTACACATAACACATTCATTATCCGGCAGATATACACGGACATGAATACATAGCATGTCCGAGTTATTCATTTTTATAGAATATTCACTTCTGGAGCAAGCAAGGAACGACCGAAGCTAGCTAGGCATCAGCCAGCATCTTATCAGCCGACGTGGGGCGTCTGGGCGACGGTGTCGACGAAGATGCGGACGCGGTCGGGGCGATAATCCGCGGTCACAATCGAGCCGACGGGCAGCACGACGATGTCGGCGTCGGGCTTGTCCTTGAGGATCGCCTTCTTGGCTTCCTCCACGCTGAGCCCCACCACCTCCGGCCACGACGTCTTGGCGCCGCCCGCCGCCGCCGCCGTAGATCTCATGGTGTGGTCGTCGTCGGTCGAGAACTGCAAATCAACTGATGATGATGCTCAGTCCTGTGTGATCTGAAAGGAAATATACGAACTACTAGTACTGTATTATTGCAAAAAAAAAAAAACGTAAGGTATAGAAAGGCACACTCACGGGCAAGTGTTGCTTGTTATCGTGCTTTCTTGTACTGCTGCTGGTTAAGCGAGTATGGCACCCGTAAGGTATTTATAGACAGCCCTGCTAGCTGCAGGCAGGATGTGTGTGTGTTCATCTGCAGGATCAAACAAATTAAAAAGAGAAAAAGAAGAAAATGTTGATGCGTGGTGCCAAGAAATCGTAGCTGCTCCACCGTCCAACAATGTATTTACGCACGAGGCACATGAGGAGGTGGCCCCTGCATTGGCCCCCAACAGCCAGAAAAAAGAAAAGAAAAGAAAAGATAGAAACGCTGCAGAAACATCTCGCTTGCAGCCAAGTGATACTATTGCTTGCAGCCAAATAGTCAGCAGCTTCAGTGCGCATAGCTGGCACTGTTAGTGACACTCTGAGCACTCGCAGTCTCCCATAACCTCCGGACACTCAGTGAGCACTCGCAGTCTCCCATAACCTCCGGCCGTCTTCTTCACAACATACGGCCTCGGCCTGTTCGCTTGGTCGTAAACGATCGTAAATTTTTAGCTAAAATAGTATTTTTCTCTCAAACCAAATCAACCAGCAGTAATAATCGACGATCGTATACGATCGTTTCAGCCCAGCCGAACAAGCTCTATATTCTTCTCTCGTCGGCAACTATAGCTAGTATATATCGGTTAAGCTCATCTTTAGCTACATATATTATTGTTCCTGCTTAATTATCGTTAGAAAACCGTCTCAAAACAATTATCGTTAGGAAATCGTAGAGAGATTGTTCAGTTAATATAACCTGCATATGGACAGGCCAAGTGATCGATCGGTGCGAGGTAGATCCTGTTGGCCCACAGGATCACCGGCTCAGGTGAGTGAACCACTCACTAGTCTTGCCGAGTACCCGCTAGTGTTGTCGAGCACCCACTAGCCGTGCCGACCACGAACAAGTGTTGTCCGTTCCCACGCACTATGACTAGAGCTACAAGAAGAAGAAGGGAGAACGGAGAATACACACAGTACAACACACCAGCGTTGGCCGAAGCCATGTATGGGAGAGGGCAAATCTGAACTCTTTTTACTGAGTTACCGTGGTAGTCTATTTATACAACTCTATCCATCTAGTCCTAGTATAGCGCACATGTTGTAACAGTAACTAGATAACATATATGGCTGACTCTGCGCCGGCCTCTGCATGTGGCTACAGTGCTGCAGGTAAGCCGTGCGGCGCTTGCACCTGCAGCGGCTACAGAATCA
The DNA here is from genome assembly GCA_904845875.1 of Miscanthus lutarioriparius. Classification (NCBI taxonomy): domain Eukaryota; kingdom Viridiplantae; phylum Streptophyta; class Magnoliopsida; order Poales; family Poaceae; genus Miscanthus; species Miscanthus lutarioriparius. Next base: position 77,171,223 of record CAJGYO010000016.1, on the reverse strand, counting down.
CAGCAGGGGGCCTTTTCGGCGCCGCCTTGCCTTGCTGTGTTCACACAAGGAAAGCAGTAGTTTATTCTAACAATTCTTCCCCTAAACCTACTGCTATCCCTTGTACCCCCTCCATGCCGATCATCTCCTTCAGCTCCGTGAGTCGTAGACGTCCGAGCGGCTTGGTGAGGACGTCCGCGACTTGCCGGCCAGTTTCGACGAACTCGATGACGATCTGCTCTCCATCGACACAGTCCCTGAGGAAGTGAAACTTTACATCGATGTGTTTGCTCCGGTCGTGCAGAACTGAATTCTTCACGAGGGCGATGGTGGGCTGGTTGTCCACCATCAGTGCTGGTGGGTGAGCTTCCACGCCGGTCAGCTCGCCCAGCAGCCGGCGCAGCCACACAACTTGGCACACCACTGTGGCCGCCGCTACGTACTCTGCCTCGCACGTAGACAACGCCACCACCTTCTGTTTCAGCGACAGCCATGAAATTGGAGCCGACCCGAGAAAGACGAGCACGCCAGAGGTGCTCCATCGTTCGTCGATGTCCCCCGCCATGTCTGCATCGCTGAACATAGTGAGCTGCAGCCTACTCCCGCCAGTCTTGGGAAAGATGATCCCTTGATCCACCGTCCCCTTGACGTAGCGTAGTAGCCGCTTCACCGCAGCCCAATGATCCTCTCTAGGATCCTCCATGAAGCAACTGACGTAGCCCACAGCGAACGCAGTGTCCGGCCTAGTGTGGACTAAGTAGCGCAGATCACCGACGATGCTCCAGTAGAGTGTTGCATCCACCTTCGCCGCGGTGCTGGCCTTTGTCAGCTTCAGCCGCTCCTCCATCAGAGTCACGCATGGCTTGCACTCAGCCATGCCGCTCCTCTCCAATAGCTTGGAGGCATACGCGCTCTGACCGAGCGTGAGTTTCTCCTTCCCCTGTCTCACCTCGATGCCGAGATAGTAGGAGAGTGCGCCGAGATCACTCATTCGAAAACGAGCCACCATCTCACGCTTGAAGCCGTTGATGTCCTCTGTGCGCGTGCCCGTGACGATTAAGTCATCCACATACATGCCGACGACGAGCTCCTCCTTCTCCCGTCGCCGCGTGTAGAGCGCGTGCTCGGTTGCGCACCGCTGAAACCCAAGCTCGCCCAGCATGGCGTCAAGCTTGGCGTTCCATGTTCGTGGGGCCTGTCGTAGCCCATAGAGCGCATTGCGCAGTTGGAGCACCCTGTGCTCCTCTCCCTTGACGGCGAAACCTGGAGGTTGCCTGACGAAGACCGTCTCCGCCAGCTCGCCGTTGAGGAAGGCCGATTTAACGTCCAAATGATGGACACGCTAGTCCTTTGCTGCTGCCAAGGCTAGTAGCAAAAGGACTGACTCCATGCGCGCTACTGGCGTAAAGACCTCCTCAAAGTCTATGCCCTCGCGCTGAACAAAGCCTCGGGCTACGAGGCGCGCCTTGTGCTTAACAATGGTGCCGAGCTCGTCTTGCTTGATCTTGTACACCCACTTCAGGCTGATCGCACGACATCCTGGAGATAGATCGACGAGCTGCCATGTCTCGTTTTTCTTGATCACCTTCATCTCCTCCAGCATCGCCCGTCGCCAGTTTCCGTCCCGCTCGGCCAACGCGAATGTGGGTGGTTCCTCTGCACTGACGAGTAGCAGCTCTGCGTCATTGAGCAGCCGACTAGCCAGTCTTGAGGGTCCTATGCCGCCGATGATGTCGTCCAGCCTGTGGAACCACACCTCCTCACCTTCGTGGAAGGCATCCATGAACTCAGTGATGTCACTTGGAGGTGAGGCGAACTCGATCGGCATCGATGGAGTTCCCTGTTCTGCCGGAGTGCTCGGCACAATACCTAAAGTGCTCGGCACCCCATGTGTAGTGGTCGGCACTACTTCTGGACTTCTCGTCATAACTCCTGCAGTGTTCGGCCACACTGTAGGAGTGTCCAGCCTTAGTCTTGGAGTGGTCAGCACCACTGCAAAACGTCTTGGCTCTGCCATGGGAGTGCTCGGCACCCGTCCTAGAGTAGTCACCACCACTGCAGAACCTCTCGGCACCACTCATGTCATGCTCGGCATCCCTCCAGGAGTGCTCAGCACTCCTCCCGGAGTGCTCGGCATCCCTCCCGAAGTGCCCAGCACTGCTGAAAGGTCCTAATATGGCTAGAGGGGGGTGAATAGCCTATTTAAAAATCTACAAATCAACTAGAGCAATTTGATTAGTATGACAAATAGCGAAATGCAAACTTGATCTAGCTCTACAAGGGTTGCAAGCCACCTATCCAATAATTCTAGTTGCAATGATTACTAGGCACACAACTTGCAATGTTACTACTCATTAAGAGCTCTCAAATATGCTACTCTAAAGAGCTCCACTAGATGAACTTAAACTAACAAAGCAAGCTCTCAATTCTAATTACACTAAAGAGCTCGCCACAACTAATTTGTAAGAATATAAATGAGTGAGTAGGGTGATTATACCGCCGTGTAGAGGAGTGAACCAATCACAAGGTAAATATTAAATCAATCACCGGGAGAATACCAAATGGCAAGAGACAACCGATTTTATCCTGAGGTTCACGTGCTTGCCAACACGCTACGTCCCCGTTGTGTCGACCAACACTTGGTGGTTCGATGGCTAAGAGGTGTTGCACAAACCTCGTCCACACGATTGGACACTGCAAGAACCTACCCGCAAGTGAGGTAACTCAATGACACGAGCAATCCACTAGAGTTACCTTTCGGTGCTCCGCCGGAGAAGGTACAAATCCCCTCACAATCATCAGAGATGGCCATGAACAATCACCAACTTATGCCAATCCTCCACCGCTGCACCAAGCCGTCTAGGTGGTGGCAACCACCAAGAGCAACAAGCAAAATCCACAGCAAAACACGAACACCAAGTGCCTCTAGATGCAATCACTCAAGCAATGCACTTGGATTCTCTCCCAATCTCACAAAGATGATGAATCAATGATGGAGATGAGTGGGAGGGCTTTGGCTAAGCTCACAAGGTTGCTATGTCAATGCAAATGGCCAAGAGAGTGAGCTTGAGCCAGCCATGGGGCTTAAATATAAGCCCCCACGAAATAGAGCCGTTGGGCTCCTCACTGCACAGAACACGGGCCGATCGGACGCTCCGGTCATATTGACCGGACGCTGGACCTCAGCGTCCGATCGTGCGATGTGCGCCACGTGTCATCGGCTTCAAATGCCGATCGCCCAATTTCAACGGTCAAGTGATGACCGGACGCGTCAATTAGAAAGTGACCGGACGCTGGATCTCAGCGTCCGGTCGTTTCCAGTAAGGTTCCAAACGCGACATTTCCGGTCATGCTCGACCGGACACACCCTGCGTCCGATCACTTAACGTTTCCTCTATGAGCCTCACGTCAGTGTACGTTAGCACTACCCGGACGCACCCTGCTAGCGTCCGGTCACTTTTAGCGCAAGCGTCCGGTCGAAGACCGAGACCACACGCTCATTGCTGCTACTGACCGGACGCGCCGGTCCAACAGACACTAGCGTCCGATCACTTACAGTGACCTTCGTCTTTTCTGTCTAGGGCGTCGGTGGCACCGTCGGACACTCCGCCGGTGAAGTTTCCTACCCTTGCTCAAATGTGCTAACCACTAAGTGTATCACCTTGTGCACATGTGTTAGCATATTTTCACAAACATTTTCAAGGGTGTTAGCATGCCACTAGATCCTAAATGCATATGCAATGAGTTAGAGCATCTAGTGGCACTTTGATAACCGCATTTCGATACGAGTTTCACCCCTCTTGATAGTACAGCTATCGATCCTAAATGTGATCACACTCGCTAAGTGTCTTGATCATTAAAACAAAATGGCTCCTACAATTTTTACCTTTGCCTTGAGCCTTTTGTTTTTCTCTTTCTTCTTTTCCAAGTTTAAACATTTGATCATCACCATGCCATCACCATCATAATGATCTTCGCCAGTGCTTCATCACTTGGAGTAGTGCTACCTATCTCATAATCAGTTTGATAAACTAGGTTAGCATTTAGGGTTTCATCAATTAACCAAAACCAAACTAGAGCTTTCAACTGCCCCAGGAGTGCTTGGCTCTACCGCTGGAGTGCTCGGCACCCCTCCCGAAGTGCTCAGCACCTCTTCCCCAGCGTCTCCACCACTGTGGATGACCAAGTGCTCAACGACGAAGGTGCTAGTGAAGCCACCAGCTTCTCCCATGCTCGGACTAGTCCAGTCCCAAGCCACCTTCTCGTCGAACACGACGTCGCGCGAGACAAGCACCTTATCTCCGCATGGGTCATAGAGTCGGTACGCCTTGGTACCCTCTGCGTAGCATAGGAACACCATGGGTGTGCTCCTGTACTCTAGCTTGGTGAGGTTCGGCTTCGTCTTCCTAACGTGGCCAATGCAGCCAAATGTCTGGAGGAAGGACACGCTCGGCTTGCGCCCATACCAAGCTTCGAACGGCGTCTTGCCTATCAGGGCTTTGGTCGGAGCGCGGTTGAGGATGAACACCGCCGTGGTCACCGCCTCCCCCCAGAACCTTGCCGGCATGCCTTTGGCCTTCATCATGGATCGGGCCATGCTGACCACCGTCTGGTTCTGTCACTCCACCACGCCATTCTGTTGTGGCGAGTACGGCGCGGTGTGGTGTCGCTCCACACCCTGATTCGCGCAGTACGCAGTGAACTCCACCAAAGTGAATTTGCCGCCATGATCAGTCCTCAGCACGTGGAGCTTCTTGCCGCTCTCGGCCTCCGTGCGCATCTTGAACTTCTTGATCATCGCCGCTGCTTCGTCCTGGCTCATCAGGAGTTGTAGCCACATGTAGCGACTGCGATCATCCACAAGCAGGAGGAAGTACCGCCAACCACCATTTGTAGCTGGCGTGATCGGCCCACAGAGGTCACCGTGGATGAGCTCGAGAGCGTCCTTCGCACGATACTTGGCCGCCTTTGGGAATGGTAGCCTCATCTGCTTCCTGGCCAGGCAGCTGTCACACAGCTTGCCTCCGTGCTTGATGTGGGGTAGCCCTCGGACCATCTTCTCTAGCCAACCAAGCGCGTCGAAGCTGACATGTCCTAACCGGGCATGCCATATCCACGGTTCCTCAGAGTGCCTTACCGCCAGGCACACCGGTTGCTCTACCTTCAGGTCGAGTAGGTACAACCGGTTCAGGGACCTCTTCACCTTGGCAAGAAGTCGCTGCTCCCGGTCCCTGATCCTAAGGACTCCATCCTTGATCAGTACCTCGCTACCACGCTCATCCAACTGACCAATGTTGATGATGCTGGAACACAGCTGCGGGATGTAATATACATCCGTTAGCGCGCGGTGCTCCCCGTTCTGGCACCTGAAGATGATGGTGCTGTGCCCTTGGATAGCCACCCTTGAGCCATCACCAAACTTTACCGTACCGGTAATATCATCGTCGAGCTCAGAGAAGGATGCCTTGGAGCCCGTCATGTGGTTGCTGGCGCCAGAATCTAGATACCACCGCTGCTCCTGGTCAATGCCCACACGCCCGAGGTGGACTTGGGCACGTGGTTCGTCGAGGTTGATAGTCTTTAGGGTCTTCCCAGGTCCTTCCACCATCGTCGCCTCTTCCTTCTCCTCAGCCTTGACGTCGTGTAGTGCACAAAATGTCGCCATCAGGATAGTGGCCTCATCCTCATCATCAGCTTGCGCCATATGAGCCTCAACCTTCTTCTCCTACTTGCGGTTTGGGCACTCCTGTGCCCAATGGCCCATCTTCCCACAACGTCGACAGGCGTTGGGATCAATCTGCTTCTTCTTCTCCGAAGAAGCCTTACCGCGACGCTTGCCATCGTCACCATGGCTGGAGGAGGCTGCCTTCCCGAAGTTCCTCCGAGCAGCCCACTCCTCTTCTGTCAGCAGTAGTTTGCAGCTGTCCTTCGTTGCTGTCGCTTGCTCCTGGCGCTCGTCCACCACCCGTAGACGGCCTGTCACATGCTCAATGGTGAGGGTGGACAAGTCCAGCATCGTTTCTATGGAGAGAGCGATCTGGATGTACTTTGCCGTCATAGAGTGGAGGTACATGGAGACCGCCTCCTCCTCGTCGATATTGACGCCATGGCACTTCAGCTTGCTGATGAGCATCTGCAGGCGGAGGGAGAAGTCCTCTATCGTTTCACCATCCTTGAACTTGAGGTTGGCGTACTCCTGCTTCAGAAGCTAGGCCGTCGCCTTCTTTGCGTGGTCGGAACCGACGCGCATTGTCGCAATAGCCTCCCACGTCTCCATAGCCGAGCTCTTCGCCCCCAACGGCTTCCTGTACTCCACCAGTACAGCAGCGAGGATAGCCTCCAACGCTGACATGTCATCTTCTTCATTATCGGTGCCCTTGTCAATAGCATTCCAGAGCCGTCAGGCTCTGACACCGACCACTAGTGCCGCTGACCTCCCGCATCGTGCGAACAACGACCTTCGGTCGTGGCTGGGCAGCCACTGCTGTCGCCCATCTCCGAACCGCCCGTCATCGCCAGCGGTTAGTTTGGCGACGGCGTTTGTACGGCTCCGACACCACTTGTTGGCCCATAGGATCACCAGCTCAGGTGAGCGAACCACTCACCAGTCTTGCCGAGCACCCTCTAGTGTTGTCGAGCACCGACTAGCCGTGCCGACCACGAACAAGCGTTGTCCGTCTCCACGCACTATGGCTAGAGCTAGAAGAAGAGAGAACAGAGCATACACACACAGTACAAGACACCAGCATTGGCCAAAGCCCTGTATGGGAGATGACAAATCTGAACTCTCTTTACTGAGTTACCGTGGTAGTCTATTTATACAACTCTATCCATCTAGTCCTAGTACAACGCACATGCTGTAACAGTAACTAGATAACATACAGGGCTGACTCTACGCCGGCCTCTGTATGTGGCTACAGTGCTGCAGGTGAGCCGTGCGGCGCCTGCACCTGCAGTGGCTATAGTATCACAGCAAGGGGCATTTTCGGCGTCGCCTTCCCTTACTGTGTTCACACAAGTGAAGCAGTAGTTTATTCTAACAGATCCATCAATCGATCAGTTAACCTATTTTGTTCATTAATTATTACTCCTACCTGCAAGCCAACGGTTGAGAATCACCGTTCTTGCTCGTAAAATTAGCCCAAATTAATGCTACGCTTGTGGCACGTTGGCAGATTTTCTTTTGCATATATAAGCCCTTGTTTAGTTCCATGAATTTGGAATTTGGGGCTACTGTAGCACCTTCGTTTTTATTTGACAATTATTGTTCAAACATGGACTAAGTAGACTTAAAACGTTCGTCTCGCAATTTCCCACCAAACTATATAATTAGTTTTTTTTTCGTCTACATTTAATGCTTCATGCATGAGCCGCAAACATTCGATGTGACAGGTACTATAGCACTTTTTGAGATTTTGGACTCCAACTAAACAAGGGCTAAATGATGTTTTTATAGTTTTCAATATCATTTAATACGTCCATCTTGAAAGAACTCTTGGCCCTTGCGTGTTCACACAGCCAACAGAACTTTTAGAGAACAATACTTCCTGTAGGGCATCCATCTATTTGGACACTCCTGTTGGTAGCCCACCACACTAGCCTAATAACCTTCTCCTATCCTATCCTATTCGTTCGTCCACTCGTTTCTCCAGAAGACTCTCCAGCCACACAGTTTCTCAAAAAAATCACCACAGCGCCGCAACCGTGCTCCGTTGTGCCGCCTCGGCATTCTCCATGGCATCCGAGCGCCTGCCAGCCAGCATATATCTCCACCGCGCCTGAGCGTAGCCACCCGCCTTCCTACCTCTCCATCACGCCTCCTGCCTGTCGCAGCCGCCTGTCTTCCTCCTGGCCCTTGCGTCGTCCTCGCCTTGCACTGGTGCCTGATGTGGCTGCCTCTTCGACCGCTTCGTCCGCCGTCCCAGGACACAACCCTCCAGCCAGCGGTGCATAGTAGATGAACTCCTCAACCACAGGTGTACGCAGCCACACGACCCTCCTGTTTGTTATGCGTCGTGCTGTGCCAGCTGCCTTGATGTGCCTCTGGCCCCCTCCTCACGTAGATGTCCTTCGCGTTACTCGTGGTAATGGTCGGCCTGCTCGTGGATGATCTTGGACAACAACGCCATGGTGCCCTAGCGCATCCGGGGCGCACGAGTAGCTGTGCTCCCTCCATGCGGCAAGCAGCAAGATTGTTGCGCTGAAAGCGCATGTTGTAAGCGTATGTTTCAATTGTTTTAAATGTTTGTTGCAAGTGTTTCACATGAATATTGCAAAAGTAGATTATGATATTGCATATATTGCAATGGCTATACACGCATATTGCAAGCGCCTGTTCCAAATATTTTATTTGTTTATTAGACGTATGTTGCAAGCGTTTTATCTGGATGTTGCACATGTTTCACGCATATGTTGCAGGTGTTTTATCTGTATGTTGCAACTGCTTTCCAAGTGTTTGCGGATGTTTTTGCAAGTGTTTCAGATATATATTGCAAGTGTTTTAGCTATTTTAGACATACGTTGTAGGTGTTTTATCTAGATGTGGCTATGTTTTGCAATAGTTTTTAAGTGTTTTAATGCTATGCTTGTGGCCCGTTGGCAGATTTTGTTTTTGCATATATCAATGATGTTTTTATTAGTTCTCAGTATCATCTAATACGTCCATCTTGAAAGAACTCTGGACCCTTGCTGTTCGCACAGCGTACAAAACTGGGTGTTCGGCTGCACAAAAAAGATACTGCTGTTGCGGGCTGCAGCTGCAGCTACAGTGTCCAGCAGACTGCACTAATAAACTACAATCTGTAAACTAGATACGCTACCGGTGAAAAATGTTTTGTTATCATTGCTTATTATAGTTTAGCTAGTGTCTTTAGTCCGAATATCTTCCGTTCTATTTGGCTAGTAATAACGAAGCGCACTTGCAGATCGAGTTGCAATGTGCCTAGTACAATGGTATCAATAAAGCCCTCCAGTGCACGGAGTGGTGGAGCTACCGGCTTCTTGTTAATGATATCGCGGTTGGGCACGACACGTGTTGCACTGGCTAATTCGTCTCTAGTTGGATGGATCAGAGAGGTTCTTAGGGCACGAGTCACTGTTACTTATAACTGTCACAACCCATAAAACACCCTTGACAAAAATTTTGCTTAACACCTTAGTTAAGCTTGTTGTTTAGTTTAGCCGTGCGCTTCTTCAGATGGAGCTGCTGCCTAGGGTCTTCAGAAAAACACCGCCGCCGCCCTTGCTCCTAGGGCCTCGCTGTCATCACGCCACCACCTAGGGCCCCTCACCTTCTTCCTCTCAGGTGCGTCTGCCGGAGGTAAGAAGGAAAGTGGACCCATCTCTCTTTTCCACAGTTTATAGTTCCAGTTTGTTTAGGGTTTAGTCCAAATTAATTTCTGGTGAAATCAGATGATTTTCGGTCAGGATCATGTGTCCTGCGATGTCTTCAGTGATTGCCACGACGAGATCGCGGTTGCAGGCGTCGATTTCATTGGCAAACGGCCAATTTGTGGTCTTTTATCTACAATGGGAGGGGTGCTTCTGGGAGCCACCGACAAGGATAGCGACTCCGGGTCATCGATCTCATCGTCGATGATCGCGGAGAGGATTTCAAGGTCTTGAGGTGATGAATCTGCAGCCTATGTCGTACCCAACGATGCAACTGCCGATATTCTTTCAGTGATTTAGATGCGTTTTGGACTACTTCCGAAGCGTTGGATCTTGTGGCATGTCCAATGTGTTGGGGGTTGGTCATTGGAATCGGCATAAGGACTGCACTTTGGCTCTGGTGTTTGAGGGATGCCATTGGGGAAGGAGAAGATAGAAAAATCTGGATAGAATATTATGTATTTTTTATTTTAGATTTTTTCATGTGTAACTTGAAGATGTACTGTGCAAAAAAAGCTTATTTTAGCCCTTGCCCTAATCTCTCAAACGTTGACCTAAGGTGCAATGCGGAGAAAGAGGCTCTATTTGGGGAGCGCATATAGCATATATGCATCCAGTGGGGGGCAACCCCTCCTATTTTGGTAAAAAAAAAGTAAATCAAAGTTTAGAGAATTTAATTTAGACAACCGGGATTCAATTGTGTCGGACAGCTGTTTTTTAATGAAAGAAAGTGATAACAAACAACTAATCCCCTTTCATATATTCATTCTTTTTTTTGAGACGAAACAAGAATTATATTAGATCATATATGAGTATATAATCACGTTACAAGCAAACTGGAATACAATGTGTATATCCAGAATCTGATCATCTAAATTGTGCCTAGGCTTTGTATAGCCCAAAATCTCAACTCCAAACCTATAAGACGATTCGTATAGTTGACCGCACAGGCAAACACTCGGCCAAAGGCCTGAGAACATATGCCCAACGAACGACGACCAACATTCCTGCGGACGAAGTGGAGAAACTTCTTCTTTATTGTGTCTTCCTTCTTCTTCTTTCTGCCACCAAAGAATAAGAAAGACTGATCTGAAACTTATTCTCCCTAGTCCTTCATTATGGTCAGATCTAATCACAATAAAACGGTGAAGAGATAGGAGAAAATTATTCCATGACGACGACATCATCTTTGTCTTGATGTCGCCGTTCGGAAAGCCAAGTCTCCATGTCGAGCCGATGAAGTTGCTGATGCCGATGTCGCCCTCATCTTCAATAGAGCCGCCTTGGAGAAAACGAATCCATCCCGCCCCCTCGCCGTCGCCTGAGAGGAGGAGGAGGAGGAGGAGGAGGAGATAAAACCCTGGTATCAAGAAACTTGACATGGAGAGACTCTAATCCTAAATGACCTGATCTACTAGAAAACTTATAAAAAACGATGAATCGCTACTCCCTCCGGTCTCCGGCGACATGCCAGAGGGGGAAGGGATAAGAACCAACGGTGGTGGATGCGGAGGCGACGGCGGCGCTAGGGCAAGCGACTCCTTTCATATATTCATCCGTGCAAAGGATGGACGACATTGTGATACATATATTTATGCAAGAACGATGCCATTGTTTAGTAATAATTTATAGTAGGAAAAGAAACACGTACACATCCATTATTCGGCAGATACACGGACATGATGGCATGTCCGAGTTATTCATTTTAATTATAGAATATTCAGTTCTGAAGCAAGGAAGGAACCGAAGCTAAGGCAGCAGCTAGCTAGCCTCTTTATTATCAGCCGACGTGGGGCGGCTGGGCGACGGTGTCGACGAAGATACGCACGCGGTTGGCCACAAAATCGGTGGTCACACTGGAGCCGACAGGCACCACGACGATGTCGGCGTCGGGCTTGTCCTTGAGGATCACCTTCTTGGCTTCCTCCACGCTGAGCCCGACCACCTCCGGCCACGACGTCTTGGGGCCGCCGCACTCCGGTGCCGCCGCCGCTGTCGCCGTGGAGCTCATGGTCGTCGTCGTGGGTCGCGAATTGAACTGCGAATCAGTTAAACGATGACGATGCAAAAAAGGAAACAGACTACTACTACATTATTGTTGCAAAAAACGTAAGGCATAGAAAGGCAGGCACACTCACGGGCAAGTGTTGCTTGTTATCGTGCTTCTTTGTACTGCTGGTGCTGGTTATATGAAGCGAGTATGCACCGGTGAGGTATTTATAGAGAGCTGCTGCAGCCTGCAGGATGCACGATGGAGATGAATGGATCGGATGACCTGTTCTCTGCTTTCCTCTGAACGCAGACATCCCAATCCACAAGCAATCTTGTTGATAATTAGTCATAAGCCACGCAAGCTTAACGTGCAATCTATCTGTTGATCTTTCTACTGAACACATGCATGGCTGGTATATATGCTAGTACTAGTCGTACGTTTTAGCTAGCTGTGGTACGGCAAAATGCATGCGCATGTCATATGTTCAGACACTGCTTAACGTGCAACCTTTTGATCTTTCATCATCATTGATAAAGACACCACACGAAGATGCTGCACAGCTGACGTGTTGGACATGCAAACGGGATAATCCAATATCTGTAAGGTGTAAGGAATATCGATCGTGGAAGATGAAGGACGCACCAAATTGTCAAACCTGAATGCGTATAATGCGGGCAGAATTCCCAACCCTCTTTTGTCAACACGATTCTGCAGATTTCAAAGTTAAATAAAGGACTCTGTCTAGTGAAGAGTTTCGTGGCATTGTTTCCAAACTGCCATGTCATATGAAATGAAATGAAATAAAACTTGGATGAAACATCCACTCTCAATTGAGAGTTTCATTCTACGGTTTCATATGCATTTAATTTCATGACTCATATAGAGTTGGTAATCATGCCAAAAGAGTTTTATCTACCTAAAACTCATTTCTTCTCTCTCTTCTTAAATACACTGCCATAACATTAAAATACCTACGTGGCAACCTATTTAATGTAAATGAAACTCACGTGAAACTCCCACCGAGACTAACCAAGTTCTTCTCTTTTCAGTTCATCGCTACCTTACAGTTTAGGCGATTGAGACATCTGAAAGTTTGGTGCCATTAAAAATTTACAAAGTAGCCAGAGCTCTGCACTTACATATATAGTCCTTTTCATTTTATTACTTGAGAAAAAAAGAGCATGCAGTCATCAGTTGAGATTTGCCAACGAAGAAAGACGATGGTAAGCTTTTGTGAATTTAACCTAGCTTTTTTGTTAGCCTAGTGGCATGAGGTTGTCACCATTTTTGTTTGCCTAGTTGCATGAGGATGTCACTCCTTTTTTGCGTTTGCACGTGTTAATGTTGTTACTTAGACCATTCTCTTTTGCAACGAAGAACTTTCACACAAAAATTCATAAAAAAATCGATTAGACTTTACAAACATTGCAGGATGGTTTAATGGGGACTTAGGACATGTTTGGTTCAGTTTATAAGCAACTTATGATCCAAATAAGCTGAAATTAAAACACAAACATTGCATTTTTCTGCAGTTTCCTTTGACCGGCCTTCTCACAGTAGCCCCCATTTATATTAAAAAGTATAAGCTGGGTCAGGTCAGGTTATCCTCATCACACCTTTTCTTAATTTATACAGTTTCTTATGGAAGCACTTTTCTAAAAAACTGTACCAAACGGGGCCTTAATTAGTTTTTCTATAGCAGTTGAGAAAATGAGAGATTATATATGCTATCTCAGCTCAAGACAATTATCTTGAGTTAATAAAATACTTCGGCAATGAAAAAAAAACTTATCTACACCACCGGACATAGAATTTCATTCAGACAAATAGAGACAACCTTTACAAGGTTTGCAAAGATTACAAGAGCTCTAAATCATTCAGCTCATAGTTTAGCTAAACAAACTCATACACCTCTGTCTTCTCATCCCTCTCAAACTATCTGCATCTTGCACACATGTTGCTCATGTCAATCAGTGCCCTGGTTAGTGGTTAAGCAAGCACTCACCTCTGTAATTGGGAGCCTTTTAGGCAATACACACTGTACGCTAGCTGTTCTTAAGTGCAACAAAGTTTCCTGTTAAAAACATGGTCAGCTGAACTTTTCATTGGGGCACATTTGTGGCTGAATGATTTGTCCATCATCACTTCCGTCACCAGTACGTATAGTACGTTCATCCATGCAAGGATTGGAACGTGCTTTGGACATAAAGAACAGTGATAACACACTAATTCTCCATATGCAGAACGACGACATGCCGGAACATGAGCATTGTTATTTACAGTAGTATATGTAATATGGTATCATTCATAGAAAGTAAAACACACATCCGGAACCATTGGGAAGATGCATGAACAGGGTACATGATAGATCGATGATGGCATCTTCTGAGTTATTATTTTGAGTTTACTATACATACATTATCTTTTATTCAGTTGTGGCTGGAGTAAAAGGGAGCTGGGCAACTAGCCAACATGGGGCGTCTCAGCGACGGTGTCGACGAAGATGCGGACGCGGTTGGGGCGATAATCCGCGGTCACAATCGAGCCGACGGGCAGCACGACGATGTCGGCGTCGGGCTTGTCCTTGAGGATCACCTTCTTGGCTTCGTCTATGCTGTGGCCAACCACCTCCGGCCACGACGTCTTGGCGCAGCCGCTCCCCGGTGCTGTCGTCACCGCCGCCGTGGAGCTCATGGTCGTCGTCGTGGTTCGCGAGATTAACTGCGAATCAGTTGATCGATGACGATGCAAAAAAGGAAACAGACTACTACTACTACATTATTGCAAAAAAGCGTAAGGTATAGAAAGGCACACTCACGGGCAAGTGTTTGCTTATTGCTGTCGTACGTGCTTCTTTGTACTGCTGCTGGTTATATGAAGCGAGTATGCACCGGTGAGGTATTTATAGTAGAGCTGCTGCAGCCTGCAGGATGCATGTACGATGGAGATGAATGGATCGGATGACCTGTTCTCTGCTTTCCTCTGAACGCAGACATCCCAATCCACAAGCAATCTTGTTGACAATAGAGAATAGACGCACACTTAAACTTGATCTGAATTAGTCACAAGTCACGCAAGCTTAACGTGCAACCTTTTGATCTTTCTACTGAACACATGGCTGGTATATATTATGCTAGTACTAGTCGTACGTGTTCTAGCTAGCTGTGGTACGGCAAAATGCGCGCATGTCATATGTTCAGACACAGCTTAACATGCAACCTTTTTTGATCTCTTCACCATCATTGATAAAGACGCCACGCGAAGATGCTGCACAGCTGTTGGCTTCTTATTAGCTAACGTGTTGGACATGCAAACGGGATAATCCACCGATCTAATTAAGGCCTTGTTTAGTTTTATCATGTAAAATTTTGGAATGTCACATCAGGTGTCACATAGAGGTGTCGTATGGAGTGTTCGGATACTAATAAAAAACAAATTATAGAATCCGTCCGTAAACCGCGAGACGAATTTATTAAGCCTAATCAACCTGTCATTAGCACATGTGTGTACTGTAGCACTTTGTTGTCGAACTATGAACTAATTAGGCTTAAAAGATTCGTCTCGCAAATTAGTCGTAAAACTGTGCAATTAGTATTTTTTAATCTATATTTAATACTCCATACATGTGTTCAAACATTTGATGTAATAGGGTGTAAAGTTTTTGAGGAGGAATTAAACAAGGCTTAAACAACAATATCTGTAACGGATATCGACCGTGGAAGATGAAGGACGCAGCAAATTTGTCAACGCTGAATGCGTGTAATGCGGCCACGAATTCCCAATCCTCTTTAGTCAACACGGTTGTGCAGATTTCAAAGTTAAATAAAGGACTCTGTCTACTAACTTGTAGTGATTGAAATTGTTTTCTTTCCAGTTCAACGTTACCTTACAGTTTAGGCGATTGAGACATATGAAAGTTTGATGCCATTAAAAATGAACAAAGTAGCCAGAGCTCTGCGCTGTTACATATATTACATAGTATATGATCGAACAGAGGTAGTGTCTGTGGTCCTTTTCATTTTACTTGAAAAAAAGAACATGCAGTCATCAGTGAGATTAAAGGGGGCGTATCCAGTGCAGAGAGCTCTTGCTCTGTGCGGGATGTGAGAAAAGGTGTTAGTGGCAAGCCTTACCCTCGCCTGAGCAATGCGAGGAGATTGTGACTTGAACCCGGGATCTTCCGGTCACATGCGGTAAGACTCTACCGCTTACACCAGCATCAGTGAGATTATCCCAATGAATTAAGAAAGACGATGGTAACCTTTTGTGAATTTAACCATTTTTGTTAGCCCAGTGGCATGAGGTTGTCACCATTTTTTGGCCTTCATGTCAAAGTTGTTACTTAGACCGTACTCCTTTGGAACAGAAAAATTTCACAGGAATCGTACAAAAAATTTATAAAAATGATGAAAATTTACAAAAATTGCAGGTGGTTTACAAAAATGACTCGCACATCTATGTCTTCTCATCCCTCACACAGGATTTCATTCAGACAAATATAGAGACAACCTTTACAAGGTTTACAATATTGCAAACTAAGAGCTCTAAATCATTCAGCTCATAGTTTTTTTTTTTGCAAGGATTCAGCTCATAGTTTAGCTAAACAAGCTCATACATCTCTGTCTTCTCATCCCTCACACAGGATTTCATTCAGACAAATTAAATATAGATACAACCTTAACAAGCTATACAAGATTGCAAGAGCTCTAAATCATCCAGCTCATAGTTTAGCCAAACAAGCTCATACATCTCTGTCTTCTCATCCCTCTCAAACTACTATATCTTGCACACATGTTGCTCATGTTAATCAGTGCCTGGTGGTTAATGAAGCACTCACCTCCGTAAATTGGGAGCCTTTTATTGGCGCTACTCTCTGTACTATGTTCTTAAGTGCAAGGAAGTTTCTTATAAAAAATGCAATCGGCACATCTGTGGTCAGCTGCACTTTTCATTGGGGCACATTTGTGTCTGAATGATTTGTCCATCATCACTTCCGTACGTACGTACGTTCATCCATGCAAGGATTGGAACGTGCTTTAGACATAAATAACAGTGGTAACACATTAATTCTCCATATGCAGAAAGACGATATGCCGGAACAGGAGCGTTGTTATTTTTTTGTAGTATAATATGGTACCATTCATAGAAAGTAAAACACACATCACATCCGGATCCATTCAGAAGATGCATGAACAGGGTACATACGATAGATCGTGGCATCTTCTGAGTTATTCTTTTTACTGTCTCCTACAATTAAAAAAAACAAAGTGTGAACATTTTTTTTTTTGCCATTCTCCTCCGATCCCACGACATCTTAATTACTGATTGATCATGCCATTCTCCTTGATTGAATATTGCCTGTCATGTTATAGAGAAATCACGGTAAAATAGGAAGTAGAAAATTATTGTGCTATCCATATACACATTGCATGTTTGCATGCACCAACATACAAGGCAACGAGCAAAAGGAAAGAGAATTAACACAGAAGGAAAGAGAATTCAGACAAAAGAAACCTCTTTGCATTTCTGAGAACATTACCAAATCTGCCTACATTTAATTACTTCTCCTCTTTGCATTTGCAAAAGGGACAGCTTTTTTCTCCTTTTATTTGGTTTTACGCTCACGTGTTCCATCGCCCTTGCTTGCTATTTCTCGCGTGAACCATAGTTGATGTCATCTGTCTTCCATGGCTCAGCCTCCCAATCCCAAGAGAAGGTCCCTGCCTCTCCCTGACTCTCCCTGACTGGAGATCCGGCCTGCCACATTTTTTTGTGCCACATTTGTTTTGGTTCGTCCGTCTGCCCACGCCTGCGATCCCACGACATCTTAATTACTGATTGTTCGTGCCATTCTCCTTGATTGAATATTGCCTGTCATGTAATAAAGGAATCACGACAAAATAGGAAGTCGAAAATTATTGTGCTATCCATATACACATTGCATGTTTGCATGCACCAGCATACATGTCAACGAGCAAAAGAAAAGAGAATTAACACAGAAGAAAAGAGAATTAAGATAAAAGGAACCTCTTTGCATTTCTGAGAACCTTACCAAATCTGCCTACATTTAATTACTTCTCCTCTTTGCATTTGCAAAAGGGACAACTTTTTTCTACTTTCATTTGGTTTCACGCTCACGTGTTCCATCGCCCTCGCTTGCTGTTTCTTGCATGAACCATAGTTGCTGTCATCTGTCTTCCATGGCTCAGTCTCCCAATCCCAAGAGAAGGTCCCTACCTCTCCCTGACTAGAGATCCGGCCTGCTAGAGGATCTCCTCGAGTCCATCGGGCAGTGTCTCACGTCAGGCCACAACGCGGCGTCCTTCTGATCCGCTTGCTCCCCATGGCGCGCCGCCGTCCCGTTCGCGACCTTCGGGCCGCTCCTGCTGCTCCCGTTCGACCCTGACTCGGACCGCGTCGGCTTCTACTGCGTCCCGAAGAAGAAGGTTTTGTCCAAGACGCTGCCTGACGTGCGCGACAAGGTGGCGTGTGGCTCCTCGTGTGGGTGGCTGGCTCTCATGGATGAGGCGGCGTCCGTGACGCTGCTGAATCCATTCGCCGGTGCCCGTGCCCCCCGCGTTGAGCTCCCGCCAGCAGGGAAACACGTTGTGGCGGCGTCCTCATCGGAACGCGTGTCTAGGGTCCACGGCCGGTGGGTCCTTCGTCCCACCAACGGCTACGGGGACGCGGATGCCGCAGGCAGAGCCATCAAGCTAGAAGACATGAGGGACATGTTCTTCCGTGAGATCGTGCTCTCGGCGCCGCCTGACGCCGCCGGCCGCGAGTGCGTGGCCATGGCCATGCTTGGGTGCTCCATGGAGGTCGCGTTCTGCCGGGTTGGAGTCGACAGCGCATGGACGCTGCTCGACACCAAACTGGAGTTCTCCGTGGGGTCCATCGTCCACTGCCAAGATAAGTTCTTGGCGATTGACTGCACTGGAGAAATCTTTGTCTGCAGTAGCAACGCCGCTGGCGCTACTCCAACCGTGACGCTGCTGCCATCGTTGTCGCCACCTGTGGGGCTCTACCACCGTAGCTACCTAGAATCAAATGGTGAGCTGCACATTGTGGGTGCCATGGTGAGCACGTTCCACGAGACACAGAGCTTCACCTATAGCAGCGCGATCTACAAGTGCAACCTCCACGACCATACGCCGGAGTGGTCCAGGGTGAGGGACATCGGTGATCAGACACTGTTCGTGTCTAAACATTTCAGTGAAAGCTTCAGTGGAACAAGTGTATCCAAGTACAAGGAGAACAAAATCTACATGTCTAAGCCATTGTATGGGGATCCATACGACTTGGTCCATCGACTGGAGATCGTTGATATTGCTACCGGCACATCCGAAGTGAAGCCTGTCCAGAAAAAGATGCAGGGTTCCGAGGCTCTAGGTTGGATTCGACCCAATCTCTGGAAGCTCTAGAGTTTGTGAGCCTATGACGCTGCGCACTCCGTGACTGTGTTAAATTCATAAACTTTGCTTTTTGGATTAAATGACACTTTAACGTTGGTATTTAATTTAACAGTATTGTTATCTTATTATGCGATCCGTGTGTTTTTAGTATAAATTGTTAGTTATTCTGTAGCAACGCACGGGCATGCTACCTAGTACATATATATGTTTTATTATGTTTTGGACGGAGTAAAAGGCAGCTAGGCAACTAGCCAACATGAGGCATTTCGGCAACGGTGTCGACGAAGATGCGGACCCGGTTAGGGCAGAAATCCTTAGGCACCGGTGTGCCGACGGGCATCACGATGATGTCGGCGTCAGGCTTGTCTTTGACACTACTACATATATCGTTTGTAGGGGTGGCTCAAGACTATTTTTTGGGGCAGTTTGGCTAGCCGCCCCTACCAAACCGTCTCTATAAATCATGCATTTGTAGAGGCGGCTATAGTACCAGCCCCCCTACAAATCGATTTGTAGGGGCGGCTGTAGTACCAGCCGCCCCTATAATACCTGTTTGTAGGGGCGGTTCAGTCTAGAACCGCCCCTACAATACATTTTCCCATAAAAAAAATTCAAATTTACAATTCAAATTCGACCAGAACACTGTTTGTTTCCGCATATTCCATCCAGCGTTCGCATTGCCGAACGCCCCACCACCAACATTCACGTTGCCGAACGGCCCGCGACCAACGTGAGCGAGGAAAGCGAGATAATCCCGCCGAACGCCCCACGACCAACGTTCCGAACCGCGTTCGCTCAAGACACTAGTGGAGAAATGAGATCTAGTCCCGGTTGGGAACTAGCTCTACTCCCGGTTTCCCAACCGGGACTAACAATCCAGGACTAAAGGTTGGGACTTTTAGTCCCGGGCACATAACCGGGACTAAAGGTCCATCCCCAGGAGAAAAAATAAACGAAATACTAGGGAGACCTCTCTTGCGGTGTATGAGATTCGAACCCAGGACCTCTCTCCTCACGCATAAACTCCTTACCAACTCAGCTGTACACCACATGTGATAGAGTCCTAGACACTCTCCTTTTGAATTGACCCATGGAGTACCTTTAGTCCCGGGTGAAAGACCTTTAATCCGGGTTGGTGATACCAACCAGGACTAAAAGGTCACCCTTTAGTCCCGGTTACCAACCGGGACTAAAGGTTGAAGGACCTTTAGTCCAGGTTGGTAACACCAACCGAGACTAAAAGGTTGACCTTTAGTTTCGGTTTTAGGCTCCAACCAGGACTAAAGGTGGCATGCTACGAAAGCCTGCCAGGACAGGAGCCTTTAGTCCCGGTTGGTAGCTTCAACCGGGACTAATTCTCCCTCTACTCCCGGACGCAAAAAATATCGAGACTAAAGCCCAAAATCAAAGTAGATGAAAGGTCATTTCTCTACTAGTGAGAGTATTATATAAACTACAATTACAAGTCCAATTCACAAGAATATATACAATCCACCATTAAATAGACATAACTCACAAGGTAAAACCAATGTCAAATTCCATACACATTGTTATCAACGTCCTAGAGCTAGCCTTTTAGTCTCACGAAGGTGTTGGTACTAAGGATTTCTACCTAAGTCAGACTCTCGGTCATGGTAGGTGCCTTTGACGTGTACAATCTGGTCCAATATGATGTTACAATGGTCGCCGACGAGCTCTAAGAGTTGGTCATCCTTATATGGGTCTCTTTTCATTCCTTTCTCTTCTTTCCACTACAAGAGAATAAGTTTTGGTTTAGTATTTCATACCATGTACGAAGTTTTTATACTATGAGTGAAGAGGTTCAAACTTACCCTTAAGGGGTGTCTCCTGTAGGCACCGGTGTTACTTATCATAGAACATATATAGTATCCACAGTGTACACTCCCAGGCTTCTGCTTGGGGCACTATGTGTTTTGCATATGGAAATGTTAAGTAATGCTTTTGACAGCCATGTAATGGAGTACTGAAGAAGTAAGTTACACTTACCGCACATAGTGTTTTTATAGCTAGCTTTTCCTTCCTTGCTGGATCATGCCTTCCGTGATGTTTAGTGACATAGAACCTAAATGCCCTGTTCGAATTATTTTAGCAAATACAACTTGTTAGTATCCAAAAGTGAACGTTGCAAGTATGTATACAAACATATAAGCTAATGATGATTGTCGATATGTATACGTCTTGAGAATCGATATGAAGTCTTTGTATGTCACCGGGTCCCTATCTATTGAATCAAAGACCCATGCCATGCTCCTCCCGACATCGACGCCTATACAAATCCAGTGGTTGCTGCATGGATTTAATTATACAACTAGATAAGCTCTTTTGCATCGAATAAAATATATCGAACAAAGCTTTAAGTATAGAGTTGAACTTACTCGAAGTTGTATGGTAGCCATATAGTAGAATGCTGTTGGAGAATTTTGAAAGGCAGGGCAATGTATGCCGCAACCTTAAGGGACTCTTCCCTTAGTTTCACCGTACGGATGTGATCTTTCTCCCAAAGAGTCTTTCCAGCAGCTAGCTCTTTGGCATCCAGTTTCCACTGTTTAGGGTAATTAAAATTTGTTTGTGCTATAGCTTGAGGGTCTATATACCCGGCTTTCACACTTGGCATTTGTTTGACAATGTGCACTTGCATTCTACAAATCACGGCGTGGGTTAATTACAACAAAATTCAAAGATTACATTCATATCATATCAGGAGGACAAGGACTTACAGGCACCACGTGCGAATTAGATTCATCTCCATTGCTCCGAGGTGAAAGCACATCTGCATGTCATTGAAGTCAAAGACAATTTTCCTGGCTGGGCTTCCAAATTTGCCGGTGGGAAAGCATGCTTGTATGAGGTCTATGCTCGTTGGGAGAACACACAAGTACCAATCATGGAACCTTCTCATTCCAAGTGGTAGGTGCTAGATGTCCCAGTTTGGTAGGAAGGGCTTGCCTCTTTCATATGTTTTCGGGCAATCCTTTGACCATTTGATGGCATCAACATTTGGATACTGCTTTGCTATTTGGTGGAGTTTGCTAGTGACGGCCTCCTCAGAACCCCGTGATGTGATTTTTTTTACTTGGTTCTCAAGCTTGAACTGGTCATGGGAATACCACTTGTGCACCGATGAGACGTCTTTCATCGGAACATAAACTGGTCTTATGGTGATTGGATGCTTCTTTCGAAGTTCCCATTTAGGCACGTCCTCATCTTCTTGTGCATCACCTTCTTCAGGAGGCACTCGTTGTTCATGTATCGGCTGTGCTTGTTGAGAAGACTATGTCATCTCGTCATGCACTTGCTCGGTACGAGCTGGAGAAGGTTGTGGCTTATCAGGCACATGCTCGCTAGGAGGCGGGGAAGAATGTGGCATCTCAGGAATGTGGTGGTCACGAGATGGTGAAAATATCTCCCCGACCTCAACAACTTGCTCCAAATTTGGGAGAGGGGGAGGCGGCGAAGAAGCAGTCAATATAATGTCCTGTTTGTGCTAGATGATGAACTACCCCATTACGTCTCCGAGTAACATTAGTCCCTCAGGAGTTGCGTAGTCTATCCTCCACTGTATGAACTTGGGCTTCACGGTATGCACCTCGACCCTAGTGTAGTCCGGTGGTATCTTATTATTGTGGTGTAAGCCACCGGGAGGATGTGCCACACCCGTTGCCACCTCCATCACAATGTTCTGCCGGCCGCTGAGAAACACCAAGGTGCAACTAGTTGGTTCCTGTATGCGAACGACGGGGGTTGTGGCTGCAGTGCAACCTTGGCTGCTAGGAACTTTCGGAGGGCTGCCAACTAATGCCAGTTGTCCCGGCAGTGTCATTAATGTCCATGGCTTCGTAGACAGTCCTTGCTCCTCCAACCCTTCACAACTAGAGCCTTTACTTGGAGCTCAAGATTAGTCTCCCGGTCTCTGCCATGTTTCTTGTACATGTGCCTGTCCTCTTTGAATCCATGCTTCCAGATCATCCTTTTCCCTAGCCTCCTAGTGCGGCCTGTGTGCTCCTTGTTTCCCAAGCCAAGGCTAAGCTCGTCCCTCTCTCTGGAAGGATTGAATGCACCCTTCTCCTTGTCTTCAGCATATTTCAGTATCCTTGATACTGCCTCTTGGGTCTCCGGCTTATCAAACTTAAGATTACCGCTGGATGATTCTGTACTCCTCGCATATATCAAATTCCTTGAGCATACCTTCAAATTTGTCACATCGATATTCCCAGCAGCTGCGGCCTCTTCGTCCATCTTCCTAAACTGCTCTTCCTTGGCATAGTAGCCACCGGGGCCTAGATGATGGTGGTGTTTGTTCCTCTTCGCCAGCTCGGTGTTACGGGCACTGAGGTCCAATGCCTCCGGTGAAGTCTTCTGAGCCACGAGCTCCTCCCATTGACTAGGAATTATTTTGCCGAACTCGTTGAAGGGAGTTAACCCCTTTTAGATATACTTCTTGTTGAGCTCCGACCTCCAACGTCGGAATGACTCTCCCATCATCTTTAAAGCATTTTTTTACCAGTTCGTGCTTACCCTCCAGAAATCTAAAATTGAGCTTCAGCTGCCTATCCCATAGTTCATCCTTTTTCTTCTCTGGTACCTCTTTCTAGTTAGGGATTGCTGGGTTCAATTTTTCTCTTACTAGGGCCCCGATCGCATTACGGAATCGTCCTCTTAATTCCTTCGGCCCAAGGATCTCCCCTGCTGGCTCGACCTCTATTATCACATAGCATGCCTTATCTGGATATAGATTTGCTTTTCTATCCCCTCGTTGCCTCTTAGGCTTGGTCGTCTCTGTGGCTGTTGCCTCTGCTCTTCTTTCCTCTACTCTGTCTTGTCCAGCGAGATGTCATGGACGTCAACGTCGTCTTTTCTGAGTTTTAGGAGAGACCTATATATACGATAGGTCAAAGTGTTAGTAGAGGTAACACAGCCAAAGCATTAGCAAAATTTACAAGCTAAGGCTTTATCCCTGCCTCCTTGTTCGGGTCAAAATCCTTGTCCAAATCTTCCTCCGTTGGCCTCCTTCTGGCTTCACGTGGGAAAGGATCCTCGGGACTTACATATCCCTCTTCTGAGTCATCATCATCATCATCCTCTTCTTCTTCGCCTTCAGCAGCCTCTCCTGCTCTTCCTTCTGCTCTCCCTTCCTCCTCGTCACACTGCTCCTGAGTAAGCATCACTTCTAGATCCTTTTTTAACTCATTATCGAACTGCTCCTAAGTAAGCTAGTCCTCTAGTGCTTGCCCCTCATAGGTTGGCTGCTCATCATGCTCGGGGCATCGGGCTGCATTATCTGGTGTCCACGACATTATTTCGTGCTTTGTTCTAATAGATGCAAGAAAGTGTGCTTTAGGTACGCGAGAAGGTATAAGAAATCAAAAAGGTCTATAAACTAAAGTAGTCCTATAAAACAACAATATATTAAAAAAATGAGTAGTAGCAGTAGTAGAGGCCTCAGAAATATGTCAATCATCATTTGATCATGAACTTGAAGCATCAAGGCATCATAACAGAGAAAAGAGAAGTTAATGTAGGGGCGGCTGCTAATGATGCCAAGTTCCTCACAAGTTCTTGATCATCAGCTCATATTCCATATAATGTATGGACTTAGACAATTTCATCATCGGCAAAATAAAGGAGAGGAGAGGAGAGGGGAGATTTGGCAAAAAAAAAGCAATAGCTGCTTAACAAACATAGAGAGGAAAAGGTGTAAAAAAATAGCTACTGCTTCCCAAACATAGAGGATAGGAAAGGTGGCAAAAATAGAGGAGAGGAGGGTAGCACAGGGGAGGAGCCGAGGAGGGTAGC
The DNA here is from genome assembly GCA_904845875.1 of Miscanthus lutarioriparius. NCBI lineage: Eukaryota > Viridiplantae > Streptophyta > Magnoliopsida > Poales > Poaceae > Miscanthus > Miscanthus lutarioriparius. The sequence goes on along the minus strand of CAJGYO010000016.1, from coordinate 77,146,632 downwards.
AAGGTAGCAACTAGCGTGCGTCTGTATTTGCACGTCGTCTCTGTCATCCCACCAAATCCCGCTTCGAAGCAAAACAAACATGCCGTCTCTGGTATTTGCACCAGCAGCTCTAGAGAGGGAGAGAGGAAGCACAGCAAGCACCAGACAGCAGCAGAGAGGGAGAGAGCAAGCATAGCAAGCACCTGCCTTGCCCTATGCTAAGTCCTTCGGCTGTTTCAAATCGACCCTGAAGGGCTGCCCGAAGCATAGAAGAGTAGCCAGAAAAGAGTGAGATAGAGACATAGCAGAGTAGTAAATATAGGAAAGCAGAGTAGTAGTAGTTAGGTAGTAGTAGCTACACAGCAAAGCAAGCAAAAGAGAGGAATGGAGTATAGTACAGAGTAGTAGCAATAGTAAGAGAGCAGTAGCAGTAGTAAGAGAGCAACAACAGCATAGTAAACTGACCATAACTAGAGATTTACAAATCCAAATGACATGCAACAACACAATTTGGAAAGCTTATGAAATTTCCTAAAATTCATTTTCAGACCTCAAGGCATGATTCCAAATTTTACCAGGTCGAAATCACTTAACAACAGAAATCTGTCTTCACAAGACAGAGAGCAGCCAAAACTGGACTCAAACTGAGAACAGCCATATCTCCTAATCTACTGGGCCAAATTCCACCAAATTTTAACACAAGCTAGTTTAATAAGTTAACTACAACTTTGGTATTCACATAATTCCCATCAAACACAATTACCAAAACCTAATTCACCAAGTGCTAGAAACTGTCCAGAATTATAAAAACGCTAAAATTAAATATTTACTTCTGTGCCAAACATGATTTCTAACCAAACCAAGTGCATCACAAGTTCACACATGATATAAGATCATCAAAAAGTAAGGTGTTCACCACCAATTCATTTCTTTTAATGCCGTTCTTAATTTATTTAGTTATTTAAGTGGAATAATGAACATATATGAAAACTGCACAGTTTAATCTACAAAAATTATAGTTCATACTAATTAGGTATGGTCTCCTAATTAGGTACATAGCAGAGTTAGTAAATATAGGAAAGCAGAATAGTAGTAGTTAGGTAGTAGTAGCTGCACAGCAAAGCAAGCAAAAGAGAGGAATGATGTATAGTACAGAGTAGTAGCAGTAGTAAGAGAGCAGTAGCAGGAGTAGGACAACAACAGAAGCATAGTAAACTAACAATAATTGGAGATTTACAAATCCAAATGACATACAACAAGATAATTTGGAAAGCTTATGAAATTGCCTAAAATTCATTTTCAGACCTCAAGGCAGGATTTCAACATTTACCAGGTCGAAATCACTTAACAAAAGAAATCTGTCTTCACAAGACAGAGAGCAGCCAAAACTGGACTCAAACTAAGAACAGCCATATCTCCTAAACTACTTGCCAAATGCCACCAAATTTTAACACAAGCTAGTTTAGTAAGTTAACTAAAACTTGGTATTCACATCATTCCCAGCAAACATAATTATCAAAGCCTAATTCACCAAGTACTGGAAACTATCCTGAATTATAAAAATGCTAAAATTAAATATTTACTTATGTGCCAAACATGATTTCTGACCAAACCAAGTGCATCACAAGTTCACACATAATATAAGATCACCAGAAAGTATGGTGTTCACCACCAATTCATTTCTTTTAATGCCTTTCTTAATTTATTTAGTTATTTAAGTGGAATAATGAACATATATAAAAACTACACAGTTTAATCTACAAAAATTACAGTTCATACTAATTAGGTATGGTCTCCTAATTAGGTACATAGCAGAGTAGTAAATATAGGAAAACAGAGTAGTAGTAGTTAGGTAGTAGTAGCTGCACGGCAAAGCAAGCAAAAGAGAGGAATGGAGTATAGTACAGAGTAGTAGCAGTAGTAAGAGAGCAGTAGCAGTAGTAAGAGAGCAACAACAGCATAGTAAACTGACCATCACTGGAGATTTATAAATCCAAATTACATGCAACAAGACAATTTGGAAAGCTTATGAAATTGCCTAAAATTCATTTTCAAACCTTAAGGCATGATTCCAACTTTTACCAGGTCAAAATCACTTAACAACAGAAATCTGTCTTCACAAGACAGAGAGCAGCCAAAACTGGACTCAAACTGAGAACAGTCATATCTCCTAAACTACTTGGCCAAATGCCACCAAATTTTAACACAAGCTAGTTTAGTAAGTTAAGTACAACTTTAGTATTCACATGATTCCCAGCAAACATAATTATCAAAGCCTAATTCACCAAGTACTAGAAACTATCCTGAATTATAAAAATGCTAAAATTAAATATTTACTTATGTGCCAAACATGATTTCTGACCAAACCAAGTGCATCACAAGTTCACACATGATATAAGATCATTAGAAAGTAAGGTGTTCATCACCAATTCATTTCTTTTAATACCTTTCTTTATTTATTTAGTTATTTAAGTGGAATAATGAACATATATGAAAACTGCACAGTTTAATCTACAAAAATTACAATTCATACTAATTAGGTATGGTCTCCCAATTTGGTACATAACAGAGTAGTAAATATAGGAAAGCAGAGTAGTAGTAGTTAGGTAGTAGTAGCTGCACAACAAAGCAAGCAAAAGAGAGGAATGTAGTATAGTACAGAGTAGTAGTAGTAAGAGAGCAGTAGCAGTAGTAAGAGAGCAATAACAACATAGTAAACTGACCATAACTGGAGATTTCAAATCCAAATTACATGCAACAAGACAATTTGGAAAGCTTATGAAATTGCCTAAAATTCATTTTCAGAGCTCAAGGCATGATTCTAACATTTACCAGGTCAAAATCACTTAACAACAGAAATCTATCTTCACAAGACAGAGAGTAGCCAAAACTGGACTCAAACTGAGAACAGCCATATCTCCTAAACTACTTGGCCAAATGCCACCAAATTTTAACACAAGCTAGATTAGTAAGTTAACTACAACTTTGGTATTCACATCATTCCCAGCAAACACCATTATCAAAGCCTAATTCACCAAGTGCTAGAAACTGTCCAGAATTATAAAAATACTAAAATTAAATATTTACTTATGTGCCAAACATGATTTCTGACCAAACCAAGTGCATCACAAGTTCACACATGATATAAGATCATCAGAAAGTAAGGTGTTCACCAACAATTCATTTCTTTTAATGTCTTTCTTAATTTATTTAGTTATTTAAGTGGAATAATGAACATATATGAAAACTGCACAGTTTAATCTACAAAAATTATAGTTCCTACTAATTTGGTATGGTCTCCTAATTAGGTACATAGCATAATAGTAAATATATAAAAGCAGAGTAGTAGTAGTTAGGTAGTAGTAGCTGCACAACAAAGCAAGCAACAGAGGAATGGAGTATAGTACAGAGTAGTAGCAGTAGTAAGAGAGCAACATCAGCATAGTAAACTGACCATAACTGGAGATTTACAAATCCAAATGACATGAAACAAGACAATTTAGAAAGTTGATGAAATTGCCTAAAATTCATTTTCAGACCTGAAGGCATGATTCCAACTTTTATCACGTCGAAATCACTTAACAACAGAAATCTGTCTTCACAAGACAGAGAGCAGCCAAAACTGGACTCAAACTTAGAACAGCCATATCTCCTAAACTACTTGGCCAAATGCCACCAAATTTTAACACAAGCTAGTTTAGTAAGTTAACTACAACTTTGGTATTCATATGATTCCCAGAAAACACCATTATCAAAGCCTAATTCACCAAGTGCTAGAAACTATCCAGAATTATAAAAATGCTAAAATTAAATATTTACTTATGTGTTAAACATGATTTCTGACCAAACCAAGTGCATCACAAGTTCACACATGATATAAGGTCACCAGAAAGTAAGGTGTTCACCACCAATTCATTTCTTTTAATGTCTTTCTTAATTTATTTATTTATTTAAGTGGAATAATGAACATATATGAAAACTGCACAGTTGAATGTACAAAAATTACAGTTCATACTAATTAGGTACGGTCTCCTAATTAGGTACACAGCAGAGTAGTAAATATAGGAAAGCAGAGTAGTAGTAGTAGTTAGGTAGTAGTAGCTGCTTAGCAAAGCAAGCAAAAGAGAGAAATGGAGTATAGTACAGAGTAGTAGCAGTAGGAAGAGAGCAGTAGCAGTAGTAAGAGAGCAACAACAACATAGTAAACTGACTATAACTAGAGATTTATAAATCTAAATGACATGCAACAAGACAATTTGGAAATCTTATGAAATTGCCTAAAATTCATTTTCAGACCTCAAGGCATGATTCCAATTTTTACCAGGTCGAAATCACTTAACAACAGAAATCTGTCTTCACAAGACAGAGCAGCAAAAACTGGACTCAAACTAAGAACAGTCATATCTCCTAAACTACTTGGCCAAATGCCACCAAATTTTAACACAAGCTAGTTGAGTAAGTTAACTACAACTTTGGTATTCAAATGATTCCCAGCAAACACTATTATAAAAGCCTAATTCACCAAGTGCCATAAACTGTCCAGAATTATAAAAATACTAAAATTAAATATATACTTATGTGCCAAACATGATTTCTGACCAAACCAAGTGCATCACAAGTTCACACATGATATAAGATCACCAGAAAGTAATGTGTTCACCACCAATTCATTTCTTTTAATGCCTTTCTTAATTTATTTAGTTATTTAAGTGGAATAATGAACATATATGAAAACTGCACAGTTTAATCTACAAAAATTATAGTTCAGACTACATGCTCCAAATAGGCTACTGTAAAAATTTCATACAAGCATGGCACCCACATGGCTATCTTCGGTCAGATTATTCAAATAGGCCGCACATCAATACCTCCAACCAATATTATCAACAAAGATACACAAGGTACATGTACATGATGTAAGTTGGGCCTATAGCTAAACACAAGATACACAAGGCAGTTGGTTCAATATGCATCAGTTTACATATTGATAAAAAGCAAGATAAACAGAACCATATACTAGTTTGCAAGTTCACTATTTTCTGAAGTAGATAGAACCTACATTACCACCTTTCGATTGAAAAAGACAATAAGTCAACAACTGTATCCTCTCTAACTATCAGGCAACGATCCAATATAGTTGAATTGATAACCCAACCATGACCAGCACTAGGCCTCAGTTGTCTATTGGCTGTAGAGCGAAGAGGTAAGAAATACCTCTTGCTCCAGCTGTTTCCCACAGGATGCAACCCCTCACAAGTGATTAATAAAGCTTTAGCTTAATTTGGAGATGCACCATAAAATACTTACCTATTATGATGTTTCCATAAGGTCAGGCACTAAAAGCTACGACACAAGATTAGGTTTAGGGAAAGCATACAACAATAAATCATGATAAATTTTACTTTTCACCACTACAGCATCACATAAATAAACCTAGCCAACATGCTGCTGAGACAAATCTACAGGAAGCCTGATAATCATTGCATTTTAAGGTGTACTAAAGGTGAAGCACAACAATTTACAGTATGAAATGATTAGGAAGCAACAACAGCAGATAAGATAACCACTCTGTTTATCTTACTTTTTTTATCAGTATGTCAACCCCTCTTACTACTCCCATCCAAGATTTAGAAGAAATCTTTTTTCACATGAAGGTGTCCAATAGCAAATCACATACTCTTACTACTCCCATCCAAGATTCCAATCACGAGAGGAAGGAGCCAAGCGAGCGTACCTATGGGGGGACTCGACGGGAATGGGAGGAGTGGCGGCAGAGGGGGATCTCGACGGCGACGGCGACGGCGAGGTTTGAGCCGCGGGGCGCGCTGCAGGGACGGAGGAGCCGCACAGCGAGGCTGTCTCAACTCGCAGCGGCGGAGGGCCAAGGAGCCCCAGGGATGGGAGGGCCGGAGGGGTGGCGGCGTTGCGGAGGAGCCCTAGCCGTCGTGGAGATGGGGCGCACCACGGGGAGTAAGGAGCCACGCCACGGCAAGGCCAGGGACGGGAGGAGCCAAGGTCACGAGGCTGCCTCAACTCACGACGACGGAGGGCCAAGGAGCCCCAGGGACGGGAGGGCCAGAGGGGTGGCGGCGTTGCGGAGGAGCCCTAGCCGCCGTGGAGATGGGGCGCACCGCGGGGAGTAAGGAGCTGCACCGTGGGACGCGCTGCAGGGAGGGAGGAGCCGCGTCGTGAGGCTGCCTCAACTCACGGCGACGGAGGGCCAAGGAGCCCCAGGGACGGGAGGGCTAGAGGGGTGGCAGCGTTGCAGAGGAGCCCTAGTCGCCGTGGAGATGGGGCGCGGAGCGAGGCGCTCGGGCTCTAAAACCCTAGCGGGAGCAGCCTGATGGCATCGGGAGGAAGAAGAGAGCGCCCAACACTTGTTCCTGATCCAGCTGTCGTGGTTATATACCCAGGATGATTTGTAGGGGCGGTTCCTGATCTAGCCGCCCCTACAAATACATTTGTAGGGGCGATTTTTGATCCAAATTACCCCTACAAATGCATTTGTAGGGGCGGTTCCTGATGTAGCCGCCCCTACAAATATTTTTCTATTTTATTAAATTATTAATTCTGTATTTTTTATATCAAAAAACACAAAGTAAATATATATAATATTTTGTATTATTCTATATATGCACAAATATATATAAAAACAATTGTAGTAAAAAAATATAGAAAACAAAAATTAAAAATTTGATTTTTAAAACTTCGATTTCAATTTTAGGATATTAAATGACCTAAAATGAAAATGTTGTAAACATTATACAACTTTTATGTTGGTCATCTTGTCATGTGACTTTGTTGGAACGATTCAAAATTTGAAATTCAAACAATTTCAACTTGAAATAATATTTTGAAAGAGTAAATGATTTCAGCTGAAAAACTCATGAATACCAAAGTTGTAGAAGTCATCAATATGTATAACTTTTATTTTGATCATCTTTTCATTTGACCAAATTTAAACAGTTAAAATTTTGAATTTCAATAAATGACAACTTCAAACAAGATTTTGAAACCTTAAATGATTTCAACAATAAAAGTCGTGAACATAAAAGTTGTTGAACTCATCACTATCTACAACTTTTATTTTGATCACTTCTTCATGTGCCAAAATATTAGAAAACATTGTTCACAAATTCACATATGACTCATAGTTTCATGAACTATACGAGAGACATGTTAATTTATGAACAATGTTTACTATCACTTTGTCATATGAAGAAATGACCAAAATAAAAGTTGTAGATCTTGATGAGTTATACAACTTTGGTATTCATCACTTTTTCAGCTAAAATAATTTAATGGTTGAAAATCTCGTTAGAACTTGTCATTTTTTTAAATTTGAAAATTTGAATTGCTCAAACTTTGTTAAATGAAAAGAATGACCAAATCAACACAGTAACTTTGATAGGGCATGATTTTAGAAAATTTTAGGAAAAAAAATCATCACATTTAGAGTTAGTATGAGGGAGAAAGACTAGTTACAAATTACCCAGAGATTAAAAAGAAAAATCACAACTGTTCATGACGATCAATGATGAACAAGTGTGATTTCTCTTTTTGATCTGTGGCTGAAACTTATAACTAGTTTTTCTTACTCATACTAACTTCAAATGTGATGGTTTTTTTCCTAAAATTTTGTAAAATTATGCTCTATCATTTTGGTCTACTCAACTATCTTTGTCACTAATTTTGAATTTCAGAAAATGACAACTTCAAACCTGATTTTTAACCACTAAATGATTTCAGCTGTAAAGGTGATGAATATAAAAGTTGTTGAACACGTCACTATCTACAACTTTTATTTTGGTCATCTTTTTATTTGACAAAATTTAAACAGTTCAAATTTTGAATTTCAGAAAATGACAGTTTCAAACCTGATTTTCAACCACTAAATGATTTCAGTTGTAAAGGTGATGAATATAAAAGTTGTATAACTTGTCAAGATCTCCTACTTTTATTTTGACCATTTCTTCGTTTCATAAAGTGTTAAGTGATTTCATAAAGTTTTAGTAGTATGACTGGCCACAACGTGAGCTTTTGCTGGTGCTGAAAGAGGAGAGATAGTGTTTCAGCACCGGTGCTGAACATTGTAGTAGCCGATGCTTGGTCCAATTTTTCAGGCACCGTGACAAGTGCGTTCACTGATGCCTGAACCAATAAAAAATTATTTCCAACCAGCCGTTGGTCCTAGATGACTAAAATATTATTATCCCATGCGACCGTTGGTCCTGGCCATTGCCTTGCATGCTAGCCGTTGCGGCTTGCTGCATATATATACATATAGTTCACCAAGTATAGATCAGGCATATATCCAAATACAAAAGTTCAAAGATGGACCACTCTTCCTCTTCTAGTTTCTCAAATCTCATCAACTCACACACAGAAGCACCAAATCCAAACACACAACAGTACCCAAACTTCCAAACCTTCAATCAGCAACAACACTACCCCATGAACTATCCACCCACTAATTTGCATGGTCCCTACCCACAAAATATCAGCAATTCCTTTGGAGGACCCCCAAGTTTCTAGCACTTCCCTTTTCCACCACCAGCATACCATGGAGGTTACCATGGAAATGGTCCAGCATCTCCAATTGGATCGATGCCCTTCTTCGGAAGTGGTGGCAGCAACTCCAAGGGTGATGAGAGCAACCCCATTGCTTCATCTTCTCCGGCATCTAGAGCCCCTCCAATGCAGTCAGCACCTGTTCAAATTCAAGAAGACAGTGAGAGTAGCACAGATGAAGGTGAAAAGTAAGGAGGTCGCAAGCTTTGGCGTGCAGAGGAAAACCTACGCCTAGTAAGTGCCTAGCTCAAGAATTCTAATGATCCAATCGATGGCAATGGAAAGCCTCGAGATCAATTCTGGAAGGAAATCGTAGCAGAGTACAACAAGAATGCTCCCAAGCAGCAAAGAAGAACAGCAATGCAGTGCAAAGAACACTGGCACAAGAATATGCCTCTCATTAACAAGTTCAATGGAGTCTACAATGATGTCAAGAATAGAAATGCTAGTGGTCAATCTGATGATCAGCTTATGGAGGAGGTTCGGGCAAAGTGGAAGGGACTTATGAAAAATAAACGACCATTCCCATTGGAACATTGGTGGGCAGCGTTGAAGGACCAACCTAAATGGGCTAGAGCTTACTCAGTGCATGAATTGCAAAAGAGGATTAAGCTGAATTCATCTGGTGCTTACAGCTCTTCTTCAGCTCAAGACACAGATGGTGCATCTGTTGAATCGCGGCGACCACAAGGGAGAGATGCAGCCAAATCTGAGAAGAAGAAAGGAAAACAGAAGTGTTCAGAAGTAAGTCTTTTTACAGAGGAAAGCATGCAGAAGTTCAATGAACTACAGCTATGGAAGTCTATGGCTGCTGAAAAAATGGCTGAAGCAGCATTAGCTCAAGCTGCAGTTGATGACAAGAATGCTGAAAATAACAAGGAGAGGAACAAGTTAGACAAACTTGCAGCATATATACAGCTATTTAACAAGGACACTTCAGGTTATGATGAGGATACTTTAGGAAGACATAAACAAGTCTTGGATTTGCTAGCTAAAGAGCTTTTCCCTTGAAAAGCTCAGTTTGTAGAAGTAGCCTTCAATATTTGTATTGTGTTGGTAGAAGTAGCTTATCATGTAATGTTGTGACCAGCTTTTCCCTATATATGTATTGTCCTATTATGTCAATTTATAATCTATTTATGAAGGACATTGGAATCTGAATATCACTTTTGTTAAAGCACATTGTCCTCACGTGTACAGTTTATTCCACTGGAATCTAGCCGATGTAAAAAGCTGCAGTTCCAGTTACAGTGTTGGAATCTAGCTGTTGCAGCACATTTGGATCTAGCCGTTGGAAACTAGTTGTTGTGACCAGCTTTTCCTATAAATAGAAGGTGGTGTTCTCAGAACACTTCACACCTCCCAGCATACTCTAATCTAGGGGCTAAGGGAATGGCATCAAATACACAAGATTCTGCAAGAAGATCTCCTGAAGAACCAGCAAACAGGATTAACATCCAGTAGTTCTTTTGGGAGTTCATGGATGATCCAGTGGAAGCTCAGATTGAGGCAAAGTTTCAAGGTCAGATTGAGGCTCAACTAGGAGGTACGTGCAATGACCATCGTCAATTTCCTAGAAGGCATATAGAAAGAAATCGGGAAGCTGCTAGTGATAGGCTGGTTGCAGATTATTTCTCAGAAAATCCAGTGTACAATGATGTTCAGTTCCGGCGTAGGTACCGTATGAAACGTCACCTATTCCTACAAATTGTACATACCTTAAGTTCTTGGTCTCCATATTTCTGTCAAAGGAACGATGCATTTGGGAAGATGGGATTTTCACCATTGCATAAATGCACAGTTGCTATGCGCATGTTAGCATATGGTACACCTGCTGACATGTGGGATGAAAATTTCAGAATAGGAGAAACCACAATTATTGAGTGCATGAAAAAAATCTGTCAAGGTGTGATTGCAAATTTTGGTGAATAATACCTAAGGAGGCCAACTAGAGAAGATATTCAACGTTTACTTCATATAGGTGAAGCTCGTGGTTTTCCTGGTATGTTGGGGAGTCTAGATTGCATGCATTGGCAATGGAGGAGTTGTCCAAAGGCATGGAGAGGGCAGTATACCCGCGGTGACATAAAACATCCTAGTGTCATGCTAGAAGTTGTTGCCTCACATGATCTTTGGATATGGCATGCATTTTTTGGTGTTGTTGGGTCCAACAATGACATCAACGTCCTAAATCGGTCACCTTTGTTCACTGAAGTACTTCAAGGAAGAGCCCCAGAAGTTCATTTCACGGTCAATGGAACTAGGTACAACATGGGGTATTACCTAGAAGATGGTATTTATCCCGAGTGGGCAGCATTTGTAAAAACAATACCCTTTCCTCAGTGTGAGAAAGACAAATTATATGCAGAGCATCAAGAGGGAGCAAGAAAATACGTGGAACGTGCATTTGGTGTTTTGCAAGCTCGCTTTGCTATTATACGCAACCCATCACGTATGTGGCAAATGAACTCACTTGCTGAAATCATGTATGCATGTATTATACTGCATAACATGATTGTGGAGGATGAGAGGGATACTTTTAGAGTTCGCTATGACGACAACTATGAGAGTGAACATGACCAGCCTAACTCTTCATCCACATTGGCTGGATTTGGACACGGGCCTGGATTTTCAACACTACTGGAGGTAGAAGAAGACATTAGAAACCGAGATATGCATCGTCAGCTAAAAGAGGACTTAGTTGAGCATATATGGCAGCGATTTGGACAAAATCAAGCTTAGTATATTATGTAATTTCTACTTGTAATGTTTGTATTATCATGCATCATTCGACATTAGATGTACCAACATATCATGTGTGTAATAAACTAAATTCTCATGTGTGTAATTTCTAGTTGTAATGTTTACTTCATATTTGATTCAAAACTTCTAGCATCATCCATCGCAAAAAATTCTAGTTGTAATGTTTACTTCCAACATCATCCATTGCAAAAAAATTCTAATTGTATTCAACATTAGATGTACCACCTCTGCTTGTGCACATCATATTTCCAATATCACAAGAATTATAGATAGCATGGCAATAAAGAAAAAAAAGAGTTACACAGCAGCAAGAAAAGGATTAGTTGATGGAGCTAGCACGCACCTGGAGCTGAGCTCGGTTGACTGCGGGTCAAGGCAAAGCAGCGTCCAAAGCTGGGGCCGTCGATCCCCGCGACTTGGCTGGCCGCAGCCGGGGCGATTGATGGGGGCCGGCCCTTGCGGTGTGCCTTACGGCGGTCGCCGCGGCGTGGCTGGATGCGCCCCGTCGTGTGCCTGCCCGCGACCCCCGCGACGTGGTGGAGGCAGCCCCGTGGCTAGATGCGCCCGATCGTGTGCCTGCCCGTGACCCCCGCGGCGTGCTGGAAGCAGCCCCACGGCATGGCTGGAGGCGCCACCGCCGTGAGGCTGATGCCGGCCCCTGCGGCGTGGCGGGCGGCCGGATCGACGGCGACGGCTGCTGACACCATCTCACGATGCTAAGATGCCCTGAACCTTGAACGAGAAGTGGCGACCAGATCCTCCAAAGATAAGTGCTATGGAACCACGATTTTGAGGAGAGCTTTGATTTGGGGATGGAGAGATCGATATTTGTGGTTTCTGCAGCCTAATTTAGCGGGGATGGAGAGATCGATCGGGGAGGCTTTGGGCAGAGACGAAGGGGAAAAGTCCTTGGCGCGTGAAAGGATAGAGAAAGAAGAGGCTGGTTCTGTGGGTGGGGTCCAGGCACAGTGAATCGTCGATGCCCACGCTGTGGAAATATCTGGAGTTGAGGCATCGGAACGTACGGGAGGCTGAATTTTTTTTCAAGCAACGACAACGCTGTGGTCAGTCTAATAGAGTGGATGTTGAAATAGATTCATCTGGATGTTGCAAAGGGTAGTCTCACACACATGCATAAATGTAGTCTCACACACATACATAAATATATAGTCTTACACACATACATAAATATATAGTCTCATACGCATGCATAAATGAAGTCTTACAAACACACACTTACACAAACACTCCACGTTCAACAACTAGCCCGCTGTAACGACTTTCCCCTTGGCACCTTTTCGTTCCCATGACAATATGTCTTTGGCTAGGTTCTTTTCCACAACACTGATCTTCTTAGGAAAGTCTGTGAATAACGGCATCTCATCGTAGTTATTGTAAGCTTCAACATCGTCCACGCCATCAACTCCGATAATGTGTTGTTTTCCGGAGGCAACCACGTGCTTTGTCTTCTTCTTCGGGGGGAGGTTACTTTGTGGGTCAGACATATAGAAAACTTGTGCGACACATGAAGCGAGCACCCAAGGGTCATCTTGGTGGCCTAGATTCTCGAGGTCCAGGACTCTCAATCCGATCTCGTTCAGTTGGCGTTGCTTGATCCAGCGGCATCGAAACAGGGCCACCGTTATATCCCTTCTATAGTCAAGTTCCCATATCTCTTCAATGATACCAAAGTATTAGATCTTTTGCCTCAATCCATCGAGAGCCTCTATTCGAACGCCGATGTTTTGGTTCACATATTTACTATCCTTTGCGTGGGTATAGTACGTATACCCATTGATATCATAAGCATTCCAAGATGTCACTTATCTTGATGGCACCTCCGCCAACCTACTGATGGTAATAGAGTCTATGGTTTCTCTAGGCGGTATGTTTTGATCCTTCAACCATGTAGTTAGTCGTTGCTTATGTTGTTTCATGACCCAATCATCCAAACGATCATTTCTCTCCGCCATAATGATAGCCAAGTGTTCATCAATGTACGGTTGCATCAGTTGTGTACTCTGCAAGACACTGTAATGCGCGTGACTCACCTCTTTGTAATCATGTCGATGAATACTTTTCTACCACTGGTACCCTTCCTAGCCAGCCTACCCTGTGACGAGAATCAGGTTTACCAATCCCTTTCTGTACTTTTAGGTACTCTTGATAGCACTCGACAACTTCTTTAGTACTGTAACCCTTTATCATGGAGCCCTCTGGGTATGCTCGATTATGTACGTATCGACTTAGAACCGACATGAACAGCTCGTAGGACCACATTTCATGCAAGTAGCAAGGGCCCAGCGCCTGTATCTGATGAACCATGTGAATCATGAGATGTGGCATTATATCAAAAAAATCAGGAGGTAAACACATCTCTAGTTGGTTTTGTGTCTCCACCACAAATTCATGTAGGTCACTTAGCTCTTGCTTGCCAATCGTCTTCTGTGAGATCTTCGAAAAGAAGTAGCACATGCGGGTGATGGCCATTTTCAAGAACTCTGGCTTTATAGCACTGATTGCAATAGGTAAAAACACTGTCAGCATCACATGACAATCGTGAGCCTTGCAATGTGTTATTGACAAGTCCTTCATCGACACTAGCTTCTTCACATTCGCTGAAAACCCAGTCAAGACTTTGACCTCCCTCAGGAAAGTGCATATAGCTCTCTTCTCGTCTGGTGTTAAGTTGAAGCACGCCGCGGGTAGAGTGTATTTTCCATTAGCCTCAGGTACCGGGTGAAGCTGTGGCATCACGTTTAGATGCACCATGTCTTTCCATGCTTTCAGACCATCCTTTGACTTGCCTGTGTCCATCAAGGTAGCAATGAGACTCTCAAAGACATGCTTCTGCATGTGCATAGCATCAATGGCATGGGGGACCTCCAAGTCTAGCCAATAAGGCAGATACTGAAAGAAGATCGATTGTTTCTTGAAAGGTACGCCTTCGACAGGAGGTGTGCTTCTATCTCTGTTCGTCCCATCCGGATTCTTCTTTCCATAGACGACGCGTATGTTTTTTTACCATTCTGTACACGTGTTCTCCGTTATGACGTCTCTCCGGAGGGGGTTCAATCTCCGGGGTGTTGTCATAAAATCTAAAGAACAATTTGCTGCAGTACTTGTGACTTATCTTTAAGAAGCGTCAGTTCCTTAGGTAAACTATCTTCTTAGATGCATCCAGGTACACCCATGTAGTACCATCCAAGCAAACCAAGCATCCCGTCTTCCCTTTGATCTATCCAGACAAAGCAAACAGCGCGAGGTAATCATTGGTAGTAACAAATATTATTGCTCTACATATGAAGTCCTCCTTTCGGAATGCATTGTACATCAGCTCCCCATGCCTCCATAGCCTCTCCATTTCTTGCATCAAAGGCTCGAGAAACATGTCTATATCAATGCCTGGTTGTTTAGGGCCAGAAATAAGAATAGTGAGGAGAAGGTACTTTCTCTTCTGACACAACCACGTTGGGATGTTGTACATGGTCAAGAGCACTGGCCAAGTGTTGTGGTCGCTCATCCTCTCATTGAAGGGATTCATTCCATCGGTGCTCAAGCCAAACCGTACATTCCTTGGTTCATCGCTGAATTCTTTGTGCTTCTCATCGAACCTTTGCCACTGACTACAATCAGCCGGGTGTGCAATCTTATCATCATCCACCTTGCGCTCATCATCCACCATGTCATGAGTGCGGCTTCTTTAGGGTTTAGGAAGATACGTCTCAAGCGGTCGGTCACTGGCAGGTACCACATTACCAAGGCAGGAATTCTTCTCTGCTTTGCATCGTTGTCTAATAGAGTGTCCTCTAGGGGTTGAGATTCTTGTACCACCTTTATTGTACCCTTCCTATTCCTCTTTTCCCCGTGGAGGCTTCGTTCCCACCGTAAAGGTCATTGTTCTTGTACCGGCTGGACCCACACTGGGAACATTTATCTAGTGACTTCAATGTTTCGCCATGAAAAAGTATACAGTGGTTAGGGCATGCATGGATTTTTTCAACCTCCATTGTCAATGGACTTATAACCTTCTTCGCTTGGTATATGTTGGCGGGAACTGAGTTTAGTTGTGGCAGCACCCATGACAGGAGACGCAATAGAACATTGAAACTACAGTCTGACCAGCCGTACTTAGCCTTCAGGATGAGTAGCTCAAGCACAAAACGTAGCAATGTCCAATGTGTCGGACAGCCCTTTTCAACACCATACACAGTCTCCTTCGATGCTTTTGTCACCCTTTCCAAATTTTCTAGACCTTTCGGGCTATTTAGTAAAATCTCTAGTCCAAGGGCTCGAATCATGTCCTCTAAATCATCTTCATCCCTGACACGTGCTTCACCTTCATTATTGGAACCACCTTCGTCGTTTCCATCCCAACCACCTGCATCACCACCTTGTTTATTGCCAAACTCGAGATCCATTCGTGCATCAAGCTTTGCTGAATATTGGGACAGGGATTCTAGGGTTTCATCGTCGTATTCCTCCTCATCCTCGTCGTTAACAATAATCGTTTCACCATGATGAATCCACACTGTGTAGTCAACAAATCCTAGCATAATCAAATGTGATATGATGATAGTCACATCTGTCCATGCCATACGGTTCTTGTAATCTTTACAAGGATAAATAATTGTATCATTATTCTCTGTCAACGTCGTTGCATGCTTCTTTGCGGCTTCAATAAATTTATCCACCTCTTCACGGAAACCTGCCTTGAACCTTAACGAACCATACATCCAAGAGTTCCTGTACTCCATCTTTTACAACAACAACAAAACAAACATTAAAGGAGTACTTATTCAGATATATATAACAATGAATCAAATTAATAATTACTTGAGAATAATTGTATATACTTCAGATATATATGAATATAAATCAAATATAATTACATGAAGCATACAAAAACACCATGGTAGAGGAAAATTAATTAATGGCCCATTTATCCACAAATAATTAAAATACAAATTTGTTGATTACAATAAACAATTTCAAAGACAACAATTAGCAACAATTATATTTTACCCAATATCTTTCATGCAAACTCTAGTCCAATTTCATCAAACACAAATTTATAAAAACGAAATTAATAAAAAAACCAAACCCTAGATCTAGATCTACATGCATATGAAACATCCATAAAACTAACTTTCACTAAAATCAAGAAACATGGACCAAATAGGGGTATGATCTTGTTCCCCTACCTAATTTACCTTAGTACATTCAAAACTTGAGTCTAATTTACTTCATAAATAGCTCAAGCACCATAGAAGAGAGAGAAAAATAAAACTCTAATTACTCACTAACCAATCATTAAAACTTTAAAAAAAGTGTGGAATAATATTTTCTTACATTCTACAACCTCTCCAACAAAGGATTTGAGATCAAAACCTTCCCCCCTTAGTAGAGCAATTTTTGAGAGGTGCCCAAGGCCTCCCCACCTTTCTTTCACGGGCTGGAGTGAGTGATCCGAGAAGAAAGAATGTGTTGCAGGTTTTTATATGTGGGTCATTTGTAGGGGTGGCTGGTGATTGAGCCGCCCGTACAAATGGCAGGTAATTATACGCGGGCATTTGTAGGGGCGGTTTAATCACCAGCCGCCCCTACAAATAGAAACACCGGGGGCGGCTAGTGAGTGAGCCGCCCCTATAAATCAGACCTATTTGTAGGGGCGGCTCGTACCAGTCGCCCCTGCTGTTCCATTTGTAGGAGCGGCTGGTCTCTGGGCTCCTGAGCACGCCACTATAGGGGCGGCTCCATCACCAGCCGTCCCTACAAAAAATTTGTCCCGTTGTTACAAACCGTTTTTCACGTAGTGTGTGAAGATGATCTTCCTCAAAGACAGTCGGGCAACACGAAGTACTCTCAACTCTATGAAAATGCGTGATATAGGGTCATCACACCCTTTACCGTAACGCATACTGCATACACAGAGTGGGCACTTGAAACTTTTGTCAGATGAAGTACTTCGTGCAACTAATTAAGGTCCTGTAAATAGTTACCTGCTAATAATTAACGTCTTCGATGTAAATAGATTTACTAGTTGAACTGAACTAGATAATAGCAACTAATATTAGCTATGATCTACTAGTTAGCTAACTATAGTTTAGTGCGCCGTAGGACCACTGTTCTACGTGAACCGGAGGTTAATTCGCTGTGTACGTGGACCACGGGGCTGACATCCAGAGCGAGTGTGGTGTGTTGGAGTTAGCCTGAGCGTTGAGTGGCATTATCGCAGCAAAAACCACGGGAGGCCGTAGCGAGCCTGCGGTGCGTGGTGGCATGGAATGGAATAAAGAGCTAGGTAGCTTTCCTCTCGATCTTCCAATTCTCAGGCAGCAAAGATGAGCATGGAATGGAATAAAGAGCTAGGTAGCTTTCCTCTCGATCTTCCAATTCTCAGACAGCAAAGATGAGCATGGAATGGAATAAAGAGCTAGGTAGCTTTCCTCTCGATCTTCCAATTCTCAGGCAGCAAAGATGAGCATGGAATGGAATAAAGAGCTAGGTAGCTTTCCTCTCGATCTTCCAATTCTCAGACAGCAAAGATGAGCATGGAATGGAATAAAGAGCTAGGTAGCTTTCCTCTCGATCCGTCCTTCTCCTTCCAATTCTGACATTCCCCAACAACTTAAACAAGTGCTTCGCATTGGATCATAACTGTTGGCGTCCTATAAAACGACATCATGATTCGTGGCCCAACACAAGGATACAGGAGCAACGAGCAAGGTGAAGAAGAGCAAGTCAACGACACCGGCGGCGTCGGCTTCGTGCCACGCGACCTCACGGCCACCACCAACTTGGGTAACTAACGGTGATCCATGCGGACCGCCGCTGGGAACGCCCTTGCGAATCCCGGCTCTCGCCTCATCCTCGCTCCCTGATTCTTGTTAACTCTTTTTTTTCTCTTTTTCCCTGTTGCTTGCCTTGTTCAGGTGCAGGTGCTCAGTGACTACTCTGCAACACCGCCGATGGCCGCTCCGGGCAGCGGGTTGACGGCCACCGGCCTCGCCGTCACAGTGATCGCTGTCAGCGTGGGCGTCAGCTCCACCGGCGGCTTCTTCTTGCCTCTCAGCTTCGCCGGGGTGCTTGCCGGCGCCAGCCTCATCTTCGTCGGGGTCCGGGTCGCCGACGACGACCCGACGGCTCCCATAGGACGCCCCGGGGTGCTCGCCGCTGGTGTTGTACACTGCCTGCGCCGCAACATCGCCCTCGTTGGACTCCTCTTGGCTTCCTCTGCTGCCGCCAGTGCGACGGCGGCGACAGCGGACAGGGAGGCGGCCCCGGTGCTCTGCTTCTGCGCGTTTGCTGTGATGCTACTCGGCCTCTCTCTCCTCAACACCGGAGTTCTTCTTCTCGGGGAACAGGAACACTAGTAGTTCAGTTGGTGCGATTCTTGGATGCATTCGTGCTCACTTGATTCCTGATTCCACAGCATTCCCCGCCCTGAGCTGCCAGTCCGATCGGAAATTAATCCGCCTTGGTCACCACCGCCGCTGCCGCCGCCGCCTGTCCTAATATAAGTGTGCTTTCTGGATAATCTTTATCATGTCATTGAGGTGCTAATAAATGAATCGAGTCGTGCTACTATAGTGTATAGATGTCCCCCACCCCTACTGGTCATGTAAGATAATAGTACTGTGTTTGACCATTTTGATCAAATTGCAATATATGTGTGTAGCTTGCTGAGCAGTATCATCCTCAAAGACACGTATTCACACCCATTATTCGGTAGATGCACTGACATGCATACATGGCATGTCCACGTTATTCATCATATCATATTTTGTTCAAGTTCCGGAGCACGGAAGGAAGCTTGGCATCAGCGGCTAGCTTGTCAGCCGACATGGGGCGCCTCGGCGACGGTGTCGACGAAGATGCGGACGCGGTCGGGGCGATAATCCGCGGTCACAATCGAGCCGACGGGCAGCACGACGATGTCGGCGTCGGGCTTGTCCTTGAGGATCACCTTCTTGGCTTCCTCCACGCTGAGCCCGACCACCTCCGGCCACGACGTCTTGGGGCCGCCGCACTCCGGTGCCGCCGCCGCTGTCCTCGCCGTGGAGCTCATGGTCGTCGTCGTGGGTCGCGAATTGAACTGCGAATCAGTTAAACGATGACGATGCAAAAAAAGGAAACAGACTACTACTACATTGTTGCAAAAAACGTAAGGTATAGAAAGGCAGGCACACTCACGGGCAAGTGTTGCTTGTTATCGTGTTTCTTTGTACTGCTGGTGCTGGTTATATGAAGCGAGTATGCACCGGTGAGGTATTTATAGAGAGCTGCTGCAGCCTGCAGGATGCACGATGGAGATGAATGGATCGGATGACCTGTTCTCTGCTTTCCTCTGAACGCAGACATCCCAATCCACAAGCAATCTTGTTGATAATTAGTCATAAGCCACGCAAGCTTAACGTGCAATCTATCTGTTTATCTTTCTACTAAACACATGCATGGCTGGTATATATGCTAGTACTAGCCGTACGTTTTAGCTAGCTGTGGTACGGCAAAATGCATGCATGCGCATGTCATATGTTCAGACACTGCTTAAGGTGCAACCTTTTGATCTTTCATCATCATTGATAAAGACACCACACGAAGATGCTGCACAGCTGACACTGTCTCCAACAACCGCGACCCAAAATACAAGACTCATTCGTTCTTTGGGTATCGCTACAGACAAATGATTCAATACCTATTTTTGGTTTTCTCCAACAACAAGACCCAAAAGACAACTCATTCTGCAAATGGGTCTTCAGGAGAGAGGATACTCAGATTTGAGTTATGCCTCTCCTGACACCCAAAATGAGTCTTCCATATAGGTAGTCTGTTGAAGGCTATAACTATTATGTTGGAGGCCCATTTTGGGTTTGGCTTCCGCAATGGGTCTCCTATTGGAGACAGCACGACGTGTTGGACAGGCAAACGGGATAATCCAATATCTCTAAGGTGTAAGGAATATCGATCGTGGAAGATGAAGGATGCACCAAATTATCAAAGCTGAATGCGTATAATGCGGGCAGAATTCCCAACCCTCTTTTGTCAACACGATTCTGCAGATTTCAAAGTTAAATAAAGGACTCTGTCTAGTGAAGAGTTTCGTGGTATTGTTTTCAAGACTGCCATGTCATATGAAATAAAATGAAATGAAATTTGGATGAAACATCCACTCTCAATTGAGAGTTTCATTCTACGGTTTCATAGGCATTTAATTTCATGACTCATATAGAGTTAGTAATCATGCCAAACGAGTTTTATCTACATGAAACTCTTTTCTTGTCTCTCTTCTTAAATACACTACCATAACATCAAAATACCTACGTGGCAACTTATTTAATGCAAATGAAACTCACATGAAACTCCCACTGAGACTAACCAAGTTCTTCTCTTTTCAGTTCAACGCTGCCTTACAGTTTAGGCGATTGAGACATCTGAAAGTTTGGTGCCATTAAAAATTTACAAAGTAGCCAGAGCTCTGCACTTACATATATAGTCCTTTTCATTTTATTACTTGAGAAAAAAAGAGCATGCAGTCATCAGTTGAGATTTGCCAACGAAGAAAGACGATGGTAAGCTTTTGTGAATTTAACCTAGCTTTTTTGTTAGCCTAGTGGCATGAGGTTGTCACCATTTTTGTTTGCCTAGTTGCATGAGGTTGTCACCCCTTTCTTGCGTTTGCACGTGTTAATGTTGTTACTTAGACCATTCTCTTTTTGCAACGAAGAACTTTCACACACAAATTCATAAAAAAATCGATTAGACTTTACAAACATTGCAGGATGGTTTAATGGGGACTTAGGACATGTTTGGTTCAGTTTATAAGCAACTTATGATCCAAATAAGCTGAAATTAAAACACAAACATTGCATTTTTCTGCAGTTTCCTTTGACAATAGAGAATAGACACGCTTAAACTTGATCTGAATTAGTCACAAGCCACGCAAGCTTAACGTGCAACCTTTTGATCTTTCTACTGAACACATGGCTGGTATATACTCCCTCCGTCCCATTGAGTTTGTCGCTCGGGAAGCGGGATTGTGAGGGGGGCACGGTTTTCAAACGACAAACTCAATGGGACGGAGGGAGTATTATGCTAGTACTAGTCGTACGTGTTCTAGCTAGCTGTGGTACGGCAAAATGCGCGCATGTCATATGTTCAGACACACAGCTTAACATGCAACCTTTTTTTTTTATCTCTTCACCATCATTGATAAAGACGCCACGCGAAGATGCTGCACAGCTGTTGGCTTCTTATTAGCTAACGTGTTGGACATGCAAACGGGATAATCCACCGATCTAATCAAGGTCTTGTTTAGTTTCACGTTGTAAAGTTTTGGGACGTCACATCGGCTGTCACATGAGGGTATCGCATGAGGTGTTCGGATACTAATATAAAAACAAATTATAGAATCCATCAGTAGACTGCGAGACGAATTTATTAAGCCTAATCAATGTGTCATTAGCACATGTGTGTACTGTAGCACTTTATTGTCGAATTATGGACTAATTAGGCTTAAAAGATCCGTCTAGTAAATTAGTCGCAAAACTATGCAATTGGTTATTTTTTAGTATATATTTAATACTCTTTATATGTGTTCAAACATTTGATGTGATAGGGTGTAAAGTTTTGGAAAAGAACTAAACGAGGCTTAAACAACAATATCTGTCACGGATATCGATGGTGGAACACTACGTCAGATATGGTTTTTAGGGGTGGCTAATAAGTATTTGTAGGGGCGGTTCGGCCAGCCGCCTCTACCATACCGTCTCTACAAATCATGCATTTATAGAGGAGGTTTCCAGACCGCCTCTACAAATCGATTTGTAGGGGCGGCTGGTACTGTAGCCGCCCCTACAAATCGATTTATAGGGGTGGTCTGGGAACACGAGTTGCCCCTACCAATCATTTTTCCGCCAAAAAAAATTTAAATTTACAATTCAAATTCGACCAGAACATATATTTTTCATGCACAACTCCATCATGACTTATCTTCTTCTGCGATTGTACTAAAACTCAATGACAATACATATTTATTTATACCAGATTATAACAAATATTCCATGACAATACACGGTGCAAATTATTGTGCTTGCTGTTCATTTGCATTCCACAGCCCCACCCTCACCCTCACCCCCACCCCTGATTCATTGTTACTATTATCAAGTCGTCCGACTAAAATGCAACTAATCACATGCGGGGTCTAAGGAAGAGTGTCAGTGGCAAGCCTTACCCTCGCCTGTGCAATGCGAGGAGACCGCGACTTGAATGTTGATGCTCGCTGGTAGAGATCACCCCACCGCTTGCAGCCGCAGCTCCACCTGGAATGTGGCTCCGCCCGCCTTAGCTTTGCCCGGCATCTGGCAAAGGAGGAGGTGCCGAGGACAATGATTATCCATTCCGAACAGTTGGAATGAAACACAGACTTCATAGGAATGATCTTGTTCAATTGATAAAGCCCAAGGGCATACCACTGATCTTCGATTGATGAAGCCCGGCACAGACAAACAGATGACTATTCCTATAAAGAAATACATGTAAACAAAAGGCTAAATTGCATGCAAGGAATCATCATATAGGTGTCAAAAATATAGATATGAATGAGCTACCTCCATATTTGCAACAAAAGGCTAAATTGCCTAATTAGGAGCACATTGTTGCCTAACAAATGACAATTAAATTGCCTAACAAATGACACTTAATTTGCCTAAGAAAATGGTTATGTTTCTCTTTTATGTGTGTGTGGTCATACCTCGTTGCCGCCATTGGATGCTGGCGCACACACTCCATGAAACCTCTGCCCTCTAGGCATTGTATGAAGAACTATCCCTGTAAATGCATGCACAAAAGAGAGCTGATGTCATTACATTTGTATATAGCAGGAAGCAAAAACATTACATTTAAAATGCCTACAATATGAGAACACAACAAAGGGCAACTAGCTCAATCATGTACGACATCCAGTGTTTCCATGTATGCTTAGAAATCAGAAACTCACATGAAGAAAATATGGGTAATCAGCCAGCTCGGCTACAATTATTTGGTTGTGGCTGCAGCTTATTGCAGTTACACCTACAGTATATAGTCTAGTTTATTTTTGCAGCCAAAATAGCAGTAGCCGGCCACAAGAAGCTGCATTTTCTTAGGCAATTTAAGTGTCATTCATTAGGCAATAATGTCTTCTTAAAGCAAGTATAGCGTCTGTGTCATTTGCAACCCACAGCCCCCAAGATGACTCACTCATTGATCAAGCTTCCAGTTCAATATGGCAGTTGTAGGTTAAAACCGGCAGTGATATACTTATTATAGAAACAAAAAAAAATGCTCTGCATGATCTATAGTACAGGGCACATACATACGTACATCACCTCTCTCTGGTATTAATCGCAATTAGTTCAAAGAAAGCAATCAAAAGTGAAATGGAATAGTAACAATAGCAACAAGTATTGTATAACTAAATTCGCAAGTAAACAAATAAATTCATCCATCAATCAGAAAAGAATGTGCAGATCCATACATAGGGTCGATGCATAGGGCCTCTAACTAATAACTAGTACTATATCATTACTGCTTATGCTAGTGATGTACAGAGCCTAAAGAGATAAACTAGCAGCTGCACTTTTCACCTGAGAATTCAAGCCACGCAATTTAATACCTTGCTGTTGCTACACTTGTCGCTGAACAGCTGCTAGCTACTGTTGTCGTCCACAATAGAAAAAGCCAAGCTCGAGCTGTTGCTGCTGAAAAAGACAGTAGGAAACCCATAAAAAAAGAACATAGTGTTGCTGAAACTGCAAAGTTGCACTAAAATGCCTTTCCTGTCGAACTGATATTGCTGAACAGAGATAAGCCACTCACATTACTGATATTGCTGAACAGAAATAAGCCACTCACATTACTACCCTGCAGTTGCAGTGCTTTGGTGCTGCACTTGCCAACGGGATTCGCCAGCCCCGCACTTGCGGTTGTGATGCCGCACTTGCAGTCTCCCTAGAAGTGCTAACGTAACTTAATTATTATGTGACCGAAAAGCAAAGAATGCCATGCTAATTAACCGAAAAGCAAGGAAAAAATAAAAACAAAGAATGCGAGGCAACTGATTAGTCAAATCATGCATGAGCTAGCATGGACACCTTGTAACTAGCTTCATCTAATTCATTAACTACGTACTGCACTACTGAGTTGCAACTTGCGAGTACTTGGTTCTGCGGCCGATTGCACTTGTCATTCAACAAACTAGACTAGATAAGTATGGAACAATTCAACAACCGATAAACTTCAGGCTGCGCTAAAATAGTACATGATACAGTTGTGTATACAGCAAAAACAGTATCATTTGTTCATCTGAAACTTGGTTCAAAAACATATTCTGTGATCCACCAAATTAATCAAGCTATAAGGCACAACAGACAATCCACAAAATGCTCTGTCTACTACATTCAATCGACATCTAGTAGACTATCTAAGTATTTTTGGTGCTTTCCAATTAGCCTGATAAGCTGAATCCCTAGTAAAATTTTATAAAACCCTAGTCAAATTTTACACATTACAATTCCAGATCTGTGCTGATCCAAAGCATTCCCCATCAAATCAATCGTTCATTCTACTATGTACGCATGGAGTTATCAGATTTTTAGCAAAAGAAAAAGGAGAGGGAGGGCGTACCATACCTGCTCATGCTGAGCTATACTCGTGCGGAGGCAAGGCGTCTAATCAAGTTCAGGCAGCAGATTACCTAACAAAAGTGACAGCATGGATATGATGCAATTTGCTAAACCTATAGAGCACAGTATGGATCAAGGCAGGACTAGCAGCAGGCATCTAAGCTCCAGATCAGTGAGCAGCTGCCGCACGATCCCATCCGCAGGTCCGGCGTAGGCTCACCGCCGCTCCTCGAAACCCCACCCCTTCAGCACCTAGAAAACACGCGCAGCGAGGCGCGTGGAGAGAGCAAATCAGGAATCCGTGATGCACGGGCGGAGGAAGGAAGAAGAAGCGGAGATGGGGATAGCTCGAGCGACTCACCTCGCGCAGCCGGTAGGACGGAAGGGGTTGGCTGCTGCTGCGTGCGGCCTGGCGCTGGCCGGCCGAGCTGGCCATCGCCGAGGGGAGGACGGCGCTCGTAGTATTGCCTCCCCGCGACCCGCATCGAGCTCATCCTCGCCGTCGCACCAGCTTGCCAGATCTAGGCTCGTCCTCGCCGGATCAGGCTTCTCCTCGCCGGATCTGGTGGGGGAGAGGGAGGGGCGGCGTGGGGGAGAGACGGAGGGGCTCGGAGGAGAGGGAGAGCGAGGGAGAGAGAGATGGAGTCGAGACGGAGAGAGAGAGAGGAGGACAGCAGATATTTTGGACGGTTCACTTAGTTAGTGTACGTGGGGCATTTGTAGCGGCGGCTCAATCACCAGCCACCCCTACAAATAGAAACACCGAGGGCGGCTGGTGAGTGAGCCGCCCCTATAAATCCTACCCATTTATAGGGACGGCTCGTATCAACAGCCGTCCCTGCTGTTTCATTTGTAGGGGCAGCTGGTCTTGTGGATCCCGAGCACATCACTGTAGGGGCGGCTCCATCACCAACCGCCCTAAAAAAATTTGTCCCGTTGTTAAAAATTGTTTTTCACGTAGCGGAAGATGAAGGACGCAGCAAATTTGTCAACGCTGAATGCGTGTAATAAGGCCACGAATTCCCAATCCTCTTTTGTCAACACGGTTGTGCAGATTTCAAAGTTAAATAAAGGACCCTGTCTACTAACTTGTAGTGATTGAAATTGTTTTCTTTCCGGTTCAACGTTACCTTACAGTTTAGGCGATTGAGACATATGAAAGTTTGATGCCATTAAAAATGTACAAAGTAGCCAGAGCTCTGCGCTGTTACATATATTATATAGTACTAGTCCATCACGCGCGCCCTCGCGCGCATCGACGTATGACTTGGCTAAGGCGCTGGTAAAAAAATATTTTCAATCTTTGCATAAGGCACTGATAAAAAATATATGTTTAATTTTTGCATGTAAATAGTATTAGGGGAAGGAGTTTAATGTAGATATGTCATGCAAAGAAACTGACAGATTGTAACACCCTAAAATTTGCTTTCTTGGAAATAGAGTTAAATTGCTTGAATTTTATATTTTTACTGATGAAAACATAGGGAAATAATAAGTTTTTATTTAATTATAAAATTTGCCATAGCCCGTAGCAACATTTTTGTGCACACATACTGGTGCATATATTTTATTGTGATGTATGCATGTTGTGTGACTTTATGTTGAGAGTGAGCAAAGTTTTCAAAACGTGTTTGGTAAATCGACCTTCCTTCTCTGGTATGTCTGTGTTTTTTTTCTGTCATCGAAATTGTCTCGGCTCGCTAATCCATCTCCTATAAATTCTATTTTTACGCTCTTGCATTTCTTTCCTTAACATGATGGTATAATATAATATAAAAATGATCTTTTAAGGAAGCACCCATCATTTTGTCTTTCTTAGCTGGATGATGATTTTTCTTGTAGCCGACTAGTTCTCTTTCCTTGGATCATCCGATGACTAAGTTGTAAGTCGTGTACATCAAGGACTCTCACGACGTTTCTCATATGCCATCTTTATTCTATATAAATAGCAGGCCTGTGTCATCGTTTCTTTTCTAAAATCCCAAACCTAAGCCAATCAATCCTGATCTAGCTGCCGCCCATCATCTTCATCTGCCGCCGCCGCCTTGCCTTGGGATCTTGGCTCACCGGCCGCCCACACGATCCAAAGCCGTTCAAGGGGAAGCTTCGACCTATCTCTGAACTGTTCAGCGCCGTCGTCATCTCGTCTTCTTCTGGCCGCTTGAGCCGCGATGCCCGTTCCTGCATATGCAAGCAGGCCAGCAGATTGCCATGCATGGCCATGTGTGCAGTATATGCAAGGAAGAGACAGCTGTTGCTTCTGTACGTGCGTCCGTCGCTGCCGTACGTGAATCAACCTCTTGTTGACGACGTGGAACAGCAAACGTGAAGCTGCTACTGGTATGATCCATGGTTTGGCATACATGTGCTCACGTCCGGATTATCCTTTACCATGCATGCAAGATCGCCGACCCGTCCGTTTTGTTGTCACTGCACAAGCACACGCCTGAGCCACCTGCCGTGTTTTGTGATGCAGCATCGACGATCTGTACCGACCATCTGTTGTTGGAAGAGCCCAATTGTGAAACCCGATCTGGCTGCGCTCTCTACATCAACGCCGACGTCGCTGCTCCTCGTCTGATATCGCGATTGCTGTCCATGCAGTCGCGTAGTAAAAACAATCGACCATAAGGAGCAAGCCATGCTGGCCGCTTGTCATCCTCGACGTAGAAGCATGTCTCTTCATCTATGTCCAATCGTGAGGTCAGTGCAAAACACCCTGGTAATTAGAGGGCCAGATGCCTCTTTAATTCCTTTTTGTCGTATTGCTTTATCAGCCAAATACATGTAATACTCTGCTGATGTCATCCCTTCATCATACGTGTGCAATTTTTTTTGGCTTTCTTTTGGACAAGCTAGAATTTCCTTTGCCTATACCTTCATCACGTGCACAGGACCTTGTCGCACCATGTATGTAATTAGCAAACATCCTATGTAGATAATACCGTTTCAGCTTTTGCATCATAAATCTTCCACTGTTACCTTGTTACAAGCTCTGGAATTTGAGGGTTTAAATCCCAACTTAATCAATAATTATGCAATGAGATTTATAAATAAAATATGATTAAGATAGACAAAGCCTGCAATTTGTTTTGTTTTTTAAAATAATCTTTTGATAGACGTGTCTCTATCACTGTAGTTTCGTTTTTCGTGATCTTCGCGTCTGTGTGATCGTAACGATGCGTAGATTAGTTTTATAAACTTTTTAAACTGTTTATCCCTGTTGGTGTATTGTTCTAAATTAGTTCTATTGTTTGTTTCGGGTATGATTGCATAGATGTGTGTGTGGTGTTCTACGATCGAATGTCCAGTAGGTGAGCTTTGCGTTGGTGATCGTGAAGAAGTTGGTGATCAAGAAGAAGTTAGAAGATCTAGAAGAAGTTGCTGGCTAAGAAGAGGTTCATCGAAGGCTTGGACGTGAACAAGGATCTAAGTTAAAGGCAAGTATAGCTAAGGACCTTCCTTGTTGTCCTATCCATGATGCTCACTAAAATACATATGCATGTGTCTTCCTTGCTACCTATGGTAGGATTTCCTAAATTTTGAATACTCAATTACCTTGTCACCTTGGGAGGTTTGCATTGGGTAGTTCTATTGCTAGTGCAACAATCATGATCTTGAAACTTGATTAATAAATATGCTATAAACATAAACAAGATGACTTTTTAGCAACATAAGGTCTTGTCTTGTAACTGATTATCCGGGATTTCACGTACAGCTGTGAGGGCTATATGGCTCTGGCTCTAGTCGCTTGAGAAACCCTTTTCTAGCTGGTTAGAGGTCTGCGAGTTGGGTATAGGACATCCTCTGTCCTGTTGAGCCTAGCTTTGGAAGCGGCCCTTTTACTTTATTTTTGGAAGGGGGTTCTTATATCTGATGACCCTGCGGCCCTGGCCGGTTAGATGAGCTCTTGGGTGGCTTTATATGGTTCTCTGTGTTTTGGGTCTAGCTAACCCGGGCATATGAGAATCATGACTCACAGTGAAAGTGTACACCTCTGCGCAGAGTTAACAAACTGGTATACTAGCCGTGCTCACGAATACGAGCGACCTTGGAACACTTACATTAAGGGATAATGACTTTTACTTGTTAAGATGATCATTTATGTTAATTGTTTAAGATATTGATTATTCATGTTCATTGATCATGTGTTATGGGATTATTGCTACCTTGATGTTAATGAATTCTAAACTTGAAGATTACTTAAATGCTAACCGCAGTAAACCAGCGTCAGCTTTATGAGCCTCATAAACCCCTGGCTATATTTGTTGAGTTCGACATGGACTCACTCTTGCTATTTCGCCACCTTAGGAAGAATTTAGGCTTGTGATCAACCAGTCAGTTGGATCCAGTGGAGTGAAGTCTGCACCCGGAGATTAGAGTTGTCTATCCGTTGATTGCTTGCTAAGGTTATCTCTTTTGCTAAATTCGCTATATATTAAGCATTATGAATTGATACTGCCCCCTTCATTTGTAGCTATATGTGAGATTTGATTTCCAGGGCTCACATATGGTGTGCATTCGGCTTTGTCCTTGAAACCGGGTGTTACAAATATTTAAATTCTTTTTATATGGTAGAGGACACATCTACTCTGCATACTTTTCAGATCATGGCATTTTCTGTGCGTGGTAAAGGAAGCAATAGACAGCCTAGGGCTACTCAAAAATAGATGTAGATTCTAGCTGATAAGCAGAATATGATGAAATCTGTTAGCTTAATCTATAACACAAACAACTGTACTGATACTTTTTAATCTTATATTTTAATTCTACTAATATGACGGCATCAGCAATGAGAGCCAAAAAGAGAAATCAGCAGGCAGTCATGATCACGGCATGAGCAATGAGATCCAAAAAGCGAAACCAACAGCCAATCAGCTTTCATCACCTGGAATGTAGCTTGCAAAAAAGAGCATCAGATATTCAGATATCACTTTCAAACTGGTTGTCCATCAACATCTTGTATGGTCTTCTCATACTGCAACAAAAAAAAATTTGACAGGAAACATCTTTTATGCCTTCAATTTAGGCCCTATCTGGTGGTTGACGGAAAGAATTCAAAGGAGAAAACACATCAAGAGTACTTTGGCAACATTTTTGAAAGTCGGCATATTGGTTTTTTTTATTATGATAGATCTCATGGAAGTATATAAATAACCAGATTCAAATTTGATCGACGCACCAAAACAGAGCAAACTGAATAATAAAGAAAAAATGGAAAGCATATCTTTTTTTACCTTCACAGTTCTTGAAACCTTGAGGCCAAGTGATCCAAGTGATACGATGTTCCACTTCTTTAGCATTTGAATAGATAGAGTTTTTTGCGAACTTTCACAGAAAAGATAAACAATTATGTCAAAGAAAGAGATAACTAATAGCTCTAGAACCTATAGTTAATAGAGCAGCAGAACCCTAGCACTGACAAGGCTACACTTCACAGGGTAACCAACCCCTTTAAAGTAACAGAAAATGACCACAACATTTAACCATTTTCTGAACTGCACTACTAAAATCCGTATAGCTCAGCAAAGCTTCTTTCTCTATCTTAAGACCTAAGAACTAAATAGTTAAATTGAGGGGCAAATTGTACATGAGCTATAGAAATTACAGTAGAAACTGCTAAAATGGCAACAGTAGACAATGGCACACATCAATCTGTTTCCTTTGGTAATTTTTGAAGAGCGAATAAATAAATTCAGCACCAATTTTGGAGACCAGACTGTGTAAATATAGCATCAACTCTGTGTGTCCTACTGTCTTCATCATTTATAACACCATAAAAAGTTTTGAGGAAACAACCATGTCCGCTGGGTCCGTAGATACAAAGGTTGACTTTTTGTTGATAGCACAAATGCCTACAATAAGTTAGCAAAGCATGCACATTTACATTGACAACAACAAAGCTTAGAAAAGATTACATTCAACAATAGAACAAAAAATGCATCTCATCTACATTTTTAAGTTATGACCATGAAAGGTATTACCTATGAGATGGAAAGTTTGTGACAACAGCTGGATCCTTCCAACTTTCACATAGCTTCTTTTGAGTTTCTGCACAAAATCGGAACTATTCTTATGTTAGCAATGGGGAAATGATCATATCAATCTTTGGTAATTTTAAGTTAATAAAAATGTCGGTGTTAGCAATGGAGACACTGGCACTACATAATCCTAGGACTTATATTAGGCTATAAAATAGACACCAAGAACATGTAAAGATATATGAGGGACCTTATATTTTGTGAACTGATACTGTGACCATGCAACTTGTAGCAGAAGTGAACAGGATGTTGAAATTTTCTCAGTAGTTGGATCCTTCCAGTTTTCACATAACCTGTTTTGACTTGCCGCACAAAATCAGAACTATGCCTATGTTCGCATCGACGTAATAACCGTATCAACATTCACTAATTTTAAGCAGATAAAAGTCTAGGGACTACGAAATTGACATGACATAACCTCAGGAATTATTTTAGGCTGTAAAATATACACCGAAAATATGTAAAGACATATCAGGGACCTTGCATTTTGCTAATGATACTGTGCCACAGCAACTTCTAGCAGAAGCGAATATGCATAATAGGCTATATGTATTTACGTAGAAAAAAACTCCCCTGAAATAATCCAGTCCATGTGAAAAGAAACATAAATGGGTAGAGACGATGCCATTATACCTCTCCTCAATCAAGAACGGAAATCCAAGAAAAGATCCTCACTTCCTGAATCCACCGAACCGTCGTGTCCTGCAGAGTCCTGAGCCTTTGAAAAATAGATTGAACGGAGATTCAGCACCGACGAAACAATACACAAAAAAAAAATCTTCACTACAAATCTGTAACCAAGAGATTCTGGGTACAGACGGAGAGGATACATGTTGTTTCTTTGGTTTGCTGAAGTTGAGCATCAGGCAGTAATTAACAAATAACAAGGCTGTTCAATTTTTGGCTATAACGGTCATTACAAATGCAGATAATAGGAATCATGCATATGTTGATGCTAGCAATAAGATCAGCAACACCACCTCTATCTCCAGCAGACATACCGTCAACTTCATCCATGATTAGTGCAGCTCTAGGATTTGTTGACCTGTGGAATTGTTGCCCACTTAATATATAATAATCAAAATACAAAGCCAAAAGAATTCAAGACTCATGCTGCAACACCAACCACTTGTCACTATAATTCAGAGTTGTGTTGCTGATAGGGTCGTTGATAAACTCTTTTGCCCACAGCACTTGGTTCGGCTGAAGAAAATGAAGCATAAATAACATATTAACATGAGAAATGCAAAATCAGAAACAAAAAATAAGTGACAGTGAGTTGATTCTCCAGAGGATGCGAGCATAATAGCAGGATCAAGTTAATATCCACAATACGAATAAAAGAGTCATGTCTCAGATAATCAGATCCAAGCAACTATGAGCATGACAAAACTATGTATTAGGTTGTGTTAAGCAGGATTCCACGACCTGCTATCCAACTATCGAATCCTTAGGAGTTTGGAGCTCCGGTCTATCTTGTTTTCAACTTTAGCTGGAGTGTTGTTTGTCTGTGATTTCTGAATGTTTCTAGGACTATTGTTGCTTTGATGTTTGTGTATAGGACAACAGGACCCTTTGCAAGCTTTATTTTTTGGATCAGATCGTCTAAAATATGCATTATCTGAAATCATACACTAAAAAAACAAAGGGTAGGCAGGTGGTGGGGTTTAAGGTAACTGGATGTAGCTCACAGTCACAGCATCAAGTCAGACCTCATCCCAATGTTAAGATGGACTGACGATATAAACAGGATGGTGGCAAATATTTCGCAACCATGCTGTCAGTAAGGATTAGGCACTTCAGCAGGAAGACGTGTAGATACCCTAAAAAAGGCTTCTGATTTTTTAGATACCAGAATTATTTATAAGTCAGTCAAGATAGTTTCTCAGGTCCAAACCATGCATAGATATTTGAAAAGTAAATTGCAAAGGTCACATAGCTGGTTATGTCTAAATCAATACTCAACAGGCTTTCCATAGAGATAGCTCACAGATGATAAAAAAGACTGGCCTGAGACATGTACTCATAAACCAGTGCCAAATGATCTTTCTCCCAGCAGTAACCAATCGAAGACACCAGATTCCTGTGATGCACCTTTGTCAAGCTCTGGACCTATGTAACAAGGTACGGAACATATTTTTTTTGGTTAATATGGTTTTTTCTGGGCCACTGAAATTTGATACCTCAGCTAAAAATCGATCAAGCCCATGTGGTGATGATTCAGAACGCATCCTGACAGCAACCTCTGTGCTGTCTCACAAGAGATTTCTAACGTCACACCATTCCATCGAGCAACACCTTCCATTGAAGAAGAACAATAGGAATCCAAGGAAAAAGAATTTGGGTCATATAATAAATTGAATCCAGAATTAAGAACAGGGGAGCATCATCCTTCAAACCTGACTCTGTAAAGAGTAAATCCAGCAAAATTTAGAGCAGCGTCACCATGGATGGCTCACAGGCACACCCCAAATCGAAGTTGCTGCAAAAAAACCAAGCAGCGGCATCCAGGGTCACGCCAATGGCCAGAATATGGGCACCTAGGTTCCTAGAACCCTCGAGCTGGGGCTGCCCGCGCCTGTCCTGTCGTGTTGGAGCTTGCCGGCGCAGGGGCGGCAGTGCAGCGCGACGCCGGTGTGGCCCGCGCGCCGCGCTGGGGCATGGTCGGGTTGCCGCCGCCGCCCGCGCCGAACCCTAGGTAGGCATCGCGGCCGCGCCGGGTACCAGCCACCCAGGCCGATGTGTTGCCCAGGACGGCAGCCGCGGGGGCCGACGCGCGGCGCCGCTGCGACCCGCTGCACCGGCGCAGCACCCCGGCGGGTGGCGCCGTCGGCCGGCCCCTTCGGCGCGAGGAAGGAGGGGTGTGGAGGAGGAGGAGGAGGGTGGCCGCCGCCGTGCCGAGGGCCGGCCACCGCCGAGATCGATAGGGAGGGTGAACCTTGTAATGATACCCAACTCATGTTGATGATGGAGCTGCATAATATTTGAGTCCAACTTTGCAAGTTTCAACACCTTCTCAGGCATCATGGTGTCTTTCTCATATGCTGAGATGTAATACTTCAACTCATAAATTCTAACCCTTCTAGGGAGGGGGATCTCAAGTGCAGATTTTATTTCACCTGCTAATGAATCCTCCATGTAGGGCATCATTGTTTCTGAGTGCTTTTGGCTGAATAGTATGGCCTGGTCAAGTATTCTCTCTCCATGGGTCCTCAGATGCGCAGCATTGTAAAGGTTCAGTAGGTTTTTAGGACTGTCTGCAATAAAACCTCCCTCTTCATCTTTGAACCTCACAAACACATCTGGAATATGACATAGAATTTGTCAAAATATCAGCTGCTTTTTAGAACTAGAAGAAAGTATATCATGCTTTCAAAAAACAATTTTCATATTTGAGCTATAAAGATTAGACATAACGTTGCCACAGTCCATGCGCTGTAGCACCACATGCCCAGCACATCTTCTTGTTATTTTATCACATTTGAGACATGCCTGTTTGCTTCATCAGTTCTGACAAATAATGCTACTCTCGCCGGTCCAGTTTATAAGACGTAGTCTCACGTGGCACGGTCTCCGAAATTAGACTTTGACTATTTATTTATTTTATATATAGTTTGTGATTATAAACTTATGATTATTGATAGTAAGTACATTTTATTACACTAGATATATGCCCGTGCGTTGCACCGGGGTCATAATTTTTTGAATTGAACATTACTAATCGGACACAGAGACATGAGCTCCAAGAATTTTGTATTGGACGTGGACACATGAATCTGGTCTTCGTATCGTAACCGGGTAGGACGTGGACATGTGAGCTCCGAGTGTAGTACGATTCGTATTGGATAGGGATGTGCCCGTGCGTTGCAACGGTAAAAAATAATACCACTAAGTGTGAATGACTCGGTCACATACCTGTGCTGTGCTCGTCCTATCCATGCACCACTCGAACAATGTTTCTCCATTAAAAAATCTTAACACAAGAGATTATCTATAAACACATGCCTGGCTTGGTAAGAATTTTAACACAATATAAGACATCTCGTACATATTTTTGTGCTCCCGTTTAACATTAGGAGAATCATCTAGTTTTATAAAAAGATCATATAGGCATAGACGCCCTCCTCTTCCGGCCGTACGCTAGAGGACTCCTCACGAAGGGCAATATAATCATTCAAGGTCCATCTGTACGCTCGCACTGAAGGCTAGTTGGTGGCAATGGCAACGCACGCGGCCAGTAGGATAGCAGGGTACAAGGCAAGGAGGCCTGGCAGTGGCACAGGTGCAGGATTTCGTCGGACTTCTGGCGCGTAGACCGGGTGTTATACGGATATAGGCGTGATTTGGTATCACTATTACTTTAGAGTTTTTTTAATGTAGAGATAGAGAAATACAATAGTATCGAGGTTGTATTACGATAGTTAAAAATTATTCTTCAAAATCACCGAACATGTTTTCTCCCAATCGCCGACCACGTTTCTCCAAATCTCCAACGTATTTCGCCGAATGGTTTTTCTCCAAATCACCGAACACGTTTTCTCCCAATCGCCGAACACGTTTTCTCCAAATCGCCAACGTATTTCGCCAAACATGTTTCTCCAAATCGCGGAACACTTTTCTTCAAATCTCCAAGATATTTCGCCGATCAGCGAGCAGCATACGTTCTGTTCTGTTCTCTATGGAAAAGACCCAGTCTCTGATCTCTTCCTACACGTGCTACGGGCTCCGCGCTCTGCGTTATGGGTGGTCGGCTGCGGTTCCTTGGTCATACATGTTCCTTCTACACGTGCACGGGCTCCGTGCTCGACGTTATGGACTATGGGCTAGCCAAGGCCGAGAGCTCAGTAAAGAACTAACTACTCGGACGCCACTTATACTACGTTTATCTCCAAGTTATTTCGCCAACCGCCGAGCAGCACATGTTCTGCTCTGCGCTTTATGGAGAAGACCCAGTCTCCGATCTCTCCCTACACGTGCTACGGGCTCCGCACTCTGCGTTATGGGTGGTCAGCTGTGGTTCCTTGGTGACGCCTGTTCCTCCTACACATGCACGGGCTCCGCGCTCGACGTTATGGACTATGGGATAGCTAAGGCCAAAGAGTTCAGTAACGAACTAACGGCTCGGATGCTACTTATACTGCGTATAATTGCATTAGGGTTATTACTACAATGATTTTTCGCCGCAAATACGAGCAAGTTGCATAAACATGCACTTTATAACATTTATACAAATACATAAATGTTTTCTGCGCTCTCGCACGCTCTAACTACCCTCTCCAGATGTTACAGATAATACTCTTTGAGTAGATCACCGAGCTCCGCCATCGCCGTCCGTCTCGCCGAACAGGTCTATGTCGCCGGCCAGCTTTTTCGCCGTGTCCTCCACCTCATCCTCTAGCTGCTGGGACTCTGCCTCACCCATCCCTTCAGCAAATCCGTCCCCTATTGCCTGAAGGGCAATGGATTGATAATGGGACCAAACCACCGCAAGGGCATGCGTAATGGCGGTAACAATAGCGTCACGGTTGAAGCTCTTGAAGCTCTCCCACGCCACCTTGCACCTCTGGATGATAGTGTCTGAACGCGGTGGCCTGCCATCGGGCTGAGCAGCCGCCTCCAGGTCGACGCAGTCGAGCACCGGTTTAACTCCGACGACTACGGCATCGAACTTCTCCCGTTGGGTCCTGACCTCTTGCACCAGCACATCAAACTGTGCCTTGACCCACCGACGGTAGTCTGCAAGCATTACAAGGTTCCATCAAGCAAGGAACCTATTTCAGCAGTAACTCTGACCAGGAAGTACTCACCGTTCAGCTCCTCGGCCAGTTTGTCTTTTCGCCCTGACTCCTTCATCTTCTCCTCTCGGAGTTGCTCGACGGCCTGGCGCAGCTGGCCGAGCTCCGCATCTTGCTCTACAAACACAACAGTCGTCACCAAAGATATAGCTATACAAAGCACATTCGTCCAATACGACATACCTTTCTTCTGCTTGGAGACTTTCAGCAGCTGCTCCAACTGCTCGGAAGCACCCGTCAGTTGCTTGGAGATAGTGGCTAGCTACTTGGACTTGCTCCACAGCTGCTCGAACGCGGTCGCCAACTGCTCGGATAGGATGCCCTTCTGGTATTCCAGGTCCCGCGCGATGGACTCTACAAGGTCTCGCTCGCGCTGGGCCCTCTGGATGTTTCTCTCTGTGAGGTTCATCTCCTCCTTGAGTTTTTCGTTCTCCTCAGCGAGGGGCTCCATCCTCTTTATCAGCTGGTGTCGCTGCTCGGCAATCCGAGTTATCCCCTGCAAATGCATAATGATAATGACGAACTCTGATCTCCAACATCAAAGACAAGCCCTCCAGAAGAAGTACTGACCTCGATTTGTTCCATCACACTGGCAAGGGCGAACTTCAGTCTCCTCATCTCCCTAGTGGTGTCCTCCTCCTCGACAACCACCACCTTGTCGCCGCGCTTGCGGAGGATTCGGACAGATTAGGGTCGAGGTTCAGCACGCTCGATCTCTTCCACCTTGTCCTCCTCCACCGTAGCTAGATGCACCACCTGGGAGCTCAGTCGCCGGATAGTGTGTCCGACCACGCCCTCCGACGCCTCAGGCAGCGCCACCTACTCCTCCGGCACTGCAGGCCCCTCCGTTCCGAACACCGGCGCGACATCGGCGGCTCCAACCTCTGCTCCTGAAGATCCGGCGGTTTTCGCCGTTGCCCCGGGCACCGTCGCCGACTCGTCCGCCATCGGTGCCAACTGTTCGCCACCACCAAGTTCACCAATAGCGGCAGCTGACTCCTCCGCAAATCGCTGAGCACCCGGGGACTCCGAAATAGGGTCTACCGCCACCTCCTCTGCTCTAGGACTAGCCTTCGGTTGCTCGACAGTCTGGACATGCAGGGTTGGATCCTCCGCATGTTTTACACTGCATCAGTTCAGCTTGTCAGTCGCCAAAAAAGCTAAGGAACGACGGCAAAGTGACTCCAAGACAAGGATACTTATGGTTTGGTCTACCGGTACAATTTCTTGAACCAGTGGTGCCTGCTCGAACCTCCAGCCGCGGCCTTGGGGTCGACGCCTGCGTCTTGGGGTGGAGGTCCCACGATCTCTGCCGTCGGCCTTTCCCGCCCGTCGCTCTAGGGCTCCCCTCGCCTACTGTTCGGGGACTTCCTTCGCCTGCTACTCTAGGGCTCCCCTTGCTCGCTGCTCGAGGACTTCCGTCGCCCATTGTTGGGGAGCTTCCTCCCCTCCCATCGGCTATTCCTCCACGCGCGTGCTGCGTGGAGGCGCCTTCGTGCTCGGTAGAGGAGCCACCAGAACTTCGTCGTCATCCGACCACTCGAACACCGCGGTCCTTCGCATCCGAGTGGTCTGGTCACCACCAAGCGAGATGCCGCCCGGTTTGAGGGGAACAGCACTCATCGTCTTTCTCTTCTTCCAGGCCGGCTCGTCTGCCGCTTCCCTCTTCCTCCGGATTTTCTCTGACACCAGGGATGGACTCTCCGACGAGATACTGACGGCTCCATCCTTAGGCTGCGTTGGTGGCCGGGCATCTACTGCCGGCGGCCAGTCGCCCCTCGGCACGCCTAAAAAGTACACCGCTCTATACTGCGAGTGGATCTTTGCATAAGTGAATCAGTCCACTGCTCGGCAATGACAAAAGATAAAAAGCATCAGGAATACACAACTAAGATATTTACCTGAGGAGGCAGATTCTTGCAGTTAAAGGGTTTCGTATACCCTGACATGCTGAAGGAGGCAAACGGAGCGAATAGCTCTGCAGCCCGCTCTTCCACAACATCCCTTGACAGCATCTCTGGCCTCTCCCGAGTACCGTCAGTCTCCCCCTTGAACTCGAAGGCTGGGTGCGCCCTCTCCTTACTGGGCTGAACGTGGCGCACTATAAAGCTTGCCGCCACCAATCCGCTGTTGGTCTTCACGCCTTTTATTAAGCCAAGGCTCTCCCTCACTTGCTCCATATTAGCACTGCTTGGCAACTCTGACCAACTCTTCTGGCTCTCCGGGATGTGGTCGGCGTCGCAGTGGATGGCTAGGTGGCTCTGCTTCATGTAGAACCACCTGGTGTTCCACCCCTTCAGCGACGTGTTCAGTGGTACAGTAAGGTACTCGCTCGCCATTCCATCACGCAGCTGAAGGTACACTCCGTCGACCAACTTGGAACCACCACCGCCTCTCTTCTTCAGCTAGAATAGGTGATGGAAGAGGTTGAAGTGGGGAAGGATTCCAAGATATGCCTCATAGAAATGGATGAAGATTGAGATATGCAAAATGGTATTTGGGTGGAGATTGCACAGACTAACCACCCAGAGCTCCAACAAATCCCTCAGGAATGGGTGAACAGGAAATCCTAACCCGCGCCAGAAATAATCCTCAAATACCACCACTTCGTCGGTATGAGGCATGGGGAAGGGCTCACCGAGGGCCGAGCGCCATCCAGCGGTGACGCGGTCAGGCAGTACGCCCACTTCCACCAATCTTTTGAGCTCCGCTTCTCCCGTTCGCGACAACACCCACTCTTCGTCGCGCCGGGCTTCAGCGCTCGCCTTCTTGGGGCTCGTCTTCTTCGGTTTCGTAGCTCCCTTCTTCGGCGCCATCTCTTAGATCTGATTAGGGTTTGGCGGTGGAAGCAAGTGTGGATGCGAATCTGGAAATGCGAGGGCTGAGGAGGAAGACGAAATGGTAAAGTGGAAAAGGTGGGAACGCGGGATGCGGCGGCGCAGTTATAAAGCACTTTTCCCACCATTTTGCATTTGAGGGTTTTTGGGAAACCGTTCCCTTGATTTATGCCTCTCCGAATTCTCCGCAACAGCAAGGTGGTCCATTACTTGGGCTTTCGCGCAACCGTGGCCCGTATCGTCGATTTATCTCCACAATTTGTTACGGCCTACCGAATTTTTGCCGACTTCTCTGTCAATCGTTATGGCTCAGTAATTACTACTGTACAACCATTACTCCGGTATTTTCTCCGTGGTTTGTTTTCTCCAAGATTTCCTAAAGTGGCTCGAGGACTGCGTCAGTATTACATCTCGTTTCCTCACCACATTGGGGATTTTTTCTTCAATTGACTATTGTTTCTGACCCTGGCACCATGTGACTGCGTCACCTACTGTCAGGCTCGGGGAATAAGTGGGCACACTTCACCTTGCGGTGAATGTGCTTTTTCTCACTTCAGGGCTACGCCCAGGGACTGGCTGCCTGCTCGGCTGGTCATTTACTATTCTTCTACTTTGGACCCTGGCACCACATGACTACGTCATCTACTATCAGGCTCGAGGACTAAGTGGGCACACTTCACCTCGCGGTGAATGTGTTTGCTTTATTCTGGAAGACTCCGCGCCCCTTGAAGTTGAAGAAGACTATCTCCTTTTCTAGTGGTCGGACTCTAAGTGGGCACACTTGGTCCACTGCGAAAAAAATTTCGATTCTAAAACTTGAGCTCCTTACACCCTTATGGCAAGCCATACTTGGGTTATACTGCTCGGCTACGGTTCACGCTGCTCAGCAACTGCTCACAAATGCTCGGCAACTCATCACGGTGGTCGGACCATGAGTTTGACTGCTCGGCTTTGTTCGCACCTGCTCGGACAAGCTCAAGACGGCGTTGCACAACGGGTACAAGGCGCTCGAGGACTAGCTGTGGGGGGTACGACCCCGGATACCCACGGCAGACCACATGGGTTGCGCCCCCAAAGGCGGCCCAGCCCACAAGACGAAGCCTTGCGGGGCACGACTTTGCTCGGCGTCTCCCGCAAGACATCGGGAAGATATCCTGAAGATACTACGAGATCTGTTAGGATACGTATGATCCCAAGATTCCTGTAATCTGTTATTACTTTCTGGTTATCTCTCAGATCTAACCGACTTGTAACCCTGCCCCTGGACTACATAAGGCGGGCAGGGATCCCCTCCAAACACACGTAATATCATACGATAGCTAATACAAACCAATAGACCATAGGAGTAGGGTATTACGTCATACTGACGGCCTGAACCTATCTAACCCGTGTGTCTCTGTTGCCTTCTTGTTCTTGATCACACGCTTCTCTGCCGATCAATCTACCTTCGTGGGATACCCATCGGAGGACTGCCGACGATATTCTGTCGACAATTACCAGCCGCAGAAACCATCAACCGAACAAGACGTAAATAGGCCTACGTATTCATGTAGCACCATCGGCTATTGTCATCTCCCCGTGCCATCATTGATTCCTTCCAAAACATTCTTCAAAAAGATACTCCCTTTATTCTAAATTATAAGTCATTCTAATTTTTTTAGAGTCAAATCATCTCAAGTTTAACTAAATTTATATAATAAAGCAATAACATTTATGATATTATTAGATTCTTTATTAATTATATTTTGATAGTATACCTATTTGATGTCATAAATCTTCGTAATTTTTTCTATAATTTTGGTCAAACTTGAAATGCTTTGACTCTCTAAGAAAGTTGAAATGACTTATAATTTGGGGAGAAGTGAGTCACAACTCCCTATATCTCTTATTAAAATAGATTCGTAGAGTTGTCTTAAGTCAAATATTTTAAAATTTATTCAAATTTCTAAAAATCCCCGTTAAGATTTATGACATCAAATTAGTACCATTAGATATACCATAGAAATTTTTTTCATAATGTGCCCATTTTATGTTACAGATGTTTTTGCTCCTTCCTATAAAGTTAATCAAACTTAAGATAGTTTGACTGACAGGGATTCTATTAATGGATTTATTTGGAGATAGAGAGTACTACTGTTGTAGAAATTATTTTGAAAGGTAGGTCCTTTTTATTAACAGAGGTGACCAGTTTGATCGTCTATTAATTAATAGTCCATTTACAATCACCTCTATAAATCAATTAACAATATTAAAAATACCAGAAAACAAAAAGAGAGAATCTTCTATGATTTAAACCCATAATTTCAAGTCTCACGCGTGATGTCTCTCTACGTATCAACATTTAGCACTACGCACTAAATTATAATTGAGTATAGGATGTTATTCTTTTATATTAACACTTGGTAATATTTATTCAATGTTTTGACCTCTAAATGATTTGATGATTTTTAATTGAGCCTCGCAATCTTTTTTGTAGGAGTACATGCCATAGATCTCAAGCAATACTAGAGATAGAGATGCAACTAATCAGCCTTGCAATCAATAATTATAAATATGATGAAATGAATTGAAGGCCGCTCGTGACGAAGCAGAAAGGACTGAGGTTTATTTGGTGGCCAGATTCGCTACAAAACGAGCAGACCATGAATTAAGCAGCAATATGGGGACAAAAAGTACAAGAATTTTTTTACGGGAAGCAGTGCTGACACGCATGCATTCAGATTGTCGCCTTGACAAAGGAGGGTATCATCGTTCTCATGTTGAGCAATTGAGCTCCCTTGTTTATCATTGTGACACAACAAGTTGTATAGGCCTCGTTCGTTTTCTTCTACTTCGAAAACAGGCCCATTTCTTTTCCTGGGCCGGATTGAGTGGATCCTGGTGGATCACAGAAACCTGATCCGGTTCGAATCCAAGTGTTCCTAGGTGTGGCTCCAATCCGGGCTCGGGAGGGGGTGAAAAGGCCTAGAATGGCCTGAATTTTTTCCCCCGGATTGGGCCTATCCGAACAGTCATTCTGGATCGGTCCCAATTCCAATCCGGGCCAAATAATTCCAGGTAGAACAAGCCATGTTCCAGGCCATTCCAAACGAGGCCTGATGCATCGTGACAAAGCCTAGAACCATTTTTTTTGTCAAATGGATGGCTTTCTATTTTTGTTTGACTGTTTAAGTCAGCGTGTTTGTTTTCTTGATCGTTTGGGTGCACTTGTAATATAACTGTGGACTGATGCATTTTCCTTTGAAGTGTCTGACTAATTTCCATTACCTAAAAAAAATTGTAACTCTGCATGCTTCTCTTTTTATATGCTTGAAAGGGCATAAAAAGGCCAAAGGAAAGGACATAATTAAAAAGGTGGGTCAGGTACAAGGACATACAAAGTCCAAAGGAAAGGACAAATGATACAACAAGAGTAAAATCTAGTGTGCAAAGAAAAATGATGCAAGGTAGGTGTCCACATTGACACTATTATGCAGGCAAAAAAAACATTGACACACGTAAGGATGAGAGATAACACCACCACATTACAGTAACCAGACAATATAATTCATTTGTTTGTTGCCAAAACTAAATGTGGATAGTAAATGGCGGCTCTACCAACAACGAATGAATGGTATCCTTTAGGTTGTGGCAGTTCGTGAAATTGTCCTCTTGGTTGTACATGAATTCCGTCGTCCTTGCCAAGTTGAATATCCTCTCCAATAGTTGCTTTGGATACACGTTGCTGGGATTTAGCCACTCGCTATTTAAATCTTTCCAAGACTCCTCTTTTAGATCGTGTATCTTTTCCCGTGCCACTTCAATTGAGACGTTGTGCTTTTTCATGTAGCTATCGATTGTGGAAGCTACATGAGGGATTACTTGCTCTCGCTGCATGAAGTCAAAAATATCGGTAAGAAAATTTCTGTGTTGTTGACCTAAGATCATTTAGTTAGGTTTTTATGCTGGTACTTGTTCACCCACATTCACGTGCTAGACTTGGCACAGATGCTTGCATTTTGTAGATGTATTCCAAGAAAAAATAATACTGTTATTTCTATAGTAGGTAGTATGCCCATCGATGGTAGTAGGGCATTTTTATTGACTTTGTCAATATCAAGATCTGTCAGCTCAATCTATCAGAGCGAGTGTGCATGTGTGTATGAGAGTGAACACATATATATTGTGTTTTAAAAAAAAAAGCATTGCTAGATACTAACAAAGCTATGTTATGTGATCATCAATACCAAAGTCCCATAGCAAATTGAAAATGGGAACTATAAGATTTATATTATGCTTAAAAACCATGTCAAACTTTCAGCTAAGGAGTTATAGAAAATACCTCATATGACCGGAGATCATCTACAAGTCTGAGAATTACAGAAAGTGCATGCACCATT
This sequence comes from Miscanthus lutarioriparius, assembly GCA_904845875.1. Taxonomy (NCBI): domain Eukaryota; kingdom Viridiplantae; phylum Streptophyta; class Magnoliopsida; order Poales; family Poaceae; genus Miscanthus; species Miscanthus lutarioriparius. The sequence continues at coordinate 77,102,603 of CAJGYO010000016.1, read as the reverse complement.
TTGGGTACACTAGAAATCCAATCAAAGAAATCCTTTGTTGCTATATCGTGCATCCCGACAAAAGAAGCACATGATAAAATGGGACACCCACCAGTTCTTAATGAAACCTTAAGATGCTCTTCAACAGACTTTGGGATATAACCTTCTTGAAGCATTTTTACCTCCGTGTTGAAGCCTCTCACTAGATCTTCTGTCTGCATATTAAAGATAGCAACTATATGAAAATTTTCCACATGCTAAAAGCTAGAGATGGTTTCATAGCTATCCAATATTTCCCCCAAAGCAAATTTCATGCAACCAGGGAGGTCTTGAGCCCCTTTGGGATCCCAGCTGGACACGACAATTGGGAAATAACTCATGAATTCTAGACTACCACTATGGTAGAAAAACACTGTAACATTTTTAGGTAATTTAAATGTGTAATTACATTTGTTGGGTTTCCCCTGAGCTAGATGGGATTTTCCATGCATGATAATAACAAACAAGACATAGTTAATTACCAATATAATATGGTAATCTCAAGGAAATAATATACACTATTTTCTATCTTCTTATATAAAGAACTTTGATCCTAGTTTCTAGTTATACATACATATATATACAACTTACCAAGTTAAAATAGCACACATTTTTCTTTATTGTTCTTTACAAATTTTATTGTCAAGAGTGACAAGAACTCGTGCGAACTTGGGATGAAAAAAATATATGTAAGCTAGGAAAGTTAATACAAACCTTTCAATGCAATTAGTGAGTAACTCACATTCTTCTGGAGTTCCATAAGAATAAAAAATATCATCCAAGAGTGTCACAATGGCAATAATCATTGTCAATATTATCCGGGCTCTTGAATGACATGGTTCATAGTATACTCCTAAGATCCATAAAAAACACTCCACTATTCTATCTCGGGCGAAAGGAAGTTTCGATCCGATCTTTATATCCTCCCACCAATCTGTACAGGCATAACAATTGTCATAGAGCTCTATCTTCAAAAAATATTAAGCTTATAAAACAAATAAAATAAAATTTTGAAATCTGGGCATTTTGTCTATGTATTAATTAATATAAGATTAGTCATTTTTATTTTGAAATAAATATTTGTGTGTAGCAGAACTCTAGATAGCAACACACGCGGCCACTTCACCTTGTAAGGATATTCAGCTCTTGCTGATGATGGAGCTGCAGAATATTTGAACTCAACTTTGCAAGTTGCAATACCTTCTCATGCAGTGTTCCATCTTTCTCATATGTACAGATATAATGCTTTGACTCATAGATTCTAACCCTTCTAGGTAGTGGGATGGGATCTCGAGTGCGGATTTTACTTCATATGCTAATGACGACCCTTGCAAGTAGGGCAGCATTATCTCCAAACGACTTCTTGTGAATGTTATAGCTTCATCAAGTATTATCTCCCCATGGGTCCTAAAATGCTCAGCATTGTAGAGCCTCAGTAGGTCTATAGGCTTGTTTGCTAAGAAACCTCCCTCCGCATCTTTGAACCTCACAAACACATCTGCAACAATGGCATCAAATTTGTTGCTAGTAGAAGAAAGTTTATTCCTGAAATTAAAAGAAATTAATTCATGGTGGAAGAACCAAAAAGAAATGACATTGTAGAGCCTTAAAAGGGATTACTGCCTGAACTGAGTTGAGTAACAGGACTTATGGTTGTTTTTGCCGACAGAGGGAGTAAAGTGTCCTTTTGGGCTTCATTTGGTTTTGCCGTGGCTCAGCGAGCTACCAACTTGAGCTTTAAAACGTTTTAACCTCTGTGCAAATCCAGACCAGGAACTTCCCTAATAATATTATTCTGAATAGCATTATTGCTAAAATCTAGTACTTTGCAATATATCTGCTAGAAGTATTAGGGAATATGAAATTAGCTTGGTTCGGTGTGAAAATATTATTTACAGAAATTAGTTAACAAGGACAGTGGCACGGTTACAAGATGATGCAGACAACATTAACAAAACAACAACCATGTGCACGGCCCTGGTCGATCGTTCTCCGAGAATCATCCTTAATAATTCCTTAAATTACATTAGATTCCGGTCAATGTCAGAGTATCATTTCAGGACGCTCCTTTTTTACTGATGCATGGCTGACCTAACATTTCCTTCATGGGTAGAAGAACACGTACATTGCAGTGTACTACAATCACAAACAGTGCATGATTATTTGAAATTCTATGGTCGGCCGGTGGTTAAAATAAATTTACCTGGTGAAACCCTGTATCGGTGTTTCCGAAGTAGATAAAACCATAGAGATACTGTCCCAATGTCACAGTCACTGACATCAGCAGTCTCAATTTGTGATAATGCAGCATTGATCTCTTCTTCGAACAGGTGATCCAAGCACAGGCGCTCCAACGCGTCTATGAAATGCAGCCTCTCATGCAGGCTACCCATGGTTGAAGTTGCTGCTATCATTAGAGCCACTTCTTCCTTCAGTTCATAAGCTCGTTCCATCCAAGTCTAATGAAACAGTAAATACTAAAGCTATATAAGCATAATTACAAGCACAAGGTCTCAAACTCTCAATGGTCTTAATATAGATCATGCTCAAATTGACTTGAAAATTATAACTATATCTCTCTCTATATATATTACATAGATAGATATCAAGAAAGAGATCGATCCATAAATAAATTAACCTTTTGTTGGGACGAAGCTTCAGGGCTAGAGTAGCAAGGAAGAAATCCCCCCATATAGATGGGTGGAAAATGCCGATGTTTTGGCTCAGATGGCAGTCACCCTCATCGGCAAGATCTTGCTCTGTTCTTGGGTTGGAATCCTGCTGCCGTTGGCAGCGTTGTTGCAACCTTCTGTGCTTCTTCCAGCTCCATGAAATGCTTCCGGATCGCCTGAGCGATGACTTCGATTCGGAGGCAGTAATAATATGGTAGATCGTGCTGCTGCTGCTGCGGCGGCGGCGGCGCTGTGGTTTGAAGGAGAAGAAGGTGGCCATAGTACATTACAGCTCCGTGTCTCCGAATTGACTTGCCCTTAATCTATACTTATATATATATAAAGAAGTTGGCCTCTAATAAGATAGCTTGCAAATCTGTGTAACCTAGCTAGAGATAGCTTGTGCAAAAGAGGAAACCTACCTGCTCTAGCCTTACTTGTTTTCTGATAGGTGAGATATAGCCGTACTTTAATATAATAACACGAGGCACACGAGTTGGGAAAAGAGACAACTCCTACCTGCCCTAGCAGACACGAGGCACACGAGGTGGCCCACGACCAGTCTCCATTGTTAATGATTTTTAGAACACGAAAGAAAAGCTCTAAAAATAAAAATTTTAAAAAATATTTTTATCTTATTAGAAGAAGCCCACTAACTAATAAGCACCGTGATCGATTTTTCAGACAAACTTCGTGTGTGTAGGTTTTATGGGATTCATTCAAACCTTTGACTAACCCAAAGCCTTGCATCACCCCTCCTTACAAATATACCAGTTAACATAGGATGATATTCCTTAGTAACAATTTTAAGAAATTGTTATTGAATATTTAGGATTCAAAATGATCTCAAATATAAAAATTAACTTCAAAAAGTTTTAGTTCTCATCAATGTTGGGTCGAAAACCGAATGAAGACATAAAAAATAATTGTAATGCAAGGGAGACATATGCACACATATTCGAGAATCACATATTTCATTAATTCTTTCTTGAATATACAAAATACATGATCAACGAAAAAATGCCTTCTTCCGTCTTCAGCGTCATGCTTAAGGAGAGGTCTGACTTGTAGAAAATTGTGTAGTTCGCAGATTCCTGGGGCCTGTTGGGCGCGTTCGGTTAATTACATCTGCAAGACGAGCTAGCGGAAAACCTCCAATTAAGCTGCGCTTTATGGTCGTCAAATACTTGATTGCTCATCATCAGCCATATGTGATATATGGCATAGTAACTATGGGTGGCTTTATGTCGCCGAAGCTCAGTCGTGACATCGCCATCGCCACGTCGGAGTAAACGGAATATGTTGATGAAGGGAATGACTTTCGCCTCGTCGGTGCCCAGTCATGTACGCCGGCCTTCATTAACACGGAAGTGTGTGAGTTGCCTTTGCCTCGTCGGTGCCCAGCAACGATGTGTCCTATCCCGTAATTGGGACATGTAGATGGAGTAGTGACCTCGCCTCGTCGGCACTTGGCCATAATTCTATCTAGCCTCGTCGGTACTAAACGTAGATGATCACATATAGTAGAAAATCTGCAATAAACTAGCGGTATAAGTATTGCTTGGACGATGCTTTCTCATGAAATCAAATCGACAGCCTCCCGGCGTCGGTGTTTTATAGCGAAATGAGACATTCTCGTCTTGTGTGTCTCGACTTTTCCGTCATCGTGACGAGCCGGGGTTTCCCGTCTTGCGCATCGTATGAAATCATCGAGCTCAGTGAGGGCAACCCCTCCCTATAATTACCAGCATAACGAGCTCGGAATATAATCTCCATCAAACACTTTGGCAGCCTTTCGGCGTCACTTGCATTAGCTAGGGCGTTACGCCAAATTTGGTCGCAACAGCTTTAATTTGTAGGGGCAGACCCCGCGGAGGCAAATGCCTCATCAATCATCGAATCTCGGTGAGGGCAACCCCTCGCTGTAACTACCAGCATCCCGAGTTCGGAAAGTAATTTGATCAGGCCAATACGATCTCTCCATCATCGTAGAAATAATAGGGATCAGGCCAATACGATATCTCCGCCATCGTAGAAATAATAGGGACTAGGCCAATACGACCTTTCCGCCATCGTAGAAATAATAGGGATCAGGCCAATACGATCTCTCCGCCATCGTAGAAATAATAGAGCCAATAACTAGCTCGGAGTATATGCATCTTACGAGCAATCGCTCATGCTCATCTGAACTTGTTAACGCATCAGAATACATGCCCACCAGGAAACGTGACTGCCATAATAAACGGCAGGGTCGCGGTTGAACTTGAAGAAGATGTCGTCGACTTGATGGACGTGGCTTGCTTCTCGGCGACTCGCTGCTTGCAGGCGGCGGCTTCAATTCGTAGAGGATGTGCAGCAGCTAGGGGACGGCCTACCGGGGCTTATTAACGTGGAGGGCGTAGCAGCTTTTGGCCTCAGCCTGCATGCGTGAACCGAAGGGGCCCTCCTGTTGGCCAGAGTGCCGGTTTATACAGGGGAAGGCAGGAGGCGATTGGCCTCCTCGCCAAGCAAACACGTTTAGAATAGATCGAAAAAGAAAGATCTTTCTCTAACCAACAGCCCATGAATCAGGAATTTGTCTCCTAACGACTTATCCAACCAGGCCCATCAGCTTAGCATACGTGTGCATGTACACGAACACGATCTGTATTTGACCATAAATCATATTATTAAATTCCATGTGCTCTCCGACAGAACTTCATCTCTACCTAATTTCGTCCATCCATTTTTTTTTTGTCTATCTCCCTCTATCTACTAGACAATTGTGAGCTTCTTTCGTCCGGACTTATATATATAACCCGTGCACATACGAGTTTGAATAGTTTTTGGTCTAGAGCGATACGGAGTCCGATTCTAAAACATAAGAAAAAGGAAATGTTATGAGTGAATTGTGAATATTCGTTTTATATATGGAACGCAAAGACATGAGATAGAGTTTAGGTACAGTACGCTTGGAAGATAAAACAGAAACAAAACGGAAAAAGAAATAGGCCAGAAAAAAGGAAACGTAATGAGTGAATTGTGAAACAACAGGAACAGAGACCAGAAACACATATGATAGAGTTCTGATAAAGAAGGAAAACAAAATCCAATGCTTTTTTCCCCTTGTTGGTTCCGTTCGTGAGGTCTCAGGAAAAGTGCTGCCCCCGCTTCTTGGACTCCTGGTGATGTCCTGTGACTCCCGGGCTGCCCTTTTCATGTTTTTACTTTTTTGCTTTTTTATTTCTGGATGAAGTAACTCTATTTATAAAAATAAAATCATAAATACAAAACTTTGACTCTTATTTAATAAATAAATGTTTCTATTACTAAGTTGTTGGTGTTAATTACGATTAAATTATTATTGTGACACAAATTAGCTGATGGCCTAACTAATCAAGCCGTAAACTAAAATTTTGAGCATTTGGCATCAAATCTAATCTAACATAATCTAAACAAAACAAATGTTTCTCCAAGTTATCCGCACATACAAGTGCAAATCTCTAAGCTATCCGCACATATCAATGCAACTTTCAACAAGGGGTGACATGTGGAAACCGAGACACGACGACAACTATTTTAATAAGATATTAAAATTATATATTTTTATGGATCCTTAAAAGAAGTTACGGAACTTGATATCTAATTCAACATATGGATAGTATGAAAACTAAAGATATGATTCACTTGCGAGTAAATATTTTGTGTCCTACAATGAAAGAAAAAATCTATCAAGGTTGTATTTTAATTCAATACAGGATTCATATGACATTATTATATTGTTGCCAATATTAATTCATATAATGGATACCATGGTCACCATAAAATAAAGTATAACTTTTAAATTTTATATAAAAAAGATAAAAAAAATAGATATATAGCATTGCAATCGTTGTTTTTATTGATGAGCCAATCCATTTGTGATTTCTGCGGCAAGCAGTCACAACATCAAAAGTAGCATGTACACAAATTAAGCTGTCGCGGGCGCTGTAGTTGTTCAACAAGGTGAAGTGAACAAGTCAAATGTTTGGTAGTTTTTTTTCCATTGCAACACACGGGCATGTTTGCTAGTTAGTAAATTAAGTTCAACGATGAAGATGCATGGCCCACGTGTCATAGGCTTCTCCATAATTAACAACTTTATAAACACACATGTCTTTGGTATTGCTTCAAAATAAATGGCATATATCATTATTATTTTTTGATAAAAATAATCATCAAACAATCAAGCACTAAAACTTTGATGTGGGGCATGTCTCCATCTAAGGTCATTTGAAAAATTCAAATATTAGAATTTTAAAATCTAAGAAATTAAAATGAATATTTAGGACTAAACAATTTCAAATTAGAAACTTGTTACCTATAAAGTTGTAAATAGTGTTGGGAACAACTGTGGTATAGACCATATTAACATCCGAGATCGTTTGAAAATTATAAATTCTAAAGTTCAAAATGTGAGAACTTGAAGCAAATATTTGGCAGATACAGATAACGTTGGGCTCTAAAATTTTGATATAAAGTTGTCTCCATCGAAATTCTTATGAAAATATATGGATTTTTTAGGACAACTGTTTACATAGATAAATGGCCATATAGCTGCACTAATCAAACGGAAGTGCAATTACTTTTAAAATGCCACCATTTTAAAGAAATACACAGTTTGGACATCAATATATAGCAAGCCAGTATGTAGGACGCGGAGCTCATACTTGGCTGTTTAATTAGTACAGCCATTTTGAGATGAAATTGGTCCTGTCCTACACATTTGAAATTGGTCGCATGGCAACACTGCCTACCTTATTAGTAGAGATGAAAACGGACAGAAACGATCGGAAAACCCCTCAACTGTTTTCTACTTCTATATTTAAATACGAAAACAAAAGCACAAGTGGTAAAGCCAGATACGAAAACGAATACGAACTTACCGAATATCAATAATTTCAAAAACGAACTAATTCGAGCGGAATTATGTTGAACACGGTCGGTATACGAAAAAATTAATACGGAATACCGACCTATAGGACCAAGTGCATAGCAATTAACAAGTGCATGACCAAGTGCATAAAAATTAACAAGTGCTACAACTTTCATATAAAAATTATCTCCATTTGAGATCATATAAGAAAGATAAAGTTTTTCCAAGGCGGCAAGCGCCTGTACGTGATTAATATACTGCTGAAACTTTGTTTAATTTTTTGAGCGTCTTAACAACCTCAAATGAAAAATCTTAAAACTAAAAAGTTGTAGATCTCATCTAGATCTACAATTTGCATATAAAAGTCATCCTCATCCATGATCGTATCAAAAAGATACAATTTTTCTAAGGTTGCACCTTGTCGTAGTCGAGTTGGACTTCCAGTGGGCCAAAAACAGTATAATACCATATTTAAAAAGGGGATATCCCAAATAAAAACCTAAAAAGTAGAAAACGATCGAGATAACACCTAAACCGTTTCCAACTGTTTTTGAATTTGGCATATCGTATTTCGAACAGATTTTGGATTTATCCGAAAATATGAAATCGAGCGGGTCAAATGTTGAAAATGATGTGAGATGGTATGGGATATATCCCGACCTTTTCATCCCTACTTATTATGTGTATTGTACCCATGGCTAAAACTAAAAATTGTAGTCATATGTGTATTGTACCTTGTACCCATGGCTAAGCTTGTGTTGGATAGTTTCTTCATTATGAAAATCTAAGGGCATAGTTCTCCACTATTACATGAAAAAGTATATGAGATGAACATGATCATAGTATTAGATGATTGCATACCATTGTCTATTTATATATTCTATCAAGATTACATTTTTCACGGTAGTCATACATGGGCTTTCTGGGTCTTCCTCTCTTTTTTTATGATGTAGCTAAAAAGCTAGCCAATCAAGGACAGCCAAGAAAGGCATGATTATTAACAGAAAATATCTACTATAAGGGACCAATCTGAAATACGCTTAGTCCATCCAAGAATTTGCCCCCACAGAGATGAACTTTCCTACATCTACCCCAGTTCGTGCACCCAAAACATCCCATCCTATAGAAATAAATGGCTCAGATCTATTCTTAAGAAGCTTTGCCATCACTACCAGAGACCGGCTCTTTGCCGAGTGCCAAGTGGTTTGCTGAGTGTTGTTTTTCGGGCACTCGGCAAAGACGCCTTTGTCGAGCGTTTTTTTGACACTCGGCAAAGAAGCTCTTTGCCGAGTGTTTTTTTTTTTGCACTCGGCAAAGAAAATTTTAAAGCACATTTTAAAGCAGTAAATTAATTCAAATGAAAAAGTTTTCAACTACAAAGTTGTATAACTCATCAAGATGTACAATGTTTGTTTTGGTCTTTTCTTCATATGACAAAGTAAAAATAAATTTGTTCACAAATCTAACATATCTCTCTCGTAGTTTATGAAACTACAAGAGAGATATATAAGATTTGTGAATAATGTTAGAACGACCATGTCGGATGAACAGATGACCAAACAACCAATATAAAATTTGTAGATCTCGAAAAGTTATGAAACTTTGTAATTGACAACTTTTTGATTTGAAATCATTTTGTCATGCAAAACTGTGTTTTAATTTCAAAATTTTAAAATTCGAACTTTTCAAACGACCTCGGATGGAAAAACAACCAAAATAAAACATTGTAGATCTCGAAAAGTTATGAAACATTGTAGTTGGCAACTTTTTGATTTGAAATCATCTTGTCATGCGAAACTGTGTTTGAATTTCAAAATTTTAAAATTCGAACTTTTCAAACGACCTCGGATGGAAAAACAACCAAAATAAACTTTGTAGATCTCGAAAAGTTATGAAACATTGTAGTTGGCAACTTTTTGATTTGAAATCATCTTGTCATGCAAAACTCATTTGAATTTCAAAATTTTGAAATTCAAATTTTGTAAACGACCTCGGATGGAAAAACTTTCTAAACTAAAAGTGTAGATCTCGAAAAGTTATGAAACTTTGTAGTTTACAATTTTTTTATTTGAATTTGTTTAGGGCCTCAAACAAGCAATTTACACTCGGTTTAGTATAATATATTGGGAACTAAAACGAAATCCAGACACAAATGAAAGTGTGGTGCAGTGGTAGAGGAGGTTCGCGCGTATGGGGAGATTGCGGGTTCGAATCCCGCCGGCCGCGTATACGCGAATTTTACGCGAAAAATGTCGAAGATGGGTGGGCGCTGGCTCGTGGGGGCCTCACCGATTAAAAAAAATCCATTTTTTGGGTAAAAATTCCCATTTTTTTGGTTTTTCACTCGGCAAAGGCTTTGCCGAGTGCCCGACAAAAAACACTCGGCAAAGACACTTTGCTAACGCATTTTTTGCCGAGTGGTCAGCACTCGGCAAAGCCTTTGCCGAGTGCAAATTGAGCTTTGCTGAGTGACAGGGGCACTCGGCAAAGCAACTGAGTCGGGTAGTGTTGCATCATCCCATAGCCAAAGTTGTTTCGGTGGCGAAGCCAGGCTTCAACGCACCCGCCCGCGGGCTTCGGCCACGCACGGTCGCAGCGTGCAAGACTAAATCAGCGCCCCTCCCAAATTTGCTGCATGCAAAATCAATGCACTCCCAAATTGTCGGCACCCTTTCCATCTTTTCTTTTCTTTCGGCAGCTCTCGCCGCCCATCAAATCTTATCGTCGCCGTGGACGCCAGCCTCGAGAACCCGTGCACGTCGCTTCGTCTCGCGGGTACGGCTCCAAGCTCCTCGGCATCGCCGCGTCGCTTTTCCGGGCCGCACCATCGTCGTCTCCGGAGGGGGACGCTGCCAGTGACGTAAAGGCCAGGAGACGCGGCGGCGGGGGACCTGGACCAATCGAGCGCGACGTCCGCCGCGGTCGGGACCTCCCCTCCTCCATGGCCGGTGGAACTCAGGAGCAGGAGGCCGCCCAACTTCCGATCCCCGCGGCTGAGCGTCCAGGGTGAGAGCGACCTCGGCCGCCGCGCGTAACAAGGCTGCGGCCGACGACGTCGACGGCTGCTGCTGGCCCGACGGCGACCTGGCGCCTGCGTCGCGGCCGCACCTTGGTTTTTCCACCCGGCGGCGGCGGCGGGTGGTCCGGAGCAGGGTGTCCGCTAGGGTTTCGCGGGCGGGGCGCGGACGGCCTCGTGGTCTGGGCCGAGCTAGGCGCAGGCGGGAGGGTGCTGGGGGCGCGGCCATCGTCGCTGGCACGCGAGCTGGCGGGAGTCGCGCGAACGGGCGAATAGGAGGCGAACACTCACGGCCGGTTCCACGCTGCCGGCCGCATCTAGCCGCGCCGCCGTGCTCCAGTTTCATGGAGGCAGGAGGCCACGACGGGCTTAGGGCTGACGGGTGCTGGCCACCACGCGCGGACGCCCGGCGGCGCTAGGCTGCGACTCTTTCTCGATTCCGTCCTTCGCATTGCGGCATCGGCGACAGGGCGCCGCGCCGCCGCTGCCGCTCGCCGCCCCTTGCTGCCGCCGCGGTGCCGTGTCGTGGCTGCCAGCGTCGTCGTGTCCTTCCTGTGGTCCAACGCGATGGGAGCTACGGCGCGCTTCCAGCCTCCTCCATTCTGCTTATTTCTTGCTCGACCTTGTTTTCTTTGGGATTCTGAAATATGGTTGCCGAAGGGGAGTTGGCTGTTCCCAGCAAAGTATCTGTGCAGGCCGGTCACATTCCAAGAGGTGCTGTGGTGAGTTGCTTTGCTTTTGCCTTCTCTGTCTTTCTTCCCGTCCTTAGGATGTGCGATATGGTATCTGCTGGCGTGTTCTACCAGCAGATTTCTTATGTTTGCTGTTGTTCATAGGTCTGGATCATGAGAGGATAAACTTCTTGTGAGCATTCCACGCTTCAGAATCTTCCACGCGTGGTAATAAGTGACTTCATGCCTTATGGAATGTTTTGTTTAGATTTCAGTTTCTGCCATCATTGTCTTAGTCCTCTATTCCCTGTATAATCTCTCGTCTTATGTGTGCCATACACCGTGTCTTATCTAGGGAGATTTATTTATTAGTTTTTTAGTAGCTTTATTTAGTTATACAGGTCGATATGGCTGCCTTCTAAAATGCTTATTTTGGATTCCAGTGGCGTCATCATTGCCTTAATCCTCCACTGCCTGTGTAATCTTATCTTATGTGTGGCAAACACCTTGTGTTAGCTATGGGGATTTATTAGTTTTCTATTACTTTTACTTACATATCTTGGCATGGCTCACAGGATAATGCATTTTTTTTGTTTCCTTTTGCAATAAGTAGCCAACTTTATAGAGTGACAGTGATGCTGCTGACGCTGGACACACACCTAAGAAGACCAGGACCAAGGAGCACTCTGCCGGTAAAAAAATGACCCCCCTCACAACTGGATTCAGGTTCTTTGCCGAGTGCCTGAGGCACTCGGCAAAGGCCTAATTGCACTCGGCAAAGCCTTTGCCGAGTGCGGCACTCGGCAAAGAACACACGGCAAAAAATTAATCGGCAAAGACCTCTTTGCCGAGTGTCTTTATTGGGCACTTTCGGCAAAGGCTTTGCCGAGAGTCCCGTGGCACTTCGGCAAAGAAAAGCAACCGTGACGGCGCCAATCTGTTGATTTGGCTTTGCCGAAAAGCCAACCCTGCAGCACTCGGCAAAGATTTTTTATTTTTTAAAAAAAATTCTTTGCCGAGTGCCCATTGGCCGGCGCTCGGCAAAGTTTGATTTTTTTTTTTTTTAAAAATTCTTTACTGAGTGCCCTCTCGCCGGCACTCGGCAAAGTTTCAATTTTTTAAAAAAATTTTTGCCGAGTGCCCTCTAACCGACACTTTCGGCAAAGTTTGATTTTTTTAAAAATTCTTTGCCGAGTGCCTTACAACGGCCTTCGGCAAAGTTTGAATTTTTTAAAAAAAAATTTTTGCCGAGTGCCCTTTAACCCGACACTCACGGCAAAGTTTCAATTTTTAAAAAAAAAATTCTTTGCCGAGTGCCTCTCGGCAAATCACTTTCGGCAAAGTTTGAATTTTTTAAAAAAAAATCTGAAGCTCCCATGTTGCTCGCTTTACTCCTTGCTTTAACCTGCAAATGAACCAAACAGCACAAAAAGAAAATAAGTAGCCAATAATGAACTAAAAGAAAATAAGTACCAAGTAATGAGCTTAAATAGATCTAACAATACCTAGGCTAACAAAAGCTCTAATTAGCATTTGAAAATCCACTAAGCTCCAAAACTATAAACTGCTAGCTCTTGAAACCAAACTGCAAGTACATGCAAAGCCATTTCAACTATTTCGTTCTGCCTTCACTGAAAAGCATGTACTGAAACTGAGGCAATTTTGCAATTACAGAGACAAGCTAACTACCGACACAACCTGAGAAGTGAGAAGCACAAGAACTGATGGACCAACACAACCTGAGAAGCACAAGAACTGATGGACTTGCACCTGTCCTCACCGAGTTCCAAAACCCAAATCCAAGCAAATGAAATAAAATAAGTTTCTGAACAGGCCATTTGACATTGCTAACAACCTTGCAAGTGAATCATACATATTCGAATCAGATTGTTATATGGCAATAAAATAAGTTTAAATTTACCAAATGCAAGCAGTCAGTTCTTACTACTGACTTTATAGTTTACAGTCCTATCAATAACGTCTACTTTCAATGCAATTCAAAGGCAAGGATAATGCTTGTTTAGGTCACAGTTTGAGGAGATATCAGTCAAGATTTGTTGTCTTTGCAAACCTTGAAGGATTTTATAAAATGTACTCAGATCATGAAATCTATTCTTTATAGTATTCAAGATGTAGCTAGCGACATTTCCTCATTTACAAATTGTGATGAAATTGATTATTTGGTACTCAACCAAAGTCTACACCCATTGAAAATATTATTTAAGATAATTGTCATGATCATACCAAAATACAGAAAAAAAAATTCAAATCTGAATCCATAGAAAGACAAGGCAAGTTGTTGACCCAATATCATTTGAGAAATAACATTTAGTCTGATAATTGCTGGAACTAGTAATACCTGGACAAGAGAACTTACAAATTATAGCATAGCTATTGCTGATTGTTGTTGCTGAAAAGAAAAGAAAAGAAAAGAGCAAAGCACTAAGCTTCTAAATCAAATAGAACAGAAATAAAAAATAAAAAGCATTCCCTACATGCAGAGTTATTTATGCAGAGTTATTTAGACAGGTATGCTAAATAAGAGAATGAGCAGCAGGCCATATTGCACATATGGTTAGGAAGTGCTTTTTTACTAGCATAAGAGACGTATGCACCATTGGAACAAACATGACATTTCAATTTTGGTACAAACAATAATACTGCTTTAGTAAAGTTTTTTAAATTGCGTAAAGTTTCAATAAGCAGTAAGACTTAATTACATGTTTCGCTTATGATAACATGCTGATCTTGTGAGTATCCTGGGTGTTCCAGGTGAAGGCGATGAGTTTCCGATGACTCCGGCAGGACAAGCTAGCATTCCCGGTGAAGATCTGTTGCTGTGTGATGAATGACTTGATGAACTCACGAGGCAAGCATCGCCACCAAGACACGAGGGCGTTGATAAATAGCAAATCTATGAGTGTGGTAGGAGTCTTGCCTGCCTTGACTCGTTTCCATTGTTGCTAACGGAAATGTTAAAGTTAAACAACTAGTACATTGAAGCGTGTAAGAACACTGTACCACAGCCAATCTATAGCGTCGAACAATGGTCGCTAAAACATAATATTAACGACCAACAATTGGTCGGTATACCACAACCAACATTGTAGAAATAGACAAACGATTTACCATGGTCAGGTAACAATGCTATCTTTGTGGTGTTTACTACAAATGTAAGCTATTCCCCAAACAAACATTGGATCTGCACACATTAAGAATAATACCTGATATATGGTCATTGCTGCCAGCTCTATCACAAAGCATACTGAAGCCCACTGCATCACCAAATCTATAAATAACCCAGAAAAAATATGGATGAAATGCTAGCGGATTTACCTGAACCATGTATCCAGTCATTTTTAATATTTAGTTTGCAACTCTGAACACCTACAGAAACATCAGTACATGAACAAAAGCTGTAATTAAGATAAGAACTTATTACGACATTGCTGTAGTGAACATGTACAATATTTAATCCATTAGCAATCTCACCATAATAAATCTACTCTGTACATTTGCTTTCGATAATCTGAAAGAGGCTTCTCAAACCTTATTATTATTCTCTGGATTTTAATATATGCGATGGCATCTTGATGCGAAAAAATACAAGCCATAGCTCTAGTCTTTTAAGCACAATTCTTTAAAATTATTGTGGCGGCAATAGTAGGAGAATCACCTGGATTTTAGGAGGACAAATGATTAAGGAGAATCACCTGAAACTGAAGATCCATAGAAATACAGTGCTAATTAGTTACAAACCGTAATGGTAGCGAGGAGAGTATGCAAAACACAACAACAGTTCATTGAGATGAACATTGCGAGCTCTTCCTTTTTTTTTGTAATGTTTCGGATGAAGTAAGGGGTTGCGAGATACATTGTGGTTGATAGATAGAACATGAACATATATCTTGTTCAATTTGTGTAGATTGCTGAATATATATTCTAGCATGCTTATGCTCACTTAACTCTTTACCAATATGTGCTTCTAATTTGGTTCATGGTGGCACCACAATAGTAGATTAATAACAGTACATAAGAAAACAGTTCCTGAACTTTGTACTTGATACGTGCTGATATCTATAATTGGAACTGATTTGTTAATTTACCCTACAAGTGATTTGGATAGCTACATGTATTAACCAGATACTTTCTTGCCTTTTTAGATCTATATATGATGAACATCATCAAAAACATATATCTTGGCTGATTAAGCGGGGTTAATCCTAAATAAAATTCTAAAACATGCTTTTGCCCTGAATAATAAAAACAAATGACGAGCTTGTATGCATCCCAACGACTTATAGTGGTTCGACATCATTAGCTGTTTGTGAATTATGATTAGACGCACTTTTAGTGCATAGCGGTAAAACAGATCGATCGATCGATCGAGGCACATAAGCGATATAGGCTAGTAGCATGATTAGATCGAAAAAAATAGAGGAGGTAACCCGACATGTACGTTCGGGTTTAGGCGTCTTGAAGGTCATCGTCGTTCAACTGACGAGGTCGTCGCGAGACTCCATGGCGCTTTCGAGGTCCCGCTCGTGGCCGGCACTCCTTGCTGCTCTTGTCGGAGAGGTCGGCGCATCGCGGCGCCACGGCCTCCTTTTCCTCGGCGCTCTCGGCCGCGGCGGCGGAGGCAGCCGGCGGCGTTCATAACGGCTTCGGCCCGGCAAGGAGAGGAAATGGATGACGAATCAATAGCGAACGGAGGAGAGCGAGAGAGTCTTGTGACTCGTGTACCTTGAGGAGGTCGATCACGGCGATGGGCTGCGCGGAGGTCCTCGAGCGGGCTCCGGCGAGATGCGATCCGATGGTGGCGGCGGCCGGTGGCCGGCGGCACGCGGGCGGCCGCGGGCACAGGCCTGCACGGGACGGGAGGGCGGCGCGCGCTCGCTCGGGCGGGCGGGCGGGCCGCGGCGTATGGCCGGGGAGGCGCGCGGCGTGGGGGCGGGCGGGCGGGCGTGGGTGCGGATGGTGGTGGGTCATCTGAGGCTTGGACTGCCCGGCCGGCGAAATCGGCTAAGTGCCCCACCAGCGCCCTTTTTTGAAAGCCGGATCAGGGAGGCACGCAAAGGAGGCAACTTTGCCGAGTGCTCCGATCCGGCCGTCGGTAAATTTTTAATTTTTTTAATTTCTTTGCCGAGTGCCTCTGTGTGAGACACTTTCGGTAAAGAAGAAATTTTTATAAAAAATAAAAATCCTCTTTGCCGAAAGTGTCTTATTTTTACACTCGGTAAAGAGCCTCTTTTCTTGAAAGTGTCATTTTTTCGGCTTTTCTCGGCAAAGTTTTTTTTTTTTTTTTTTTTGGCCTCTAAGTTTTTGTGCAGCCCTTTTAAAGGACTAGAACTCCTCCTTAGAATTTGGGGACTTTTGTGGTTTTTGATATATTTAGTTACTTTATTTCGTTTACTTGAATTTTTTTGAAAAAATATAAATTTGAACTGCACAGTGCGAATAATAGAATTTAATGATTCAAAAAATGATAGTCATGTTATTGAGTGTAGTGTGAGGCCGTATCTAGGAGCGGATTGAAATTTGGACATCTTGTTCACGAAATATGACCGCGAACTTAACGTGCGAAGTGTTTTAAATTCTATAAAAAAACAAACGAAGTCCGAAAATTATGAAACTTCGTTGAGATGTCGTGATATATATCGTATGTGGAGGCTATGATAAAAATTTGAGAAGATTTACGCGCGTTGTCACTTACGATGCTTACAAACTAGGACATCTCCATATGTGATATCGATCTCACATGTAGAGATGTCTCGGTTTGTAAGCATCGTGCGTGACAACGCATACCTAAATCTTCTGAAATTTTTTATCATAGCCTCCACATATGATATCACGACATCTCAACAAGTTTCATGATTTTCGACTTCGCTTTGCTTTTATAGGATTTAAAAACACTTCACGCCAAGAATTTCACGGACATGTTTCGTGAACAAGATGTCCGAAATTTCGATATCTGCTCTCGATACGGCCTCTCACAACACTCACTAACATGACTATCAATTTTTGAATCATTAAATTCTATTATTCAGACACTCACGTGCAGTTCAAATTTCTATTTTTTTAAAAATTCAAGTAAACAAAATAAAGTAACTAAATATATCAAAAAACCACAAAAATCCTCAAATTGTAACTAGGAGTTCTGGTGCTTTAAAAGGGCTGCACAAAAAAATTGAGGCCAAAAACAAAAAAAAAAAAAAAACTTTGCCGAGTCTTGGGGGCATGGCACTTTCGGCAAGGGTGTCTTTTTAAAAGTGCAGGGCATAAGGCACTTTCGGCAAAGAGGGTTTTAATTTTTTAAAAATTTCCTCTTTGCCAAGTGCATCTACAGGAGCACTCGGCAAAGAAATTATAAAAAAATTAAATATTTGCCGAGTGTTGAGTGCAGGGCACTTTCGGCAAAGTATTTTTTTTAAAAAAATTCTTTGCCGAGTGTCGAGATCTGGGGCACTCGGTAAAGAATTTTTTTTAAAAAAATCAAATCTTTGCCGAGTGTCTAACAGCAGGCACTCGGCAAAGAAGGCCGTGACCGAACACCGTTTCGCGGGCAGCCTATGCCGAGTGTAGAGATTTTGCCGAGAGTCTGACACTCGGCAAAGAAGTCCTTTGCCGAGTGCCCTTGTTTGCCGAGTGCCTGACACTCAGCAAAGAACTCTTTGCCGAGTGCAATTCTTTGCCGAGTGCAGCACTCGGCAAAGAAGGTCTTTGTCGAGTGCCCGATTTTTAACACTCAGCAAAGAATTTTGCACTCGGCAAAGTCTCTGTTTCCGGTAGTGCCTCATAATCATACGCATTGGAACAAGTTTCGTTTCTTCCTTACCAGACCCTTTAGTATTATTGTATTACCCACCTTATTATTCACCCATTCTTATAATTCATGACAAGGACAAAACCATCAGCGACAAGAGTGTTGGCGCCAAGAAGGCCACCCCTCCGGAAGCTAATTAAATCCGGTAATACCCCCATCCCTCGATCGCGATAAGGTGACAAATCAATCTGATTATGATGCCTCCGGTTGCAATCCCTTCTAATGAGTCTAGCGTCTTAATTTTTGCTTCATAAATTGCATAAATCCAAGCAGTGCAAAAGATAGTCATTTTTCTTCATATTTCAAGGCATGCAATTTTCTAATTGAAAGGTTGTCGCGGATTTGTGATTCTTTCTTGCAGTTGCTTCGGACTTGCTAACTTGATTAATTTCAGATCAAATTCTATATGGGTATTTTGGGCAAAATCTAAGAACTTGTCATGTTCACTTGAATGGTTGAGCTGATGTTCAGTTTAACAAATACCGTACTTGATAAACCGCAGTGGTCGACAGATCCTCAACACCAAGCTACAAAGTGTTTTCTTTGTCAGAGTCCTACTCACCATCTTTGCTCAAGGCACATAATTTGGCTTCGTACTTGACATAATTCTTTTTTTTTTGCATGCAGGCAGGGTTGGAAAAAATATTGATTGTTTTAGTTTCGCATGGAGACAGGAAAAGGTGCAGTGGGAGATGAAAGCATTAGGCATTCCTAGTCTAGGTGACCGTGAGTGACGTGCTGATAGTCTTTAAGTCACGATTCTGTTTCTTTTTGTTTTTTTTCAGTTTACCTTGATTCGTTTTGATGATTATGTTAATGGTATTGTGTGCACCCATTTAGTCATTGTCTAAAATAAGATGGGCATTATGTAGAGATGTGTCGATATATAAAAACGTAATCTCTTCTGCTATAGATATATAATGATGCACCTTGTATAATTTTTCTTCGTTTTCCTGATCCAACATTTGGTTATGTCACATGCTTGTATCCTGCATTAAACTTACTGAATCAATCAAGCAGGTAACAATCTTTCTTTGATTTATGTGGATTGTGCACGTAGATCTACTATATTTCTCAATATAGTAGAGATTCTCTCGAATGTGTATTATTATTTCTCAAAATTTTCACTATAATTCTTCCTTTACGAATAAACCTTTTTATGTGTAAAAGTTGAACTATACTCATGTGCATCCCTGAAATAAAGTCGTGGCGTTAGCACGGGCACTGTACTAGTATAAATAAAAGCAGGCTTTCTTTATTGGGTACATCATCCTTAGACGACATGCAGAAGTCGAACTGTATCAGCCAACTATCGGAGTCTTGGCAACGGTATCAACGAAGATGCGGACGCGATCAGGGCGAATGTCCAGGGTCACAGGCGAACCAATAGGCAGCACCTGAATGTACGCGTTGGGCATGTCTTTCAGAATGATCTCCGTCGCCTCCTTGATGGACATGCCCACCACCTCGGGCCATGATGTCTTCTTCTCGCTGCTGGTAACATCCATGACAATGGAACTCATCTACATGCACAAATATATGAACATATATACAGAAGGAGGGGAATCAGTTTAGCAAGAGAAGTAGAGATCAACAGTGATCAAGCATGTATACTCACTACTCGAGCTCACGGAGGTGAACTTACTGCTTGTCAATGAAGATGGCTATATGTTGTGTTGTTGTGTCTGTGTGCGAGACTAGTTGAGTACTAGTGTATATTCATAGATCTATCCGACCGGGCCAGAGGAGAGCGCAATAATGATTAGCTTATCGACATGGTTTTTGTTAACTTGTTGTAGTGGACTTTCATATATGCCAAATGCCATATGAAGATAAGGATGCCCACAAAAATACTAGTCAGCCCCAGTAACAAACTTGCTTTGTTAAATAGTTAGCTAGCCCCGATAAGGATCCGATCGTAATGTAGTTGTCAAGAGCTTTCCATGTCATGACCATTTGTCAATAGTTAGCTAGCTTTGTTACCACATGAGCACAAAGGTACAACAACCACACATAAATGATTATGACACACACAAATATAGCAACATATCCATCTCTCTCATTCTCTCTCATCCTCGAAGAAGAAACCTGTCGGATCTCACTGCCGACAAAAGCTCAAGCATACATGTTGTGATACGATACTACAAACAGATCATCCTATAATTGATGTGCTTATCTATCCTGGATATGCACGCACGTCATTTTGTCCTAGATTACACTCTTTAACACTAGATAAGACAATGGCATACTAATAGCGTTCAGATTAAGTGTTGTATGTGTCTAAATGTGCAATCAGATCAAGTGTTGTACATATCTAGTAGAGTTCATATGTGCATTCTCGAATGATCAAAGGGCTCATGCATGTGAATTATGTAATGATCAAGAGCTCATGTGTTGTACATGCCCATATCTAAACGCACAAAAGTAACAATAGGAGGTAATATACAAACACACAACAATAACAATAAGAAGGCAATATCTAAATTGGTCAATATACAGTCAACACTACTACATATTCATGCATTATATAAGTACACTTCAGAATCAATGGAAGTTCGTTCTATTGGATCACACTCTCTTCCTCTTTCATGGTATTAGAGCAGCGATACTAATTCTTGCACTTGCTACTGAAGACTCATTGTACACATCCATATCTGTTAGCAGATCCGGTAGACTAGGCTCTAACTGAATGTGGGTGCATGTATGTTGTATATGTACATTTGAGAATCAGTGTAATTTTCCTCTTTGAGTAGGAAGAGCGGAGAAGATGAAGAGTCCAGTCCTCAGCATGACTATTTACAGAGTAGAACTGAACTCGCAGGAGCAGTGGCACTATATAGCTTGTTTAGATTTTGACTGCCACCCAGATTTCCGTTTGGTGAATTGTTAGAGGAAAAGGGCATAGAAACTTGAGATGGAGAGGCGCCGGCACCCAGTTTTATTAGAGCCCAACCATGAAACCCTGATGGTTAATCATGGTATGAGGAGGAATACAGGTGCATGCTTGATGGGGCTTGGTATCTAGAAATAGCACTACGCTAGAAAGCAACAAAGGAGACGCGTTATGTGACACCCTAAAATTTGCATCATTTTAAAACAGGTGAATTTGATTTAATTATGCATTTTGTACGCATGTAAACTTAGAAAATAATAGCTTTTGTTAAATTAAAATCAACTATAAGGTCTAGTTACATGCTTGTGCATACATGCTGCTGCATATTTATTTTTCCTCACTCTCCCTCCTTTCTCGGCTTTTGGCCCAAGCGGCCCGGCCACCCAGAGGCGAGGCCCAACTCTCTCTCCCTTCTCCTTCTCGGCCTGTTGGCCCAGCTGGCTGCCTTCCTTTCCCTACAGGCCTGCGCACCCGCCATGGGCCGGCCCAGCTTAGTGCAGGCACCCTCCCTTTCTCTCTTGTGCAGCTGACCAACCGGCCCCGCGCCTTGAGTCATCGATAGGTGGGCCCTCCTCTCAGCAGTTTCTTCCACCTCGCCACCGTCTCCTTCACGGACTCTGCTCCGGCTCGGAGTCCACCTCCGCGCCGACTCGCAGATTAGCGTGCTCCCTACGCCACCGGCTCCTTAAATATCGAGCCCCCGCACCCCGCCGCCCTCACCAAACCCAAAAACGCAAGCCGCCACGCCGCCATGAGCCCTAGTGCTGTCGCTTGGATCTTGCCGAGTAGAAGCTCGACGCCGCCGTACTCGCCTTGCCGCTCCGCCGCCACCGTAAGCCGTTTCTGAGCTTCGCATCGATGTTACGAAGCCGCTGAGCCTCTTCTTTTTATTTTTCTCACTCCGGTTCACTCACGCCATGTCATCGTTGCTCACAGGCACTCCGCAGCCCGCCGCTTTCATCCGCTCCTCGCCACTGTAAGTTGCCTTGGTGGGTTCGCCTTCGTCTCCTCTTTGATCCGGTGCTCTCGGTTCATCAAACCGTGTCCTCTAGGGCCCTAACCATGTGCGCCGGCGAGCTCGATCACCACCAGTCATGGCAGCCGCCGCGTCTGGCACTGTTCCAGCAGGCTGTCTTTTCTCTCTCTCTCTCCCTCCCATCTCATCTGCACCGTCCCCTTTAGATCCTACGGTCCAGATTGGCCGATACCCTTTCGCCTGGCTTATTTGCTAAAGAGCCCCTGCAATTTTCTATGTCTAAACCGGCAGTCCATGGCGTACTCCTAGAATACGTTTTCCTATTCTAAAAGCGTAGTTTCCCTCTATTAGTTTTAAAATACGTTTTCTTTATTTGTAGATTTACCACTGATCTTGTTTTAGCCATAAAATCTTCGTTTTAATTCCGTTTTGGTCCGTTCAAGTTGCGTTAGATTCGTAATTACGTAATCTACATGTTTATCCTACTGTTAAACATGTTTTCAACTTTTGAAATTCGAGGTTAGATTTAATTTATTATTTTATTAAAGGAAATCTTGATTAATTCATAACTTCTTCGTTATAGCTCTGATTTTCGTGATCTTCGAACTTTCATCTTGATTTTATGCTGTTGGTGTACTGTTCTAATCTATAGCCGTTGTTTGTTATGCATGAGTGCTTCTGGATGCTTGTATATTGCTATGATGATCGAATTTAGACGGTGAGCAATTCGTGGGTGATCAAGAGTACTACTTTGACGAGCAGGATCAACAGGAACACTTTGATCAAGAAAAGTATAGCATGGGACTATCCTTATTTTCTATTAACCATGATACACTTAATTCATCTACATGTGTCACCTTGAACTAAGGATTTCCTAGAATTGTACTTATACATTGTCACCTATGGGATATGCATTGGGTAGCTAATGTTAGTGCTCAACGAACCCATGATCTTGTAACTTGACTAATGGTATATGCAATAAACATTAAAACATGACTTTTTAGCAACTTGGAAAAAGGGGGCTAGAGTATTTAGCTACTTTCTAAATGCTTCAGATTCCTCTCCCTAAGGACTTATCTGTAAGTGATCATCCAGGACTTACAGTACAACTATGAGGGTCACATGGCTCTGGCTTTAGTCAAGTATGAGGACATTTTCTAGCTTGTTAGTGGTTACCTTCATGGCGCAAAAGGGGCTTATCGAGTCGGGTATAGGACAGCCTCTACTCTTATGTGTATAGCCATGAAGGAATTATGTCATTCGAAAGGGGTTTCCTACATCTGCTTGCCAATTGGAAACCTAGCGGCCCTAACTTGTTAGATGAACCTTTGAAAGGCTTCATAGTGTACCCTGCCTGCTCACCTTGGTAGTGTTTTGGGGACTTGCAAACCCTGGGCAAATGGGAAACACGACTCACAGTGAAAGTATGCAACCTCTGCAGAGTGTAAAACTGGTGTATCAGTTGTACTCACGGTCACGAGCGGCCTTGGAACCCTTATGAAATAGATGATCACTATTAATTAATTGTTTTTGCTATATATTACTCATGCTTACATTGATCATGTGTTTTAATTTGGGATTATGACAACTTGATGCTGCTCTTATGCTAAAATTATGACAACAAAAAGCTAAATGCTGTTAAACCTGTGTCAAGCCTTTTGGGCCTCATGAACCCCATGTTACACTTGTTGAGTACGACATGTACTTATGCTTGTTTATTTTCATTATTTGTACAAAAATACCGTATGGGTAATAGATTGCAATGGTAATAACGACTTTTCTGAGGATTACTAGTCTTGTGGTCAACCAGTTGACGTCCCTATGTTATGTAGCTCCCGCGAGAGAGTTATCTTTATACTTCCGCTATATTTATGTAAAAACTGTGCCATATTATTCATGTTGTAATAAACACTTATGATGATACTATCTATAATTTGTCGGCTTATGTATGTGATTGATCTCTAGGCGCACATAAGATTATGCATCCCATTTTATCTTTAAAATTGGGTGTGGCATGTTCACGAAAGATGGTCGTCACTAACTGTCACAAAATAAATAGTACAGACGGGTGATATAAAGAACCATCTCTAAAATATTAGTCCACAGCCGCACATCCAAATAACCATCTGTGATAACACAATATTGGAGACATGTCTTACTGTAAGTCGTCTCTAATATATCAGTGACGCGCCTTGTAAAAAGGAACAAAGGGAGTAGCATGTAAGCAAACCTGCCATTTAAACCCTGATGGCATAGTCAAAGTTGCAAGTGAAATTTCTCAACTTTGAGTGAGCATGCAGGGTCACCACTTGAGAAGTGCTCCTTCAAAACATCTGCCAGCAGTGTCTAGACACACCTTGGTCATCACCCCACTATCCTAGAGCTTGCCTATAAAAGGATCACTCCCTAGCACAATCACAAGGAGGTGGCCACATAGACAAGATGGAAACATGCTAGCCCGAGTCCCTTCTTGCACCTCAGACACACCTCATGCTAGCCCGAGTCCCTTCTTGCACCTCAGACACACCTCCTCCACCCCCCATGTACATGTTTCCATGGCTCACGCAAATCACACTGTCGCACCCGGTTTTAAGAACAAAACCAGATACACACCATATGTGAGCCTAGGAAGTCAAATCTCACATATAGCTACAAATAAGGGTAATATCAATAGACAATGCTCAATATATAACATATTTAGTATAGAGAATATAACCTTAGATAGCAAACAGCGGAAAGACAACTCCGATCTTCGGGTGAAGACTCCAATTCCACAGGGACAACTGACTGGTTGATCACAAGCCTAATTCCTCCAAACTCTAGCAAACTGGTACCCATCCGGGATTTTTATCCAAAGATTTAAAAAGTAAAGCAAGCGTAAGTACATGTCCTACTCAACAAATATAACATGGGGTTCATGAGGCTCAAAAGGCTGACACTGGTTTAACTGCGATTAGCTTTTAATGAATCATGATTTTAGCAATTGAGTAGCAACAAGTTTATCACAAGCCCGTAAACACATGATCAGGTAAACATGAATAATGAATAGCAAAAATAGTAATCATTAGTGAGCATTTTTATCATCAGTGTTCATCTTCTATTCCATAAATGTTCTAAGGCCGCTCGTGACCGTGAGCACAGCTGATATACCAGTTTTACACTCTGCAGAGGTTGTACACTTTCACTGTGAGTCGTGATTTACCCTTTCGCTAGAGGTGATCAGCCTCTTGACCCCCTTCTTCCATAAATAGCCTTAGGGAGAGAAATCTAGAGCACCATAAATAGCCCAATCCTCTAGCCCCCTTGTTCCATGTTGCTAAAAAGCATCTTTTAATGTTTATTGCATATACCATTAGTCAAGTTACAAGATCATAGTCTTTAATTGAGCACTAGCATCATACTACCCAATGCAATAACCCAAAGGTATGAAGGTACAGGGTAACAAAGTACTAGGAAATCCTTAGTGGCAGTCAAGGTAGACACATGCAGTATGAATTAAATGATTAATAGTGAATAGGCAACAAGGATGGTCTTATACTATACTTGCCTTTTACACTTGATCAAACTTCCTCATAATTTGCTTCTGGTTATCACCTTCCGGTCTTCATCGCTCACAAATGATTCTCATTCTACTCATAGCAAGCACCACGCATAGGCAAACATACAAGCAACAAATAAAAGCAACTAAGAACAATTCACCATTGTCACACCCAATTTTAAGGATAAAATTGAATGCATAAAGCTCATGTGTGCCCAGGGATCAGTCACACACATAAGTCAACAAATTACAAAAGTATCATCACGGTGTATCTTACATCACAATTAATACCATAACATAGTCTTACACCACACAACAGAAAATAAAAGAAAGTAGTTCTCTCGTGGAAGCTCCAACACAGGGATGGTCAACTGGTTGACCACAAGCCTAAAAGTCCTCTGGAAACTCCTCATACTCATTGACATATGTTACCAATCTGGGATTTTTATCCAAATATAGAAAGTAAACAAGCGTAAGTACTTCCCGTACTTAACAAGATAACATGGGGTTATGAAAGCTCAAAAAGGATGACTCTGGTTTACTGCGGTTAGCACTTTTAGTAAGTCAGGATTTTATCATTAACTATTATCAAGTTATGCTTAAACCCCAATTAAACCCACATGATCAGATATCAGAATCAATTGAATCATATTATCATCGTAGAACATCATAAATGAACAGCATTAAATAACCATTTATTCTGTGAGTTTTCCGGGCCGCTCATGACCGTGAGCACGGCTGTTATAACAGTTTGTAACCCTCTGCAGAGGTTATGCACATTCACCGTGAGTCGTGTTTCCCCTATGCCCGGGTTAATTACTCCCAAAACACTACCAAGGTGAGCGGACGGGGTACACTATGAAGCCATTTCATAGGTTTCTCTAACAAGTTAGGGCCGCTAGGTTTCCTTGGAAGGCAGATGT
Organism: Miscanthus lutarioriparius; assembly: GCA_904845875.1. NCBI lineage: Eukaryota > Viridiplantae > Streptophyta > Magnoliopsida > Poales > Poaceae > Miscanthus > Miscanthus lutarioriparius. The sequence goes on along the minus strand of CAJGYO010000016.1, from coordinate 77,076,179 downwards.
AGGAACCCCCCCTTTCCTATGGCACAAATCCTTCGCGGCTATACACATAGGAACAGAGGCAGCCCTATACCCAACGTGGCAAGCCCCTTTTGCGCCATAAAGGTAACCTCTAACAAGCTAGAAAATGTCCTATTACTGAGCTAAAGTTAGAGCCATGTGACCCTCACGGTTGCACTGTCAGTCCCAGCTTTTGCCGACAGATAAGTCCTTATGGAGGGCCGAGAGCATCATGATCGAAAGTCATTTGCTCCTTCGCCCTATAATTCAGTTGTTTAAAACAAATTTTACCTTTTCGTTCCATAGAACCATTATTCATTATGTAGATCCTGTATAGTTACATTGAGCGCTAGCAACTACCCATATGCATATAACCTATAGGAGACAAGGAAACAAGATAATCAATCACTAGGATGTCCTTACGGGTATCAAAATTAGACACATGCAAATGAGTAATTAATAAATGGTGAATAGGACATCAAGGTAGATCCCATGCTATACTTGCCTTGGTTAGCAAACTCCTACTGGTCCTGCTGGTCGTCAAAGAACTCTTGGTCACCAACGTTCTCCTCACCGTCTGAACACGACCAACACAGCAACATACAACATTTCAAGAACATTCATGCAAAGCAAACAATCCTATAGTTAGAATAGTACACCAGCAGTATAGAAAACAAGATAAAATGTTTATGAAAAGAATCTATGTCTCGCTACGATCACGTCAACGCGAAGTTCACGAAAATCAGAGCTAAAACGCGAAAGTTTTGATTTAAACAAGATTTCCTATAGCAAATTAATTAAGTAAACCTAACCATGAAATTTAAAAGTTGCACACATGGTTAACAGTGGTACTGACACGTAGATTATGAAATTACAAAACTAACGCAATTTGAATGGGTCGATTCGGAGCTAAAACGAAGTTTTTATGAGCAAAACAAATCCAGTGGCATTTCTGTAATTAGTATGAACTTTTTTCGGATTTAAATCAAATCTGTGATTTTTAAATCGGCCGAGGACTGCAGTTTCAAAATCACAAAACCTAGGGGTCTCTTTAGCAAAAGGACCCACGAAGGGGTATCGGCCTTCGGTGACCGTTGATCAAGTGATGGACGGTTTGGATTAGAGAGGGGGAGAGAGAGAAGGAAACACCGACCAGGAACAGTGGCGGCCGCGGCGGCGCAGCCATTGCCGGTGATGAGGACTCACCGGTGCGCGCAGATCACAGCCTACAGGCCACGGTTCGACGAACCAAAGGCACCGAGGAAGAGAGGGGGTGCACGCGACCTCGACCAGGCCGAGAACGGGGCCGGAGGTCACAGCCGAAGCGGTGGTGGCCATGGCCGACGGCGAGAGCTCCATGGCGCACGCGGCTAGGGCTCTAGAGTCCATGAAACTCGAAATTGAAGGCATGGGGAGAACGAGGGGAGCAAGGGGGTCTCACCGCGGGGAAAACGGAGGCGGTAGCGGCTCGGGGACGGCGGACCACGCGGAGGGGCGGACGGCAGACCTCGGCGTCCTTCGGTGCGGCGGTTGTGGCTTCCGTGCGCTCGGCGAATGCGAAAACGGAGCGGGGGAGGCAGCAGGGAGGCGGCAACGGGGTCAGGACCGCCTTTTGTAGAGGCCGGGGCGCGGGGAGACGCTCCCACGACTCGAAGTGGGCACGGGCGACGGTTGCAGCCTTGACCGCGCGATGCGGGAGGTTGGGGACGACGCTGATGTGCGGGCCCAGGCGGTCAGTGGCTGAGGCGCGGGGCGGCGGTTGAGGAGGCAGCGCGGCTTGGTAGTTGCCCGAGTTGGGCCGGCCCAAGAGGAAAACAGGAGGAGGGGAAAGGAGGGAGGCGCGCGGGCCGGCTGGAGAAATGGGCCAGCAGGCCAAAATTGAAGAAGGGAAGGGGAGGGAAAAGAAAACCTTTTTCTTTTTATTTTCTAGAGTTTTAGCAAACCCTTTTCAAGTTGAATTTGAATTCAATTCAAATTTGGTCAAAACCAATCATTACAAAAATAAAGGTGCAGTAGCATGTATGCATCAAGAGGTTACTAACCTTATATTTGATTTTAATTTCACAAAATTTATTATTTTCCTACATTTGAATGCTCACATATTTGCACAAGTAAATCAAATTTAACTATTTTGAAAGAATGCAAATTTTAGGGTGTTACAACCACACGAGAGAAAAACAACATACTAAAAGAGAGCTCGTCACTACGGTCACAAGATCACAAGAAACGCCGAGAACGGAACTACCGTTGAAAGAAACGACTACCGGGATATTTATATTATAAAAGTAAAGAAAAGCCTACATACCTGATTTGTTTTAATTTAGCAAAACCATATGAAGCATGTTAATTCAGATTACATAAATTCACATTTTATTTTATAAGCCGGATTAAACTAATGAGATTTTAATTATGAACATGCATATATTATTTAATCCATTTAAACTTTATAACAGTATAAAAGAGAAAACATGTGATCATCTTTGTATATGAAACAAGTTTAAACTAACCAAGTTATAATAATTAGAAACATACAAGTTATCATGAATCAAATTAGTGTTTATTTGCGAAATATCAATGTTTACTGTGTTGCTTTTAATTATAAAACTAGCTGCATACATATTAACCAAATTAACATTTAATCATAAACGTAATATGTATAATGATAAATGTCGAAAACTAACACGTAGATTATATTGACAAGAGCGTAACATACAAATTCTGAGCTAAAACGAACAAACGATGATGGATTGTTTTTGACAGAATTAGCTTTAGATATCGGGTTATCAAGGAGAGCAGAGGATTTGAAGAAAAGTATAACGTACTGTGCTTGGACATATCAGTTGTTCCTTTGGCCGGTCACGTGCTTGCAGGGAAGTACTATTTGCTTAGCTGACAGCCGGTTTGGCCTCTGATTGCTGCTGGTGATGGCAAACAGGACAGCTTGCAGAACAGGCAGGATGCAGCTGCTTGCTTTGCTTGAACATGGCTGAAGATGAACGAACAGGCACAGATGACAGCATGCTCGTCTCAGACGATGAGAAGAGCCAGCGGTGAGAGCTTTGCTTGGTCGTGCCCCTCCGTCAGCGGTCCCGTGGCAGCCGGCAGGGACTTTGTATGTTCTGCACGTCTTCACGATCTTCATGGCCTGGTCCGCTGGCCACCAATGGGCAGCGTCGGGCACAACAGCTCCAGTTGATGAACTTGTAGATGACGCCAGACAAACAATTGAGAGGATGAGCAGCTTTATACCATGGTTCGAGGCTCGCGGCAGTAGTCAGCTGCAGACGGCGTTGACAGATTCATCACCTTGATTCGAACCTCGGCAGCGGTGTAGCGAACGGCGGTGAAGCAGCTGGTGGTGCCAGCGGCGGCAGCGGCGTGTCTTCATGGACAAAGAGCTCCAGCGATGAGTAGAAGAACGATGACGTACATCTCGACGGGGCGGCAACGGACAGCACGGCGGCGGCGGCGACGAGAGAAGGAGGAGAAAAATCAAATTTACTACACGAGTGATTTCCCAAATTAGGGGCTCCCCTTATGGTAGTTTTGGTGTGCTTTGCCCAAGGGGTTGGTATAGATTTATAGAAAGAAAAACTCCCCACATCTACATTAACTAGCAATATGGTACTAATTGATGTTGCACCCTCCACATTTACTAATGGGCCTAAATAAACACTAAAGCCCATTAGTAAATAAAGACGTGTCTTTAGGATTTATTAGGATTATTACACATAAGCTTTGAGCATTGGAAAATATGAGAGATTTATTAATTTTAGAATTAATTAATTTCGTGGATAAAATAATTCTAGAAAAGTCTAGAATTATTATTTAAGCCGCGAAAAATACTCCGAGACCTCCGAAAATTTGGGGAAAGTTCTCAGAGACACTTTGGAACATGATGAACCCAAATAAAGTATTTGGAGCTCATAAAAAGATTGTTGGGAACTTGGAACATAAAAATTAAGGTAAAGGAGGTAGGAATTAAGTTCTAGGAAGAAGCTGAAAAATTCCTAAAGATAGATATTCCTCTCCTACACGTATAAAAACACACATTTTGCATATAGAAACACGAGGTGCGACCGGCATGAATGCAGCAAACACGTTTCTACCTTATGATAAATTTTAAATTAATGAAAATTTTTATTTTTCTATATTTTCATGTGCACCAAAAATTCACAAATAAATCATTTTAACTCTATTTTCAAAAGTGACAAATTTTGGGGTGTTACACACACATAGCACATCAGCCATGCACATGCTTCTAGAAGGCACAGTAGGTCCTCATTGCCATCTTGCTGAATGCAAAGCAATGTGACTAGTAAAGCAATCGACATCCTAAACAGTTGTAACAATATTTTCATTCCAGTGAAATATGGATAAATTGTCTAGGAAACTAACAAGATTCATGCACCACCTTGTAAGCAGTATCAGGTGCTCCATGGTGGGGAGGTTTTGCTTGGAAGAACTCATCAATTCAATCAGGGCATGTTCTTCATCAATTCAGTCAGGGCCTATTCTCACCAAAAGCCACAACTGAGCTACCACGAAGGACTCACCAAAAAGTCTCAACCAAGAACCCACCAATAATTTAGCAAAAAACTGTTACCAAGAGCCTTGAACCTCCATGAAGAACTGACATTATACAATTTTGGATTTATTAGATGATGAAACAACTTGCTGCAGTGGGCAAAACTTGAGAATGCAAGCATAGAACCTGGGTAGCATGAAACTCACCTAAGTCCCCCACACAAAAAAAAACTCACCTAAGTCTGGCGTCAATTAGGCTTTCGATAAGCTTTCAATAAAGCCAGGTGGAATGCCTTTGATCTAAAGTCTGGCATCAATGCAGCGATTTTCTTGGTAGAGGATATGGTCACGTTGTGCAACCTTGGCGACTTGGCGGTGTGGCACCACTAGTGTCATGGGTGGCGGAGAAGGTGGTGTGGGTGGCAGACCGCACGCATCAATAGATCGATGCAAGAGTGCATGGGATAGGTGGGGCACTGACAGAAGAGGATGCGCCGAATGGTGAGGGGAGGAGACAGGGGTGGGGAATGCGCACATGCCCAAGTGAGCAAAAAGAATTGGACAGTCAACCATGGTTACCTCGTTAGAAATATGTTTGCATCTGTGAGGTTCAAATCATCGTATTAAAACTCGCATCACTAATGAGGTTATCGAATTCACACATCTGTATTGTGATCTCATCAGAGATGGGTATCGACAATCATGCCTCTAACGAGTTTGTCGTCTTGGATCACACATCTGTAATGGGGATCACATCAAAGATGCCTCTTGTTGAAACGTTTCTGTGATGGGAGTCCCCTCTCATCAGGGACGTGGATAGATGAGACGGCTCTCTCTGATCAGTGCTATTCACGGGCATGTCTACATGAGTAGCATTACCAAAGATGCTTTTGGTTTACCCACATCTCTAATTTGACATCAGCGACGTGTTTTGTTCTAGTGTCTCTATTGTAGGCATCTTTTTGGGGCTATTTTGGCATAGTGATGATTGCATATATCATTGTTTATTTATTATATATTCCATCAGGATTATATTTTTCATGATAGCCATACATGGAATTTCTTGGTCATCCGTTTGATGATGATGTAGCTAATAAGCTAAACCAATCGAGAACAACCAAGAAAGGTAGGATTTATTAACCAGGATAAATAAACTTAGGCTTTGTTTATTTGGTAAATCATCTAGAGAAGGCATGCACTATATCAACCAACTGTCGGAGTTTGGGCAACAATATCGACAAAGATGCGGACGCGATCAAGGCGGAAGTCCTGGATCACAATCGAGCCAACAGGCAGAATTTCAATGTGGGCGTTGGGCATGTCTTTAAGAATAATCTCTGTCGCCTCATTGATGGACATGCCCACCACCTCGGGCCATGATGTCTTGTTCTTGCCACCAGTAGCACCCATGACAATGGAACACATCTTCGATGATGGATTATAGTTTTAGTAAATCTGCATCCACAAATATATGGACATATAGAAGGAGGGGAATCGGTTTAGCAAGAGAAGTAGACATCATCATTGATCAGGAATGTATACAAACTACTTGACCTCACCAAAGTGAACTTACTTCTTGTCAATGAAAATGGCGGCTATGTGTTGCTTTGTTGTGACTGTGTGAGACTAGTGGAGTAGTAGTGTATATTTATAGACCCATCCAAGCGGCTAGAGGAGAGGGCAATGATAACATCAACAAGGTTTTCATTAACTTTCTGCTTTGGCCTTTCATATATGCCAAATGCCATATGAAGATAAGGATGTACAAAAGGACCAGTCAGCCCCGTAACAGCTAGCTTTGTTTGCTAGTTAGCAAATCTTGATAAGGATCCTATTGTCATCTGGTTGCCACAAGGTTTCCATGTCACCATTTGTCATTAGTTAGCTATAGCTTTATTCCCATGTGAGCACAAAGGCAGAAGAACCATATATGGATGATTATGGCACAGATATACCAACCTCTCTCTCTCATCCTCCGAGAAGGAACCTGCTGGAATTTCACTGTCTTTAATACCTCACGCATACATAGGGTGATACAATATTACAAACATATCATCACAAGTGTGATGTATGTGCTTATCTATCTAGCTTGGATATGCACACACATCATTTTGTCCCACCCTTTAACTAGGGATGAAAACAGGGACAAATATTTCACGATATCCGTCCGTCCCAAATGGTAACAATGAAAATGGCTCCTTCTTTAGTGAGATTATATGAGCAAATGCCTGAACCAAAATACGTCATTGCTATGGGAGCTTGTAGTATTATAGGGGAATGTTCAGTATAGATTCCTATAGTACTGTTCGAGGAGTCGATAAGTGAAAGTTTCCAGTCCAGTTTTCCTTAAGTCGTCTATTGAGATCCGCAGTCAGAAGATTGATACACTGTCCTTTGTAGAACCAGAGCTGGTTGATCTTTAGAAATAAAGTAATCTTTCCATGAGATCTGAATCTAAGTTCTTACTTGTGTTTAGATTTGGTTTTTCCTCCTTCGGTTCCCCTGGATTTTGTGTTCCTATGGTTTTCGAGATGGTTTGAAGGCTTGGATACGTGCAAGGACCCTAGATGAACATATCGGCCAAGAGAATTGGACAGATTCATCATCGTGAGCACAAAAATCTACCCTTGAGAGGAAGTCTGAGCAAATCCACTTTTAATGGTTGGTTTTTAGATCTTGTTTGATTATGTGGTCTCCGGGTCATGATCTTCTGTGGAAAGCTTCTAGATACCTAAGGGAACCCCTATGCAAAGTTTAGGATTTTTCTTAGACCATTTGGATAGAATTTGGATTCTTTGGCAAAATTTTTGTTGTGTTGTGCGTCGATACCGTAGGGTCCAGTATTGCTTCCCATGCTCAATTTTGTTGGGCGAAAATCTCATACCGGAGGGTCCGGTATTGGACCCCGAGGAAGTCCAGTTTTCTCAGTGTTTTGTGAGTTTTTCTCTATTTCTTCTCCTTCTTGCTTCTAGTTTTTTCCACTATGTTTCTGGGATACTCTTGAGTACATCTAGCCACTAGTTGGCGTATGTGTACTCCTCGAAGTGTTTTTTGGTCTCGGTGAGTGCTTTGGGGTCGAAATGGGATAGCAGCCTAAATCGGAAGAAAATTGGATTAGGCTCCTATTCAACCCCCCTTCTGGTCGCTCCTATTTGGTCATGTTGTATTTTTTGCCCATTCTCTCATAAAATGTTAGATATATTTGATTTTATTTTGCTATTTCCATGGCATTGAGTCATTTGGTTTCTCATTGACACACATTAGCAACCAAAACATATAAACCATCTCTTATTAGACAAACTTATTCAAATTTAAAAAGAGGTTACTGTGTGTGAAGATTGATCTTAGTAGTGTCTTGGTGATGGCAATGCAAGTGACACTAGTATTAATGGTGCAGATAAAGTTAATTTGGATGAAGATTCAGCATCATACACCCTGGAAAGATATTGATCCATCATGTATCCTATGTGTATCCGCATGAGCCAACTTCATGTGAATATGAATGTGAAACGAACATACACATGTTTCTAAGCTAGCTAGTCAGCAAATTCCTACACCAGAAAGGACACCACATCCATTTACTTTGTTTGTAGATGGTGATGATTCCTCAAAATAAAGAAAAATAAGTTAATTGTGCAAGAAGTATATGCATGGAAGCTATCATGGGCACACAGTAGCAACAAAAGGAGAGCATGACAAGGCTATCAACAACTTTGCTCGATCACACTGCACATCAATCACGAAAATAGCGTGACGAGATAGGCATGCCTTTAGGACTATAACGCATGCACCTAAAAGAGTGATGCTTATCTCAAACAGAAATGTAAATGGAGATTACACATAGGTGCATATTAACTAGATTACATTGAGCTCTGTTACCAAATGGAACATTACACACACACCAATAGTTCATGAAAAGCATAAGGCTAGTGTGCCTAAGCTCACCATATAATAAAGAGCAACAATTCACTACTGCTTTGACAGATAAAATTGGGTGCTATGGTGCCTACCTAGGGGTGCAGACAGTCTCACTTTAAAACAAAATTAGATCCATCAAGTTAACATATTTTTATTTCCAATTTTCAAGGTTGGTTTTGAAATCAAAGTTGAATAGACGTGGGTTGTAGAGTTGCATTTGCATGTGTTGGGCATTTTCTTTGTTATGATAAGTTAGGGACATGGGTCACCATTATTACAAAAATAAATATATAACATGGACATGGACATGAACATAGTATATGCATGCATCTAAATCATTGTTTATTTATTATTCCATCAAGATTATTCAGGATAGCCATACGGCTATATATCTAGATCTTCCTTTTTCTAATCTTCAAGGACAACCAAGAAAGACTAGATTTATTAACTAGGAAATAAAAGGTGGCCTCTTTATTTGGTAGATCCAGCAAGTAGAGGTTGAAGTGTATCAGCCAACCATTGGGGTCTGAGCAACGGTGTCGACGAAGATGCGGACGCGGTTGGGGCGGAAGTCATGAGTCATAGGCGAGTTAAGAGCCAGCACTTCAATTTCAGCGTGAGGCATGTCTTTCAGAATGCTTGGGACTGCCTGTGTGATGGACAAGCCTACAAACTAGGGCCAACATGTTTTCTTCTGAGTTTCCTCAAAAAACATGTTTTCTTCTGGTCGTTGCTCATATCCATGATGGAGCCCACCGTACCTACGATGGATTACTTAGTCAATCCGCATGCAGAGATAAATATGAATAGAATCCAGAACAATATAGAAACCATTAAGCTGGAGATCAAGTGATCAAGCATGGACACTAGCTCATGCTCACCTATGGAATCTTACTTGTCTATGGAACTAGTGTACTATGAGTTGGGTACATATGATGCTGGTGCAGTAGTACGGTGTATTTATCAACCCAAAAAAGTAGAGGAGAGTGTGTCCAGTGTTCGTTAACTTGCAGTAGTCGTCTTTCACATACGACAATTGCCCTGTCAAGATAACGATGCACACAAAAAATGAATCAGCTCTGGCTGTCCTTACCACCATTGTCGTCATCAGATTTTTAAGAGCTTTACATATGACAACATATATAGCTCAAAAGTTTTGTTAACGACATATGCGCATAAGGCATAGAAAACCCATGGATAATCATGACACGCACACATAGCAACATATCATTTATCTCACATGCTACCTTCCATAGCTCGCACACGGTGTAACACTACAAACAAGCCATCCCATATAGGACGATGTTTGTCTTCAATAAAACGGCAAAGCACATGTACGCACACATCATTGTGACCTGGATTGCACACACCTTAATCTATACCTAATATTAAAGAGCCAAAAATTTTGCCATCTCTAAATTTTCATCCAACCCAATCATATAGATATAGGGAAGAAAAAAGTTGTCAGAATTCTACTTCAAAACCAATTTTGAATCAAAATACAACATGAATGGTACAGAGCCCATATAGGACTACGGTCCTTGTTCAAATAGGACTAGGTACAGCGATTTTGCCACTATATAATTGAAAATAGTACTGCCCTAGAGTGCATAAACCACCGGAGTCAAAAAAAGCAAGCATTTAAACATCAAGATATAGCATGCTTCTAATTTCTATAGTTTCTTCCATTCCGCTTGTTTTACTTCCCAAATTGCACTCATCCCTTTCGTGTCTCTTGTGTGATGGACTCGACCTATACTCATACGAGTGAGGAAACTTCTCCCATGCAACATCCATTAAAACTTAAGCAACTCTTCTTTAAACCACCTCTAAGCCCCAATACACTTCTATACCTGCAAGGAACCCAGGTTTGTGCTAAAGGAAGCTTGTGCTCTTCACACACTACAGTCAGGATCTCAAGTATTTCAACCGGAGCAGCTTGACGGCCTTCAATACATATCTAAAAAAACAAGATGGCAAACAAAAATATAAGCCACCCAGAACATCGACAGAAATAATCTTCTTGTCCAAACCATAATGTAATGAGTGAAGGCTCACCTAGACATTTGGATGGTCCAATGAGTTTGATTCCAATATGTATTGGGTCATGTCATATGTATTTCGTCAGTGATCCGGTTCATGACCGTACTCATACGAGTTAGAACAACTCACATCTAGCGATGATACGGAGTTCGATTCCTATATGTATTGGGTTTTGTTGCAACGGACGTGCGCGTTTGCTAGTAGAATAAAAGCATGGCACACATACCCGACAGTAAAGGAAAGTTGATATTATTGACTTTAGGGTAACTCCAAATGAAGGTTACTATAGTGTTTGTAATCCAATCACTACTATAGAACCGCCTAGTACTACCAGTTGTTCCAAACCGACCATCACAATCAGTAATTGGTCCCGAGAATGACAGTCATAGCTCTCATTGTTGAGTTCTAAACTAGTAGTGTCAGATGCTGCCACTATAAGTTGAAGCTTCAACATGCAGTGAGAGCCTCTGTCACTATTGGTTTAATCAACTAGCAGTGAGAAATTGTTGGTGCTATTTATTGATATCTTTTTGCATTACTTTTAACTATTATATTCTACTATTTTACAAGATTAATGCAACTTAGTGCTAATGCTTACCACATAGCACAACATCATGTGTTTTCAGAGCTTGTTGCCAAATTCCAAGAAATCGAGCATACTTTGGCACTTTTTGTGCACAAGCTTGGAGCAATCCTTTAGAGTCCAAGATAGGCTTTAGGGAACTATGAAGAGCAAAGCAAGACTTGGATGACATGGAGCACTAGTAGTTCTCGATGTTGCACGGCACCAGACCCACACCGCATGATGCTGAGAGCCAAAAGACCACCGTGGGCCCAAGACACAACACTTACTCCATTCAATAATGATTATGCATACATACTGGTAAATAAAAGATACGCATACGTGCATTCAAGGTCTACCCCTAGAAGGAGAGATAGGGGAAAGAAGGGTGAGATCCTTAGACCGCCCCCGAACCACCTCTAGGGTTTGGCGACAGAGTCATGATGGATGCACATTGCAAGCTTGGCTATGACGCCCAATGAATGGTCAAGATGGACTTGAGTACTAGTGTAATGATTGAATGGTCCAAGAGAGGGTGAATTGGGCTCTAAAAAGTTGAAGTGGCAACCATAGCCTATGCAACTTAATTTAAACCCCCTTGCACGATGGCATCTAAGTTTGCTACAAAAGCACACTAGTGCATCCTTAGGGCCATGAGGCTAAACTAGTTCTTAGCAAGGTTCACACTAATCGTATTTTCCTTACAAGCAATAATAAATTAAACCTATGTTGAGCACTCTACCATGTGATCCTAGTTGTCATCCATCATAAGAACTTGAACACAACCAACTAATAAGCGAGAGCTTAAACAACGTGTGAAGTAAGAACAAGAGAAATGGAAAGAGACAACTGAATTTTTTCTATGGTATCGAGTTGTTGCCACAACCAACTAATCCACATTGGAGAACCAGGAGTCACCAATACTTGGTTTGCTCTTCTCCACTCCAGAATGGTGGGTTTCAAACCACATACACCTTTTGGAGCCTCCTCAACAAAAACTCCATCGAGGAGGGTCACCAAGTCTTTCACCAAGATATGTCTAGGTGATGGCAATCACCAAAAGAAACAAGTCTTCAGTTTTAACTCAAAAAAAACCCAACCATGAACACCAGTAGCACTCAAGGCTAACTTTCAATCTTCACTTCTCAGTTTGGATGGCATTCCAATAGCTTCACACTCCTTTATGGAGTGGAAGAGAAGCTTCAAATGGGGCAGGGATTGCACATATATAGAGGGTGAAGGGGCTGCTAGACATTGGAAAAAGCTAGTAGACACAGACACCACAAGATGATCCACCGACCACCACTGCCTTCACCAAATCATATGGTGCTATTGATCTGACCTAAAATTCTAATGACTAGAAAGTAATATACCAAAACATTCTCCCACTAGATGATATGGTGTAGTAACAAGACTTAACCAACTTATCATAAAGTCAAGCTTGGCCCAACAGATGGTCTGTTGAGGAGTCATGAAGTATCCACTAGATCATACAGTGCACTCTAGTAGCTGACCAACTTTTGTCATCATCAAGTTGGGCCTCACCAAACGATCGGCTAGGGGTTGCACATATTGGATAGAGATGTTTGATTTCCTATAAATAGGGTAGTTTAGGTAACTACCAAAGGGTTAAGGGAAAGATAAGGAAGGCCACATGATTGAGTGGAGATACTTGGGAAAAACATGTGAGAGATATGATAGGTTAAAGGATCAAAGGATCCACATGTGGACAAGGAAGAGTTGGATAGGGAGCATGGTGGGGGGCTCGACTCAAACATGAAGGAAGGGAGTATCAGTGACCCATTACCTTGGGCTTTCACCCCTAGCTCTTGTCATAGCTTCATCCACATAGTGGAGTAATATGTAGCCCACAAATCATAATGGTGGAACCACAATCTATAGGATCAATAGAATCACTACCGAAAGCACTGATTTACAAAAACATATGATGGAAACAGTATAAATTATAGGTTATTCCACTCAGCTTGAAATGCGGAGCTCAAAATCATATACCATTTGAGACGATAGTGAAAAGGGCAGTTTGTAAACTAGAATATGTAATGGTGCATGACTTTCCCATTCAAAATAGTTATTCCGGTTGTACTAGCAAAGACAAATGAGAATAAGTTCATGTGGAGATCTATATGAATAGAGTAAAGAGATGATAATACAACCCAAACATGTGAAAATCCTACTATGGTAAGCACAATTTCAAGCTATATATGTCAAGGATCAGAAGTTGATGAAATTAAAGCGGTAGTAAAGTAAAGCATAAAATGATGATAGAAACCAAGACGCGTAATTGTGCATACCACCCCACTTATTTAGTTTATAGAAAAGTAACACACATTCATAAAGGAGATGTATCGACAGGAATGATTTTCTCTAGCATCATACATTTTATTGTTCAGCTCTATAGCAAAGCTAGCTAGCCCACATGGGGCGGGAAGACGATAGTTTCAAGAAAGATGCGAACGCGGTTGGGGCGGAAGTCGTCTGTGGTCACCGGCGAGCCGACTGGCAGAAAGTCAATATCAGCATCAGGCTTGTCCCTAAGGATGACCATCATAGCATCTTCCATCGTAAACCCAATAATGTCGAGACACGACCACACACCACCAGTGCTCTAAACCCCTGTCGTGGAGCTCATATTCAGTCAATAGCTATCAAATCAATCAATGACTCTGTTATTAACTAAAACTAAAGTAGGTAGCATGAAATGAAGGTAAATCACATAAACAAGCTATGTTATATAAGATTCATAGATCATTAAGAGAAGAGAATTAGCAACTATACAATTGCAGATAATTGCAAACTAGTCAAAGCAAAGCTAATTTACCACAAGAAGATAGCGGTTTATGACTTGTTTCTAAAGAAACTTGATGGCTATGTATGAGTTGTGTTGTGGTTCTAGCAATGCAAGCGGATAATGGATTTTGTAGAGTGGAGAAGGTTTGGATGAGAATTCAGGGTCATCCACCGTGGAAAGCTATCAATCCATCGTGTATCCTACGTGCGTCCACATGATCTAGTTTCACGTGAATAAGGATGCAAATGAACAAGCTACCAAATTCGGATACCAGAAAAAGATGCCACGTCTATTTAATATGTTTACATATGGTGGTAAGTCCTCAAAAGGAAGAGAAACATGTTGATGGTGCAATAAGAAGCATATGCACACAAGGTAGCTAATACATGTCCCTACCATACAAAAAAAACAAAAGAGAGTACAAAGCTATCAATGGATTTATTTGCTTATGTGTGCGCACTCAGGGCACAACAACTACAAGGAAGGTCATGATAGAAAGTGTTGGGATACGGTTATGAGTGGCGGAGGCCAGGGACCGCAACAGCGATGAAAACTAACGATTAACGAATTTTATGAGTGACGTGCAGGAAAAGAAGATGAAGGCCTCCGCCCGATCGGCCAATTAGGGTGAAGGACCAGAGGTTGCAGCGAAGGCACCTGAACGCAGTCCGAAGCGGAGGCTCCAGTACCCTAAGCGGAGGTGCCCGGATACAGCCAATGGCTAAGGTTCGTGTGACACCTGTAGAGGCTACGGGAGTCGGCGCGAAGGTACGGGCGAAAGTCATCCTGGACGAAGGTTCTAAGAGCTGAGGGACTTCCTGTAGGGCGGCTGTGCCGGGCTGTGGGCCACAAATGAACTCATGGTAGCGGCCCATCAAGCAAAGGTGGTTGAAGAATAAGGCACCCAAAATACCCCTAGTAGTTTGTATTAGTATAGGAATATTCTGAGGATGCACTGTAACCAACAAAGGGTAGAATTGTAAAGAGTAGCCTTAGCAAGCAGTGCCCTATAAAAGGGGAACAAAACTCTATACAAGGTGTGGCTGATTGCATTTATGGAACCCTAATCAAGCTTGGTCCCACTCTCCATCTTTCACGTCTTTTCCCGTGGCACACAACCGGGCGAAGGTCTCGGTTACTCCTCTCTAGTCCTACCCGCTGGAAATACAAGCTTTCCAACATTGGCGCCCACCGTGTGTTGGCCAAGCAAGACCCACGATGGTAAGAGAGTAGCCTCCGCTAGGGTTCCCATACAGCCCTCATTGAGAGGATGACCCAGGCGTAGTGCCCGTAGCACCTACGCCAATGCCCTAGAAGATCAAGTTGAAGAAGAGTCCACGGTCGAAGACTAGCCCCCGTCATCTGAGGAGCAACAAGCCCCAAGTCCTACTCCAGAACAGGAGCTTCAACAACTACAGGCCTAGTTGCAGAGCATGCAGTAAGAAAGAGATAGGGTCACAGCAGCCTTCGCCGCAAATCAACTAGCAGCCCAAGCATCAGCTCATGCAGCAGAGATCAGGCAGCAGCTAGCCATCCTACAGGCTGAGATACAAAGTATGCAGCCTTCGCAATCTAACTTTAACATATCCGACTAGTTCCACTCAGCAAATCAAAACCAACCCAACTCCCCACCATGTTCCATAGCCCAACCAACCTTCGGCACACCCTACATTTTGCCACAAACCCATAGAACCATCGATTCCAAATCACCACTATCCAAAGGCATCCAGAGCTCACTATGTCCCCCCTCCTACAAACCCATCACCTTGCCCAAATTCAATGGAAGATCAGACCCACAACAATTCATCATGTGCTTTGAAGCAGCAGTAGCTTCCGCTGGCAGAAATGAAGCGGTGCTAGCCAAATCTTTCGTCATCGCAACTAAAGGCAACGCGCTAGCCTGGTATTCAATGCTAAAGCCAAGTTCTGTCTATTCACGGCACGACCTTCGTGACAAGATCTTAGCAAATTTCAAGGGGTTCACGAGTGAATCCTTGACTTCCATGGACCTATTTCAATGCAAGCAGAATCAAGAAGAAGCCCTAAAGGACTACATCCAGAAATTCGTGCCAATGAAGGAAAAAGCATCCAATGTCCCAGAGGATGTTGCTATCGAAGAGGCAATCAAAGGCCTTCGCATAGGACCTTCGTAGCTCATCTAACTAGGGAAAAGCCATGGACCATCGAAGGCCTTCGCAAATTTGAGAAGTATTGCAGATCTGACAATGACCTCTGCAGAAGACTAGAAGAACAAAACCAAAGCAAGTAGTTCTAGGGCAACAACAGAAGTGCCTAGAAGGGCAACAAAAGCCAAGGTCAGCCGCAGCCATAGCAAGCACAAAACCAGCAAGTCTTCAACATAGAACAGCAAGGAAACAGCTAGCAGGGGCAGCAACCGGCGAAGGCAGGCCCAAACAACATGCCCCAAAAACAATCCAAAGGCAAGGGAAATAGCCAGGGTAGGAACTGGAATAGAAACCAAAACCAAAGGCAGCAAAGGCAGTATTGTTTCTTTCATGGAGAAAATAAAGGGCACATAACAAGGAACTGTCTAGACGCTAAGGAGACCCAAGAAAGGATTAAAAGCAGAGCAAATCTGCCACCTCCGCCACAACAACCCGCTAGAGAGGTGAACCATACCTTCACAACATCTCAGCAGCAATACTACCCAATTTACCCAAGCCTGAACTCCACTCAAATTCACCCGTCCACTTTAGCCGCTGCCTACTACCCAAACTTCCTGCCCGCATGGAGACCAAGTACTCAGCAGCAGGGGCTGACTAACAACCAACGGGCAGAGGCCAACCTCACCTACATAAACATGAGGCCTCCGCACATAACATTCATTGAGACCAACCAGCCATCCCAAGTACATAATAGACAGCTGGAGGCATTGCCTCCGCCTCCAACAACATAGCGGGAACACCAAAAAAAACGAACCTAACCTAGAGAACCAACTCAACCCTCACACCCCCCTACCCACCATCGGCATGATACTACCTATAGCCGGAGGCTCCTTGATGGAGTTCTAGACAAAGAAGCAGAAGAAAGATCACCTTAGGTTGGTCAACAACATAGCAGTCCAAGGCCCAGTGCGCTACACAGATTGGTCGAAGACGCCGATCGCCTTATCAGAACAAGATTTACAGCTGGAGAGCTACCCTCATACCGATGCCATGGTAATCAAGGCCAACACTGTGGGATGGAAAATCAATAGGGTCCTCATAGACTCCGGAAGCTCTATAGATATTATCTTTGTCAATGCCTTCGACCAGATGAAGCTAAGCAGGAGTCAGTTGCAAGGACTCACCATTAATTGGTTTTGGAGGGAAGACGATCGATGCATTAGGAAAAATATCCCTCCCAGTCTCCTTCGGAGGTCAAGAAAATACAAGAACAGAGTATGTGACCTTCGACATAGTAGATCTCTACTACCCTTACAACATCATCTATGGAAGTGGGTTCACCAACAAATTCAATGCAACCATCCATATGGGGTACCTGTGTATGAAAATGCCAGCCTTGCACGGAATCATTACAGTCCACGGCAGTCAGAAGGAGGCAAGAAACATAGAAAGAGCCATCAACAAATCACAGCGTAATATCAACTCTGTCGAAGCAGCCAAAACCAGCTCACCGGAGCCTCCGGACATGCCGAAGGGAAAAACAGATCTCAAGGATCAGGAAGAAACGAAGACAGTCCCATTGGAAGACACAGTCCCAGACAGAAAGGTCATGATCGGAGGCAACATTTCGAAAGAAGAGGAAGCAGAGCTCATAGAAACCTCAGCCAAAAACAAAGACGTCTTCGCCTGGTCAGCCTCTGACCTAAAAGGCGTTAGCAGGGACATCATACAACACTCCCTCGACATCAACCCTAGAATAAAACCAAAGAAGCAGCGACAAAGGAAAATGTCGGAGGAGAGAATTTTAGCAGCAAAAGCCGAAGTTCAGAGGTTGTTAAATGCAAACATCATCAGAGAAGTCAAGTACTCAGAATGGCTGGCAAATGTAGTACTGGTGCCAAAGAAAAATGGAAAGATGAGAATATTCATAGACTTCATAGACCTAAACAAAGCATGCAAGAAAGATCTGTTTCCATTACCAAGAATAGACACCTCCATTGACAAGGCAGCAAGATGCAAGCACTTCTCTCTCCTGGATTGCTTCTCAGGGTACCACCAGATCTGGCTCAACAAAGAAGATGAGGAGAAGACAAGTTTCACTACCCCCTTTGGAACTTATTGTTACACAAGAATGCTCGAAGGATTGAAAAATGCTAGATCAACCTTTGCTAGAATGACGAAGGCAGTCCTCAGCCCACAGCTACAGAAAAACATCATAGCTTATGTTGATGATATTGTGGTGATGAGCAAGAATGAGGGAGACCACATAGCAGATTTAAAGGAAACCTTCGCCAATCTAAGAGAAGCTAGGCTAAACCTCAACCCAGAAAAGTGTATCTTCGGCATAAGCAGAGGTAAAAAGCTCGGGTACATCATAGGACCCGAAGGCATAAGAGCCAACCCAAATAAAACGAAGGCCATAATCTCAATGGTGGAACCATCAATCAAAAAGGAAGTCCAAAAACTCACCGAAAGAATAGCGGCACTAAACAGATTCATCTCAAAGTCAGCAGAACGCAGCTTCCCATTCTTCAAAGCTTTGAGAGGCTGAGATAAAGTGGAATGGGGGCCAGAACAATCAAAGGCCTTCCAGCAACTCAAAAATTATTTGGCTACCAATCTTGGGGTAACAGTGCCGAATCCGAAGGCTCCATTGCTGTTATATGTTGCAGCCTCCGACCATGCAGTCAGTGGGGTGCTTGTATAAGAGAAATAAGAAGAGTCGAAGGTCATTCAGTAGCCGGTCTACTACATCTCAGAAGCCCTATCAGGAGCAAAGTTGAACTATACAGAGATAGAAAAAATAGCATATGCGGTATTGATCTCCTCAAGGAAATTGAAGCACTACTTCCAAGCACATGAAATCATAGTACCATCTTCACAACCGCTAGGGGACATACTTAGCGACAAAGAAGCCTCTAGAAGAATAGGGAAATGGGCAACAGAGTTATCCCAGTTCGAACTCAACTATATACCAAGAATAGCAATCAAGTCACAGGCGCTAGCAGATTTTATGGCAGATTGGACACAATCAGCACAACAAGCCCCACAGCCCCAGCCCCAAATCTAGACACTCTACACAGACGGGGCTTGGTGACATCTAGGTGTTGGGGCCTCTACCATTTTGATATCACCATCTGGCCTCCACACGAAGTATGCAGCAAGGTTGGAATTCAAAGCAACATACAATATAGCAGAATACGAAGGCCTCATACTAGGCCTTAACAAGGCAAAGGCACTCAGAGCAAAAACATTACTCGCAAAAATAGACTCCCAAGTCATAGCAGGACAAGTCAAAAAAGAATACATGGCACGGGAACCAGAACTGATCAAATACCTGGCCACAGTAAGGGCTCTTGAGCAGAGGTTCTAGGGATTCACCCTACAATACATACTATGAGCAGAAAATGCAGAAGCGGACGAGCTGGCAAAGGCAGCAGTAAACAACCTGCCCATACCAAATGGATCCTTTTATCAAGTACTGCAAGCACCAACAACGCAGGTCACAGCGAAGGCATTCAAAACAATCTTAGTCACCGAGTCTAAAGACTGGAGGCAATTGATCTTAGATTGCTTGAACAACGAGCATCACATACACGATGAAGCGAGTACAGCAAGAATGATAGTGAGAGCAAGAAACTATACACTGATAGATAGAATACTATACAAAAAAGGGGTTGTCCAACCGCTGCTCAAGTGCATACCTCAAAGTGAAGGCAAAAATCTTCTACAGGAAATTCACTCAGGGTCATGCAGCTCACACATTGGTCCGAGGGCACTGTCTGCGAAGGATATTAGGCAAGGGTTCTATTGTCCTACCCACATTAAACATGCAAAAGAGATTGTCAAGATATGCCAAGCATGCCAAAGCACCTCCCCACACCAGTCAAAACCTTCAGCTGCTGTACAACTCATCCCACCAACTTGGCCTCTGCAAAAATGGGGCATGGACCTGGTTGGGCCGCTACCACCATCACAAGGGGGGAACAAGTTTGCAATAGTAGCCATAGAATATTTCACAAGGTGGATTGAGGCCAAACCACTCGCCAAAATCACATCAGAGATAGTAAAAAATTCTTCTGGCAGAACATAATTTACAGATTCAGAGTACCATGAACCCTAATAGTTGACAATGGAAAATAATTCGACTCGGACAACTTCAAAGAATTCTGCAAGAGTATAGGTACCAAGATTGCCTTCGCCTTAGTCTACCACCTAGAATCAAACAGGGCAGTGGAAAGAGCTAACAGAGTGATATTCTCAGCAATAGCAAAGACTCTATTCAACCTTCGCAAAGGCAAGTAGGTAGAGAAACTGCTGAAGGTAGTGTGGTCCCATAACACTACAGCCTCTAGAACAACAGGCTTCACGCCATTCAAACTCTTATACGATGAAGAAGCAATGTTGTCCAAAGAAGCCAGGCATCAGAGCCTCCGTGTCATAAAACAGGCACTGGCAGAAGATGAATAATACTCCAAGGAAACAATCGAGGGCACAAGATTGGAAGCAGTTGAAAACATTACAAAATACCAAGATCAAACCAAAAAATGGAGAGACAGCAAAGTGATTAGAAAACTCATACAAGATGGAGACCTAGTCCTCAGAAGGAGACCTAATGCTAAAAAAGTTGGAAAGCTTCAACCAAAATGGGAAGGCCCTTACGTGGCGAAGGCCGCCTGAAGACCCGGGTCATTCTACCTGACCGACGGTGAAGGCAAAACAACAATCCATACCTGGAACATCGACAGTTTGCGTAGGTTTTACATCTAAATTTTAAAAGGTGGCCTTCGTGGAACTATAAGCGAAGGTCATCGAGCTTCTAGTTTTCGCATTTTTTACATTTCAAGCAAAAGGGTTTGCACTCTTTTCCTCACAAAGGGGGTTCCTAGTGGAGGTGAGGTTTTTAATGAGGTAGGTTCCATATAAAAACCTCTAAAAATATAAAGAGGAATCCCCCCAAGAATACCATGAAACACGAAGGTCGAAAGTGGCTAGCAACAGAGCAACAATATTCGACGATAACATTACGACAAAGAGGACCCTTCAATGCCTTACACGAAGGCTCTAAAGCATGGAACGACCTCCTCAGCTAAATTAGCCTATCACCTTGAGGAAGTCATGTCCACATTTAGGCTTCAAGGATTTATCAAAATGGCCAAAAAAGGCCAAAGCAAACCTGACAAAGACCTACCTTCGGCGTAGGCATTGGGGAAACACTTGGCATTAACAAGCTTCAGATAACTATCAGGAATTAATAGCTAAGGTACAACAACAATAAAGGCCAGAAGATATGCTAGGTACAGGAAAATATGTTGCTCATCATGACTTAAAAACATATCCAAGCAATAAATACTAGCCAACCACCAAAATTTATTAAAATGTACAAGTAGTAGACTATAAAATATGGCACCCCACCACCGCAATAGCCCCAGTCGGTGCATTTTCATACCACTAACCCTCAGAAGAGCGCCAGGGGGAACAAACTAGTCAAAGGATAGTACACTATAGAGCCAGTCCAGAGAAAGATGGAGGCCGGAGTTTCCTTAGAAATGAGAGACCTGGAGGTATCGTGCGAAGACTCATAAATCCAGCAGCTCGCGCATATCGGCGAAGGCCACGTTCAGGTTGTACGCATCATCCACCCGATGTCGTACAACCTCCGTGAGGCCTGGAATGACCCGAGTTCTGCAGCAAATAGTCAATGTTAGAAGTTGCGGGAGGGTATTGCACGAAGGCTCGTAACATCCCACCGCAACTGAAGACAACGTCTGGTGCAACCTAACATCAACCATGTTCGACGGGAGCACAGCTGCTCCAGCATAGCCGAAGGCCAAAACAAGACAATCTAGACGCAAGCGGGAGCAATGTCCAAGAAATGTTTTTTCGAACTCCGTTGCTTGCTCAAATTGCTCTGTGGCCTCTTGAGAAGCATCAAGAATAAAAATCAGCATCTCCGATGAATGCTCAAATTGCACCAAAACCATCGCAACATTAGCAAGATCGAATACGAGCACCTCAGTTTCTCCGCTGCGACGTACTAGAACTTCCCTGTTAACTTCAAGCAAGCACCGAGACAGAGGCCAGAGCGGCAAAACAAAGCACCAAAGCCTCCGCAAGACGCCCAAGGTCAAAAACCAACTACTCAGCTTCTACGCGCAAGAACATAGACTCATATTCAACATCGGCCAGAGAAGAGAGAAGTGGAGGGAAAAGAGAAACTAAGGCACAGGAAATGTAACCCTTCGGCCTAGCAAAAAATTATAGTAAGAATCCTTTGTAATAAGAACTGCACAAATAAATAGTCAAGGAAAAGTTTATTACAAACCAGATATGATTGCAACAATAGTGCATTAGAAGCGCAATAGTACAAAAGCCCGAAGGCAACAATAGGGCAAAGAAAAAAAGAGGAGGCGCTAAGGCCTTCCAAGTAACAGCTACAAAGGCCCGAAGGCTAGCAAAAAAATCAGTTAAAAACTAAGGATGACACCCTCGCCAGGCTAATGACCTAGTAAACTCCGCACGATCTTTATCAATATCATACTTTACAAAAGCATACATATCATGAATAGAACGACGGGAAAAGTTTCCCGCCAATATTGTCATAGTTCACCGTTAACATAAATCCTATCTTGATACATAGTAACAGGAGGCACGTCCTACACAGTCCCAGTGGAGGAGACATACGCAGGACAAGTTCACAATTTAGACCTAAACATATACAAAGGGACGGGCATTTGCAGCACATCGCCTTCAACCAAACCTAAGAAAACAAACTAAAACCTACACTACACCTCCGGGTCGGCAGGAGTAGGCGTAGGCTCTCGGGGCTTCGGGTCCTCAGCACCTGGAGATGGAGCCATCGGAGCTAGCGCCTCCATAGCTAGCAGAGATCGCTCCCTAGCAGCACCACATGCAGCCTCCTTCTTCTGCAACTCCTACAAAAATAACACCAAGTTATAAAAACAGCAACAAGCGAAAGAAAACCTAAGTGAAAAACAACAAACTACGAGGGAAGAACCAACCTCAGCTTAGCAAACCTCCACCATCAAACGGGCCTCTGCCCGACCAAACCTCACCCAGAACGACTTCATGAAATGGCAGTCTGACCTTCTGACATCACGTGAAGTCATTCCAAGATCGGCGGGGCCCTCAAGATCTCTCTCCTTCAAGTCTTTCACATGTGGGCAACCATCTTGCGCCAGCATCTTTGAAAGGTTTGTCGTGGAGGCCAAGGCTCCAAAGTCGACAGCACCATTAACAAAGTCAGGGAGCTTCATGAAGTTGGTCTTCATCCAGGAGAAGATGTTGAATGCCGAAGGCTCAGAGGGTAGCGGTGGCGTAGAGCCTCTGAACTGCTCAAGCTCACCTGCATAAAGCTCAGCCGCGGCCAGGCCAATGGACTTGGCATCTTCAAGGTGCTTAGACAACATTTCCACTTGCACCTTCAAGGCAGTGCCAAACTCCCTTTTGGCATCAACCTCCTTGCGAAGGTTGTTGGCTGCCTCAATGGCCTTCAGGGCGCACTCAGCAGCCAATTGCTCGGTAGCCTTCGCGCCATCAGTCTCCTTGTTTAGCAAGTCAACCTTCTTCTGGAGCTCCTCCAGCTTAGCATGGGCAGTGCGGAGGCCACCAACCTCCCCTACAAGCCGAGTCTTCTCAGCCTCAAGAGTCTCCACCTGTTTCTTCAAGGCCTCGATAGCCAGGTTGCGGTCAACCACCTCCCACATGCCACACTGATCGATGGCCTCCGAAAGATAGTGGCTCTATCAAAGATGGGCATCAACCATAAGCATAGTAGACTAACAGCCGAGAAAACGGCAAAAGAAATATACCACACATTGCTGCTCCAAATTCATCCGCAGCAACTTGAAGTAGTCAACAGTCTTGAAGTGGTGGCGAAGGCGGCCTAACAACAAATCAAGTGTAAAAATGTAAGACAAAAAGTAAGAAAACAAAAGATATAGCAAGAACAACCTCCTATATCAATGTAAACAGCTTCAAGGACATCCGCCCAGCCACTTATTGTGCTGTCGGAGGCACCTAGAACAGCAACCAAAATCAGCAAGATCAGAGCAAAAAATAATACAGAAACGAAAAACAAGAAACAAAACGCAACCTTCGCTGCCATCCAAGCCAGGACTAGATGGATGAGGAGTTGCACCCCCAACCGAAGACCTCAGAGGTGCCCCCAAGCCAATCCGGGTGAGGTCCATGTAACACCCTTGGTGTTACACTGTACAGTCTTTTGCTAAAGCATGGCATGAGCATCACATTTATGTGTAAATGTGTGTAACATAGGGTGTAAAGCAATGTACGTAACTTGAAACGCTCATCGGAAATGCAAAACAAATGTTATATTTCATGTCACGTTATATCACTTAGGGTTCTAAATGAATTTTTATTGAATGAGAATGTTATAGAACGCATATACGAAACTTTAATAAAGTTTGTAGTACGAACTTCATAGGATGATGAAATACCTGCGATCGTGAAAGGAATTCACTAGCTAGCGTATCAAATAGCATGGAAATCGAATTTGACGTGAAACCGTTTGAGACTTAGTCGAATTTCCTAAGTCGGAAAACGCTTTGACGAAGCTAAGTTCGGCAATTTTTGTACAAGACTTGGGTTAAGTAATGGTGTGGTATTAGGGCTTGTTTCAGTAGTTTAACATACCCTCAAGAGTATAGAAAAACTGGTTTGGCATTTGAATCATCGAGTTTGATTTTTAGAACGCTTTAAAAATCATGCGCATGATGTTTTCAGCCAGTCCTTTGCGTGGGCGGGGTCCGGTCGCTCTGCTCCGTCGCTGCCGTCTACCTCGCTAGGTCGCCCGCGTGCACTCTCACCACCAGCATCGCTCGCTGTCATGCCGTCATTTCACCATTATGACATCGAAGCCGCATACGCATGTCCCGCTACCGTCGTCGCGTCCGCTTGGCCGCTCTGCCGCCTCGTGCTTGCCTACGTGGGTCCGTGCATGCATGGCCGCACTTGGCCTGCTACGGCTGGCACATGGTCCTGCCTGCACCGTCGCCTTGCCACACATGGAGTTGCTCCCCTCGTTGCCGCTACTGCGTGCGCCCGCTGCGACGTCGCGTGGCCTGGCCGCCATCGTTTTGTGAGTCAATGCGCTACGGTCGCTCGTCGTCGTGCCGGCCTCATACACGTACGTGGAGCCGTCATCCATTGCAACGTTGTCCTCTCCCAATTAGTGACTGGGCCACAACACGCTCCCCATCATGTCGCCTCGAATGGCGTCACACCGGCCAGCCAAGCCGCGCTAAGGCCAACCCGCAGAGCCTGGCCCCATTCGTGTAATTGCACGCGTCTAGACCTTGATTTGGAGTCTAGCGTCGCGCCAAGCCAACCACTGCTGTGGCCATACGATGTTGGGGCATCAATTTGAGTTTTCCCCCATCGCCGGCCACCATAAGACCGAGCTGAGTCGTCCATCTAATTGGCCTTGCATAGTCCACCTCCGTCCAATTAACCGTGCACCCAACTAGCCCTGGTAGTTAGCTCACGATTGGAGTCGACCCGATGAGCTTTCATCCTCCAGTGAGGTAATGTGTGGCATTTTCCTCGCGGCGGTCCACCATGGCCGTCGAGGCGGGTGCTCGGCCAGGGCATCGCTCCGTGCTCCGTTGTCTTAATTGAGCAGTGCTTTTGCGTCTCCTTGACTTCGTTGCCTTGCCCATGTAGCAGTTTCGCCGGCGAAGAAGTAGGTCGCCGGCGACACCGTCGCCGCGCTTGCCGTGAACCGGAGCACTCCCGCGCATGTGGTCAACCACCTTGCCGAGTCTCACGACCGCGTCCAGTCTGTCCTACACGCCCCTGGTGAGGCCCTCTTGCTCCTAGGGTAGGTGGTTGAATTGGTTGGGGTCTAGGTCGCTCGGGATGCGTTCGCTGCCGCCGCCGAACTGGGTTGGATGTCGTTCCCATGGCCGGCACATTCTAGTGTAGTAGCCGTTCAAGTAGGGCTTCTATCTTGTTGCTCATAGTCTATAGATGGATAAAAGGGTAGCGGTAGAGGCATTGGGCTAGGTGATTTCACCGACGCCGGTGTTGCCACAGCCACACCCCGCCGCAGTGCATGGCCACGCCTTCGGGCTAGACCATTTGTGGCATTTGATACCTTGATCGGTTGCGCTTTGCATGTTGAGTGTAATGGTGGTGCTGGTTGATGTCGGGGAGGTCTGTGCTCGCTGGCGTTTGGCCGAAGATGCCGCGGCCTTTAGTAGTTCCAGCCAGGGACCTTGGAAAATGGGAATTCGAGTCAGAGTAGGGTGCTAGATGCAAAGGCCGTGACTCAGTTAAATAGTGTTAAGTTAGCTTCGCGAATAGGATAGAGAACGGGGGCTATTTAGCAAAAGAGCTGTGGCCCACGTAGCGTGGGCCGCGTCCGTGCGCCGCGCGTGTGGGACGCGTCGGTGACGAGCATTTGCGCACGCTACATGAGCATGGGCCGAGCCACGAGTAGTGGGCCGCGCAGTGAATTTTAGTTTCCTTTTCCCAGTGAATTAACAAATGTTTATTCAATTTAGTTTTGAGCTGATCTTGGTAAAAATTATAGCAAATTCTGTAGGTGTCAAAAAATAGTGAAACAAAATTTGTTAGGTTCACAAAAATGCTATCTATCTGTTGGTGTAGTTAGATTACAGTTAGCTATGATAATGATAGATTCATAAATTCAATTTAGAAAGCTTAGTGTTAGTTAGCTTAATATTTGAACGAATTTTTGTGGAAAGTTGGTGATAGCTTAATTCATGAAATTTTTACAGTAGGCTCATTAGATTATTATGCACTCACTATAATTTTTGTAGCCCTAGAGAAGGTTGATAAATAGAGTACCTAGTACTCCTCGTTTTATCGTATATAGAGTAAGTTGGTATTAAGAGTAAGAATGCCTTTAGTTGCTAAGATAGTACATGCCATGTTTCATACTTGTTAGTGGTAACAATAGGTAGCATAGCACCTTAGTCGGTAGAACTCGCTTAGCAGCTTAACAGATGTATTCGTATTTTAATAGTTGCTGTTGCTGTATTACTAACTGTTGCATCATTATTTCATGCATGTAGATCACGAGTTGGTAGAGTTCGTGTCTGCGGACGAACAGGACTATGAGGAGATTATTGAGGAGTACGAGGAGGAGGTTCTCGTATAGGAGGGAGCCCCAGAGCCATTCGCTGCTAACTTTGTTGATACACCACCTGCCCAAGACAAGCCTCGGTGCATAACCCCTATTTTTTAATGATTATTGAATATATTTATGATGTGCATTTATGTTACAGGTATTTTATAAAAACTACATGTATAGATATACTTACCTATGAGTCCTACTAGTATAGGTTGAGTAGCTGCTATGCTTAGGGTATCGGTAGCGTGGGTAACCTATCGTTACTCACAATAGGTGATAATTATGATCACTCATGATAAAATGGTGGACAGGAAAAATGGTGACCGGGCAGGGATATGGTTTGGGTATTGGTGGGTGTAAGAGGTTGTGTCCTACGGCCAACAGGGCATAGCTTGGTTACACTTCTTCCCTGTCTATGTAGGTTAAGGACCGACCATTGCATTGGGTTCTAGGCAAGTCACAGACTTATTATCCCGAGCATATTCCTTGGAGTCGGGAAATTATTCCCACTAGTCGGATAAGTCGTGTGAGTACATTGTGTACTCAGGGTTTATTTACCCCTGTTGCAGGTTCAACTTGAGGAGTACCGTTGTGTGAAGGATTCTTCTAGTGGGCACAGACAGATCCTTGTTCATTATCGATAGATGTTTATTATCATTCCGCTGTTTAATATTCCGCACTCTGAATTTGGCAATGTAATAAAGAATTTCTAAGAACTCTGGATGTATGAAATGGATTAAGTATTATAACTCGTTCTCATTATTGGATCCTTGGGGAAAAATGTGGACTATTCAGGCTCTCCCTTGGGGTGTGCCCGACAGAACCCGCCAGCTGTGGCACGCTTTTGGGGTGCTTAGTGTCTGGTGGAAGACGAGCGCCTCCATAAGTGTGTTATTCCAGTTGGTTCTTCCATGGTTGGTACCAGAGCCAATAATGAGTTTATGAGTTTTATCACTCTTTTCCAAAACCTAAAATTTGACCAACAAAAGTTTTGCAAAAAGTAGGATGCGATAAAATTATGTAAATAAGTATAAACCCTAGCAATATGGTATATCTAGGATAGCGGCACTAGTTTTATCTAATCAGATTTTTGTAGGTACACTAACTTACGTTGCGTAAGAAATCACTTAGCATACGGAAAGTGAGTGTGCGATGTGCCAAAATTTTGCGAATGCCGCTATATTCCGGCTTGAGTGAGCGTATAGGCCAATGCTTGCATCATGAGAATAGAATTTTGCTTAAACTAAATTCCCCCTACACGTATAATTTGGATTAGTTAGTTGATAGGATAAATTGAAAGAATGCTTTAATAAATGTCTTATCATTTCTCTAATCCCTTGTTCTGATATGGAGGGTTGTCCTAAGTGGTTGGTTCCTATCTGTTTCAGATGAACCTAAGGTCCGGTCATGGGAGCACCAGTGCCGGGGCGAGCCACGGTCTTGGCGAGGGCCAAAGTAAAAGTGGCCGGGGCAATGAGCACAGCAACGGGGAGAGCCATGAGGCTCCGCTTCTGGCTCCTCCTCCTCTGCCACCGCCGCCTCCGATGACTCATGTGGAGATGATGGCGGAAATACTAGCTGCTCACCGCGAGTCAGCCCGTGCCATGGAGTTGCTGGCACAGGCTATCGGTGGCTTCGCCCGTGGAGGCCATGGGGGCAATGGTGGGAACGGGGGTGGTGCCCATGCTCTTGAGGGACCCTGCTCTTATCAGGATTTCTTAAAGATGCACCCGCCCACGTTCACACCACCGGCTGAGCCTCTAGAAGCGGAGCATTGGCTTCGCATTCTGGAGCAAAAGTTTCTATTGCTCACCGTGACTGATGAGCAGACAGTGCGCTTTACAGCGCAACAGTTGTTGGGATCTGTGAGTGCATGGTGGGATACATTCAATGCCATGCAGTAGGCGGATCATCAAGTGACCTGGCAGGAGTTCACGGTAGCCTTAAGAGAGTATTATATTCCTATTGGTGTTCTCAACAGGAAGTTGACAGAGTTTCTAGACCTTCGGCAAGGGAGTATGACCGTGATGGACTACGTCAACAAGTTCAATCACTTGTCGCAATATGCTAGGACTCATGTTGATATAGATGAGAAGAAGAGGGACCGCTTTTATCGTGGCCTCTCTTGCAGCCTACAGAAGGAGTTATATACTAGGAACTATCAGACCTTTGTGGTGATGATGAACGCTGCCATTGCCATGGAGGGTTTGCAACGTGACTCGCAGGTAGAATGGAAGCGCAAGCGGGTGGCTACTGGGTCTTCTAGTCACCCCCATGCCTAGAAAGTACAGGTTGTCAGGCGGGTGCCCTATCAGTCCTTAGGCGAGTATTCGTTTTAACAACCTCAGCAGACTTTTCAGGCTCCATCCACTTAGTATCGTGCACCCACTCAGCAGGTGCAACATCAACAGCCCTAGGGACAGCAGGTTCCACCTTGTCTGGGACAGGGGAACAAGCCTGGTGCTTGTTTTAAATGTGGCAAGGAGGGCCACTATGCCTGAGAGTGTCCGCAAAACCAGCCAGCCCTGTCTGCTCAACCATCAGCTAACTCCAGGCTAATCAAGAGGACAGTGATCAAGAAGAAAGTGCCAGTCAGCCGATCTGGACAGGTTAATTTCATGGAGGCTGAAGAAATATTGCAAAATGAACCAGTGATGGATGGTATGTTCACCATTGATTCCCAACCAGCTTATGTGTTATTTGATTCTGGTGCATCACATTCATTCATGAGCATGGGATTTGCACACCGGCACAATATACCTCTTATGGCTATACCGTTTGTCTATAGAATTAGTACTCCGGGTGCGCAGATGTGCGTTAATACTCGGACGGATACAGTGAGCTTAGTATTAGCCACTCACACTTACCGTCTCCAGTTCATGGTGCTGCCTGGGTAAGGCATTAATGCTATTCTAGGAATGAACTAGTTGCGGGTATATGGGGTAGTCTAGGATCTAAAGCAGAGAGTTGTCGAGTTACGGCTTCCTTCTTCTAAGGATAGGATGTCTCTTCTTGTACCCTTAGATCCAGCCTTACCTGTTGCTGCTCATGATGAAGCTTCTCCTGATCTTGCCTCTATTCCTATGGTATGTGAGTTCTCAGATGCCTTTCCTGAAGATCTACCTAGGTTGCCACTAGACAGAGATGTGGAATTCTCCATTGAATTAGAGCCTAGCACTACTCCTATCTCCCGACGTCCATACTGCATGGCTCCGAAGGAATTGGCTAAAATGAAGAAGCAGTTGGAAGAGTTGTTGGAAAAGGGATTCATCCATCCTAGCTCTTCACCATGGGGTTGTCCAGCCATTTTTGTGAAGAAGGATGGCACTCTTCGGATGTGTGTGGATTACCGCCCTCTCAATGCGGTAACCATTAAGAACAAGTATCCTCTACCTCGTATTGATATTTTGTTCGATCAACTAGCTGGTGCCAAGGTGTTCTCCAAGATTGATCTCCGTTCAGGCTATCATCAAATCAAGATTAGACCACAAGATATACCAAAGACAGCTTTTTCTACTAGGTATGGGCTGTATGAATACCTAGTCATGTCTTTTGGTCTCACCAACGCTCCTACATTCTTTATGTATCTGATGAACTCAGTCTTTATGCCAGAGCTGGACAAGTTTGTAGTGGTATTCATTGATGATATCCTAATATATTCCAAGAACAAGGAAGAACATGCCCAACACCTTCGGATAGTTCTGGCTCGATTGAGGGAACACAAGCTATATGCTAAATTCAACAAGTGTGAATTCTGGTTAGATCGAGTGCAGTTTTTGGGGCATGTTTTGCACCTGATGGTATCTCTATTGACCCCAGCAAGGTGCAAGATGTATTAAATTGGAAGTCTCCCAAGTCTGTGCACCAGATTCGTCAGTTCCTTGGTCTAGCTGGATATTATCGGCGCTTCATTCTAGATTTCTCCAAGATAGCTCAGCCGATGACCAAGCTGCTCCAAAAAGAAGCCAAGTTTGACTAGAGCCCAGACTATGAAGAAGCCTTCCAAGCTTTGAAGACATTTCTTACCACTGCTCCTGTCTTGGCCCAACCAGATATTGATAGACCTTTTGATGTATATTGTGATGCCTCGAAGACAAGGTTGGGATGTGTGGTTATGCAGGATGGGCGTGTGATAGCTTATGCTTCGCGTCAACTGAAAAAGCACGAAGTGAATTACCCCACTCATGATTTAGAGTTGGTTGTTGTGGTCCACGCTCTAAAGATTTGGAGGCATTACTTGTTGGGCAACAAAGTACATATTTTTATAGATCATAAGAGCCTCAAATATATTTTTACTCAGTCTAAGTTAAATATGAGGCAAAGGAGATGGTTGGAATTGATTAAGGATTATAACTTGGAGTTACATTATCACCCTGGAAAGGCCAATGTGGTAGCTGATGCCTTGAGTCGAAAGTCATATCAGGTTGAAGAAGTACCTTTGTCCCTCAACCATGCTGAGGTGCTGGCTCACATTGCCTTAGTTTCAGAATTACTTGAGCAGATTATTCTAGAGCAAAGGCAAGACACTAAAGAAATTCCTCACATCTAGAAACTAATTGTCGAAGGGCGTGGTCCTCAGTTTAGTGTTGATGAGCAAGGTGTAGTGAGGTATAAGGATAGATTGGTGGTTCCATCAAATGAGGAGCTGAGAAGGAAGATTTTGAATGAAGCTCACCATTCCAAGTTGTCTATCCATCCTGGCAGCAACAAGATGTACCATGATTTGCGCCACTTGTATTGGTCATCCAATATGAAACAAGACATCACCCAGTACATCACGGAGTGCGACACTTGTGGGAGAGTTAAAGCAGATCATATGCGTACCCTGCGATATTTGCAGCCCTTGCCCATCCCTGTTTGGAAATGGGAAGATATCTCCATGGACTTCGTGGTGGGTTTACCCCGCACATCCAAGGGCTATGATTCTATTTGGGTCATTGTGGACCATCTCACTAAGTCTGCTCATTTTATCTCGGTGGACACCAGATATGCAGCCAGGAAGTATGCCCAAATATATTTTGATCGGATTGTGACCTTGCATGGAGTTCCCCTTACTATCATCTCTGATAGAGGGTCAGTTTTTGTCTCTCGTTTCTAGGATCAACTGCAGCAATGTCTTGGTACTCGTCTCCTCAAAAGCTCAGCTTATCATCCACAAACTAACGGCCAAACAGAAAGGGTGAACCAGGTGCTCGAGGATATGTTGAGAGCTTGAGCCATTTCCTTCCCTGAGAAGTGGGATGAATGCCTGAAGTTAGCCAAATTTTCTTACAATAATAGCTACCAAGAAAGCATTCATATGGCACCATTTGAAGCTCTATACGGAAAGAAATGTAGGACACCACTGAACTGGGTTGAAGTGGGAGACCATGGATATTTTGGGCCTGATTTCATCAAAGAGGCTCGAGAGCAAGTAAGCATTATTCAGAGTCACTTGAAGGCAGCTCAGAGCCGACAAAAAGCTTATATGGACAAGCAAAGAAGGCCCTTGCAGTTTGTAGTTGGGGATTATGTGTACCTCAAGGTGTCTCCTATGAGAGGGGTGCATCGGTTTGGTGTCCATGGCAAGATAGCCCCTCGATATGTGGGTCCTTACAAGGTTTTAGAGCAGTGTGGCCCAGTTGCTTATCGTCTCCAACTTCCCGATAATTTATCTGTGGTACACAATGTGTTTCATGTATCGCAATTCAAGAAATGTTTGCGGGTCCCTGATGAAGCTGTGGAAATTGAAGGGCTTCCCCTCCAGCCTGATTTGACTTATATTGAGCACCCTGTCAAAATCCTGGACGAAAAGGAAAGGTGACAAGGAACAATGTGGTAAAGTTCTACAAGGTGCAGTGGCAAAACCACTCTAAGAATGAAGCCACATGGGAATAAGAGAGCTATATATTGAAGCATTACCCCCACCTTCTCTCTAGTTCTGATAGGTAGCTGTTTACTTTGACATTTAATTCTTATCCCTTTTCTCACACTAGGCACATGAAATCTCGGGTCGAGATTTTGTTTTAGGGGATAGATTTGTAACACCCTCGGTGTTACACTGTACAGTCTTTTGCTAAAACACTGCATGAGCATCACATTTATGTGTAAATGTGTGTAAGATAGGGTGTAAAGCAATGTACGCAACTTGAAACGTTCATCGGAAACGCGAAACGAATGTTATATTTCATGTCGCGTTATATCACTTAGGGTTCTAAATAAATTTTTATTAAATGAGAATGTTATAGAATGCATATACGAAACTTTAATAAAGTTTGTAGTATGAACTTCGTAGGACGATGAAATACCTACGATCGCAAAAGGAATTCACTAGCTAGCATATCAAACAGCTTGGAAATCAAATTCGACGCGAAACCATTTGAGACTTAGTCGAATTTCTTAAGTCGGAAAACACTTTGACGAAGCTAAGTTCGGCAATTTTTGTAGGAGACTTGGGTTAAGTAATGGTGTGGTATTAGCGCTTGTTTCAGTAGTTAAACATACCCTCTTGAGTATAGAAAAACTGGTTTGGCATTTGAATCATCGACTTTGATTTTTGGAACGCTTTAAAAGTTGTGCGCATGACGTTTTCAGCCAGTCCTTTGCGTGGGTGCGCTCACCTTGCCCGGCAATCGGCATCGTCGTGCCGGCCACCGATGCGCACGCGCACGCATGCCCACACGCATGCCACCACGCTGGTCAGGACTGCCGCTGGCACCGCGCTGCTGGTCACCCACGTGTGGTCACTCACGCGCACTCAGGACGCTGGGGCCAGTGGGGTCCGGTCGCTCTGCTCCGTCGCTGCAGCCTGCCTCGCTGGGTCGCCCACGTGTGCTCTCAAAGCCAGCGACGCTTGCCGCCATGCTGTCGTTTTGCCTTTATGATGTCGAAGCCGCATGCGCATGTCCCGCTGCCGCCATCGTGTCCGCTTGGCCGCTCTGCCGCCTCGTGCTTGCCTGCATGGGTCCGTGCGCGCGTGGCCGCACTTGGCCTACAGCGGCCGGCACATGGTCCTGCCTACACTGTCGCCTTGCCGCACGTGGAGTTGCTCCCCTCATTGCCGCTGCTGCACGCGCCCGCTGCATCATCGCGTGGCCTGGCCGCCGTCGTTTTGCGAGTCAATGCACTACGGTTGCTCGTCGTCGTGCTAGCCTTGTACGCGTATGTGGAGCCATCATCCATCGCAACATTGTCCTCTCCCAATTAGTGACTGCGCCACAACACCCTCCCCATCATGTCGCCTTGAATGGTGTCGCGCTGGCCGGTCGAGCCGCGCTAAGGCCAACCCACAGAGCCTGGCCCCATCCATGTAATTGCGCGTGTCTGGAGCTTGATTTGTAGTCAAGCGTCACGCCAAGTCTGCCACTGTTGCGGCCGTACGATGTCGGGGCGTCAATTTGAGTTTTCCCCCATCACCGGCCACCATAAGATAGAGCTGAGTCGTCCATCTAATTGGCCTTGCATAGTCCACTTCCGTCCAATTAA
Source organism: Miscanthus lutarioriparius (assembly GCA_904845875.1). Classification (NCBI taxonomy): domain Eukaryota; kingdom Viridiplantae; phylum Streptophyta; class Magnoliopsida; order Poales; family Poaceae; genus Miscanthus; species Miscanthus lutarioriparius. Next base: position 77,041,593 of record CAJGYO010000016.1, on the reverse strand, counting down.
CCGTGCACCCAACTAGCCCTGGTAGCTAGCTCATGATTGGAGTTGAGCCGGCGAGCTTTCAACCTCCATTGAGGTAATGCGAGGCATTTTCCTCGTGGCGGTCCGCCATGGCCGTCGAGGCGGGTGCTCGGCCAGGGCATCGCTCCATGCTCCATTGTCTCAATTGAGCAGTGCTTTTGTGTCTTCTTGACTTGGTTGCCTCTCCCGTGTAGCAGTTTCGCCGGTGGAGCAGCAGGTCATCAGGGATGCCGTCGCCGCACTTGCCGTGAACTGGAGCACTCCCGCGCATGTGGTCAACCACATTGTCGAGCCTCAGGACCATGTCTAGTCTTTCCTACACGTCCCTGGTGAGGCCCTCTTGCTCGTAGGGTAGGTGGTTGAACTGGTTGGGGTCTAGGTCATCCAGGACGCATTCGCTACCGTCGGTGAACTAGGTTGGATGTCGTTCCCGTGGCCGGCGCATTTGGGTGTAGTAGCAGTTCAAGTAGGGCTTCTGTCTTATTGCTCGTAGTCTATAGATGGATAAAAGGGTAGCGATAGAGGCGTTGGGCTAGGTGATTTCACCGGCGCCGGTGTTGCTATGGCCAGACCCCGCCACGATGGATGGCCATGCCTTCGGGCTACACCATTTGTGGCGTTTGATACCTCAATCGGTTGCGCTTTGCACGTTGAGTGTAATGGTGGTGCTGGTTGATGCGGGGGAGGTTTGTGCTCGCTGGTGTTTGGTCGGAGATGCCGCAGCCTTTAGTAGTTCTGGGCAAGGACCTTGGAAAATAGGAATTCGAGTAAGAGTGGGTGCTAGATGCAAAGGCCATGACTCAGTTAAATAGTGTTGAGTTAGCTTCGCGAATATGATAGAGAACGGGGGCTCTTTAGCAAAAGAGCCAGCTGAAAGGTCCTAATGGCTAGACGGGGGGTGAATAGCCTAATAAAATTTCTACAACAACACTTAACAAAAGGATTAGACAATTATGAGGCGAAGCAAATTTTGCGCTAGCCTACCAAAATGCGAGCCACCTACCACAATTCTAGTTTAGATAGTATCTATTCACACAATAGCTATAATACTACCCTATCTTAGTGTGCTCTCAAAAGCTAACTAAAGAGACACACCAACCAATCAAGCAAGCTCTCACAATTAACTACACTAAAGAGCTTGACAACTAGTTTGTGGTAATGTAAAAAGAGTGATCAATAAAGTTATACCGTCAGGTAGATGAAGGAGCCAATCAATCACAAAGATGAATAACAATGAAGACCAACCACCTCGGAATCAAATGATGAACACAATGATTTTTACCGAGGTTCACTTGCTTGCCGGCAAGCTACTCCTCGTTGTGGCGATACACTCACTTGGAGGTTCACGCGCTAATTGGCTTCACACGCCAAACCCTCAATAGGGTGCTGCACAACCAACACAAGATGAGGATCACACAAGCCACAAGCAATCCACTAGAGTACCTTTTGGCGCTCCGCCGGGGAAAGGTCAAGAACCACTCACAATCACCACGATCGGAGCCAGAGACAATCACCACCCTCCGCTCAACGATCCTCGCTGCTCCAAGCCGTCTAGGTGGCGGCAATCACCAAGAGTAACAAGCGAAATCTGCAGTGAAACACAATCACCAAGTGCCTCTAGATGCAATCACTCAAGCAATGCACTTGGATCACTCCCAATCTCACAAAGATGTTTAATCTATGATGCAAATGAGTGGGAGGTGATGAGTACAGGCCCGATCTTCCGAGAGGTAGCCGGTAAGTTCGATATGTGGAGATCTCGACGTTGGCGATCCGGCTTCAAATCAGACGCGATTCGAACCCTGCAACCGTTACACCACTGCTCCGTTGGTTATCAACCAAGCACAACTTGATTGACCTCGCCAAGAAGGCTTTTCCTGCAAGCGAATCGAAGAGCACAAGCAAGAAGGTAAAACACGCAATCTGATATTGCAAATATGAATGACGCGAATATCAATAGAAGGTTCAAGAACTCGGTTCCAAAGGACTAATCGACACAGTGGAGGAGATCAGGAACGGGGGCCCTGGATCACTGTAAAAGGATTTGTCACCACAGTTACAATGAACGATTCAGTTTCTCGATGGAAAACTAAACTCTAAACAAAACCCAATTGTGTAGCAGCGGCGACGGCTGTGTTTATAGTCTAAGACTCGACCTAGGGTTGGGGACGGCCAGGGGTTGGGCGCCCACAACTTGGGCTTAAGGCCCGACACGATACATGGCCAAGTTGGCCCAAATAGGTGACGTAGCACCTTGCCGTGGTCACACAGAATGATCCACGGACCTTCTGGAGCTGGGACCAGATCCAAAACGACGGCGTCGTCGTCCCCTTTCCAACGCATCCAAGAACGGCCCGTTTCGACGTCGTATGAGGAAGTTATGACCGAAACAGTGACGACGTGTCTGCTGAATCCGAGGGTGACGTGGCAGCTGAGTTGGGAACGAATTGCAACTTGGGGAAGACCATGGCGTCGGTGTGTCCAGCGTGGCGATGTCCTCATCAGGAGGGCTTTGGCTAAGCTCACAAGTATGCTATGTCAATGTAAAATGTGCAAGAGAGTGAGCTTGACCCGGCCATGGGGCTTAAATAGAAGCCCCCCATGAAATAGAGCCGTTATACCCCTTCACTAGGTACTGATCGGGCTGACCGGACGCTCTGGTCCTACTGACCGGACACTGGTCCTCAGCGTCCGGTCGCCTGATGGCGGCCACGTGTCACCTGCGTTCAACTATGAATGTTTGATCTCAACGGTCGAAATGTTGACCGGATGCTTCGACACTGTTGACCAAACGTTGGACCCTCAGCGTCCGGTCGTTTCTAGTAAGGGTCGAAATCCTATTTTTATCGACCGGACGTGTTCGGTCAAGCTTGACCGGACACAGCCCAGCGTCCGATGCTTAACCCTAAGCACTGTGCATTCCGACAACTCGACTGGACGCACCTCTTCAGCGTTCGGTCGCTAAGCGACCCAGCGTCCGGTCAATAGACCGACACCAGCGCCTTTGCGACCAACTCCATTTCATTTCTAACTTCTTCACCCTTGTTCAGTTGTGCCAACCACCAAGTGTATCACCTTGTCCACAGGTGTTAGCATATTTTCACAAACATTTTCAAGGGTGTTAGGACTCCACTAGATCCTAAATGCATATGCAATGAGTTAGAGCATCTAGTGGCACTTTGACAACCGCATTTCGATACGAGTTTCACCCCTCTTAATAGTACGGCTATCGATCCTAAATGTGATCACACTCACTAAGTGTCTTGATCACCAAAACAAAATGGCTCCTACAAATGATACCTTTGCCTTGAGCTTTTTGTTTTTCTCTTTCTTCTTTTCAAGTCAAAGCCCTTGATCATCACCATTGCATTGCCATTGTCATGCTATGATCTTCATTTGTTCCGCTACTTGAACTGTGCTACCTATCTCATGATCACTTGATAAACTAGGTTAGCACATAGGGTTTCATCAATTCACTAAAACCAAACTAGAGCTTTTAATCTCCCCCTTTTTGGTAATTGATGACAACCCATATACAAAGATATGAATTAAAATTCAATTGAATCCATGTTGCTTGTCCAAGCATATTTACCATGTGTAAAAGAATATGGACAAGTTTCATGAACCCCATATGGTAGCAATTGCTCCCCCTACATATATGCTAAGAGTTTGGATTGTAGATTGCTCATATGCTTGGATAGGAAATATAGGAGACAATGTCTACCAAGTGATGCTAAGGTATAAAAGATGGACCTTTGAAGCGTGATACCAATCGTAGTGCACCATTATACCATCCTTAACACCATGGTTAGCTTGATACCACTTGGAAACAACACTTTGGAAATGAAATCATTAGATGTCCTATGCATGCTAGTTTTTCAATTCATCATTCAAACCTACAACTAACATACACCACACAAGCATGGACATTGAAATTTAAAACTTGTGCCATGTAAGCAAACATATGAAATGCACATTCAAATGCACCATACAAGTTCATGAGCTTGCTCCCCCTACTTGTGTGCTCAATATTTTAATTGATCCCTTTCCTTTGTCATATCTCTCCCCCTATGACAAGTTCTCCCCCTTTTTTGTCTTTTCACCATCTTAGTACACTAATATCACTAATATCTTTTGTTTCTCTCCCATGTACTAATTTCTTTGTTATTTCTCCCCCTATCACTTATATCTTTGTTTCTCTCCCCCTTTGTCATCAATGACCACAAAGGCTTAAAATGTAGATAGGTTGAGATTATCAATGTCAATCAATGGGTGAGGATTATATTCCCAAATTTAGTTCAAACTAGAATATTTGCCAAAGATATTTAACTCAGTTTGATCCAAGGACAAGCTTCTTCACACCTCCAAATAAGGGTTATCTTGTACCATGTTGAGTTAAACACTTAGAGCTCATTTTCTAAATTAAACACTAGGTTTACAAGCCCACAAACATGTCATATGCTATCACTAGATCAAGTCAAACATAGAAGCAATAGTGATACCATTATAAACATCAAATTCATTTGATTTTCATGAATGAGCCTAATAAAATGGAGAGATGACTAGATGCACTAAACATGTCCTTAGCAAAGATGTATGCCATGCCAATCAACTTTTACCTTGGATTGCTCGAAGAAGAGGCATGTCATATAAGTGGGGGTGCATCAACACATATTTGAGAAATCCAATATGTTCAACTCATTCCTTAGCTTGTAAAACCTTTTCTCATCCAATAGCTTGGTGAATATATCAGCAAGTTGATCTTCGGTGCCTACACTCTCAATGCAAATGTCCCCTCTTTGTTGGTGATCTCTTATGAAATGGTGGCAGACATCAATGTGCTTTGTTCTTGAATGTTGAACTGGATTGTTTGTTAGCTTAATAGCACTCTCATTGTCACATAGCAATGGCACTTTCTTAAACTTGATTCCAAAGTCACTCAAAGTGGCCTTCATCCAAAGTATTTGTACACAACAACTACCGGCGGATATGTATTCGGCTTTGGCGGTTGATAATGCAACACTATTTTGCTTCTTTGATGACCATGAAACAAGTGATCTTCCCAACAATTGACATGTGCCTGAGGTGCTCTTCCTTTCAACCTTGCATCCCGCATAATCCGAGTCGGAGTAACCAACTAGCTCAAACTTTGCTCCTTTGGGATACCATAAGCCAACATTTGGTGTATGCTTCAAGTACCTCAATATCCTCTTTGTAGCCTTCAAATGACTTTCTCTTGGTGAGGCTTGAAATCTTGCACACATGCATACACTAAACATGACATCCGGCCTTGATGCGGTCACATAGAGTAGGCTTCCAATCATAGACCGATACAACTTTTGATCCACCATATTTCCACTTGCATCACTATCCAAGTTGCCATTTGTTCCCATTGGTGTGCTAATGACTTTGTCGTCACTCATGCCAAACTTCTTGATCATGTCCTTGATATACTTGCCTTGACTCACAAAAGTACCATTCTTCAATTGCTTGATTTGAAGACCAAGGAAGTAACTTAACTCTTCAATCATGGACATCTCAAACTCATTAGCCATCATCTTTCTAAACTCATCACAAAAGTCTTGATTGGTTGATCCAAATATTATGTCATCAACATAGATTTGCAATACAAATAGATCTTTTCCAATCTTCTTGATAAAAAGAGTGGTGTCAACCTTGCCCATCATGAACCCTTTAGAGAGTAGGAAGTCCCTCAATCTCTCATACCATGCTCTAGGTGCTTGCTTCAAGCCATACAATGCCTTCTTTAATTTGTATACATGGTTGGGCTTCTTATCATCTTCAAAACCAGGAGGTTGCTCAACATATACTTCTTCATTGATGTAACCATTGAGAAATGCACTCTTAACATCCATTTGATAGAGCTTGATGTTGTGGGCACAAGCATAGGCTAGCAAGATTCTAATTGCTTCCAATCTAGCAACCGGGGCATATGTTTCCCCAAAGTCAAGACCTTCAACTTGTGTATAGCCTTGTGCTACCAATCTTGCTTTGTTCCTTACTACTATCCCATCTTGATCTTGCTTGTTTCTAAAGACCCATTTGGTTCCAATCATATTGTGTCCCTTTGGTCTCTCTACTAATTCCCATACTTGGTTTCTTGTGAAGTTATTCAATTCTTCATGCATAGCATTCACCCAATCAACATCTTTCAATGCTTCATCTATCTTCTTTGGTTCAATGGATGACACAAAAGAGAAATGCTCACAAAATGAAGCCAATCTTGATCTTGTTTGTACACCTCTAGAAATATCACCAATGATAGTGTCCAATGGATGATCCCTTGCAACATTGGTTGGTTGGAGGATTGGAACTTGATTGATTGCACTTGCTTGATCATTGGGTTGAGATGATGTACTAGCCACTTGATCTTGTTCATTGTCATGAGAGCCACTTGTACTAGCTTGATTTGTATCATCTTGCACATTTGAGTTGGAGAGCACTTGCACTTGATCATCTTCATCATCATTCACTTGCCTAGGCCTCAATTCACCAATATCCATGTTCTTCATGGCACTTGAAAGTTGAATTCCTCTAACATCTTCTAAGTTTTCATTCTCTTCTTGTGAACCCTTGGTTTCATCAAATTCAACATCATGAACTTCCTCAAGAGTACCACTATCCAAATTCCAAACTCTATATGCTTTACTTGTAGTGGAGTAACCAAGTAGGAATCCTTCATCATATTTCTTGTCAAACTTGCCTAATCTAGTGTCTTTCTTCAAGATATAGCATTTGCAACCAAAGACCTAAAAATATGCAATGTTGGGCTTTCTACCATTCAAGAGCTCATATGGTGTCTTCTCTTTCAATCGGTGACAATAGAGGCGGTTGCTACAATAGCAAGCCGTGTTGATGGCTTCGGCCTAAAAGGATTGACTCACATTGTACTCACTAAGCATAGACCTTGCCATATCAATGAGTGTTCTATTCTTTCTCTCAACAAGGCCATTTAATTGTGGAGTGTACTTGGCCGAGAATTGATGTCTAATTCTAAATTCATCACATAACTCATCAATTCTAGTGTTCTTGAACTCACTACCATTGTCACTTCTAACTCTCTTGATGGTTGTTTCAAACTCATTGTGAATGCCCTTGAAAAATAATTTGAATATTGCAAACACATCACTCTTGTCCACTAGAAAGAATACCCATGTATATCTAGTGAAATCATCCACAATCACAAATCCATATTTATTTCCACCAATGCTAATGTATTGAGTTGGCCCAAACAAATCCATGTGCAATAACTCAAATGCTTTACTAGTGCTCATCATGCTTTTCTTAGGATGGGTGTTTCCAACTTGTTTGCCGGCTTGACAAGAGCTACAAAGCTTATCCTTTTCAAACACGACATATTTCAAGCCTCTAACCAAGCCATGCTTAACCAATCTATTCAATTGTTTCATTCCAACATGACCAAGCCTTCTATGCCATAACCAACCCATGCTAGACTTAGTGAATAAGCATGTAGACAATTTAGCTTCACTAGCATTGAAATTAACCAAGTATAGATTCTCATATCTAAAGCCTTTAAAGATCAAGTTAGAGCCATCTACACTTATGATCTCTACATCATCTACTCCAAATATGCATTTGAATCCAAGATCACACAATTGAGCCATGGATAGCAAATTAAAGTTCAAGCTCTCTACTAGCAACACATTGGATATGCTCATGTTATTGGATATTGCAATCTTACCAAGCCCTTTGATCTTGCCTTTGCCATTGTCACCAAATGTGATACTATCATAACCATCATTGCCATTGGTGTTGATTGAGTTGAACATTCTTGCATCATCGGTCATGTGTTGAGTGCACCCACTATCAAGAACCCAATGCCTTCCTCCGGCTTTGCAATTGACCTACAAAAGAAGATCAATTCTTTTTAGGTACCCAAACTTGCTTGGGTCCTTGTAGGTTAGTCACTAAGCTCTTTGGTACCCAAATGGCTTTCTTCTTTGAGCCCATCCATGGTTTACCAATGAACTTAGCCTTCACACCATTTGTTCCCTTAGTAAGCATATAGCATGAATCAAGCTTGAGGGAGGATACATTAGCATTTTTGCTCTTGTTGGTGCATTCATGCTCTTTATGACCCACTTGCTTGCAACTAATGCAAAACCGACCATTGTTCTTCACAAAACTAGTCTTATGAGGAGCAAAGGCCACCTTGCCTTTCTTGGGGGTATAGCCCAATCCCTCTTTGTAGAGAGAAGCTCTTTGGCTACCCAAGTACATAAGCAAGCGGTCCTCACCACCATAGGCCTTAGCTAAAGTGTGAGTGAGCTTGTTAACCTCCTTCTTGAGATTCTCATTCTCAACCACTAGTGAGGCATCACAAGTGAGACCGTCACCACTAGATGACGTGGAAGTGGAAGTACTACAAGAAGGGTTAGTAGAAGGAGCAATGATAGGCATAGATAGTGATTCATCAATTATATCACAAGTTAAACCTACATTACAAGTATCAACATGCTTCTTTTTATTTTGCTCATTAAGCAAAGAAGAATGAGCCTTTTCAAGCTTTTTGTGAGCTTTGCCAAGCTTCTCATTGGCTTCCTCTAGCTTCTCATGAGATGCATTGAGCTCATCAAAGGCTTGCTTAAGGGCTTTTAGTTCCTTACGCAAGCTTTTGCATTCCCTTCTCTTGATGTCAAAGTGTTCTCTAGCATCTTCTAACATGTCGAATAATTCATCCTTAGTAGGTTCATCATTATCACTATCACTATCATTTTCATTTTCATTATCATCATCATGTTCTTCATCACTTTCATCATCACAAGTTTGTACCTTAGTGACCTTAGCCATGAAGCATGATGAAGAGTCGAAGAGAGAAGGCTTTTCATTGATGGCAATGCTTGCTAGAACCTTCTTCTTGGTGGTCTTGTGATCATCACTATCATCATCATCATCACTTGAGGAAGCATCACTATCCCAAGTGACTACATATGAACCACCCTTTTTATTCTCGAAGGCCATCTTGTCCTTCTTCTCTTTCTTTTCCTTCTTGTTCTTTTTGTTGTCATCATCATTGTCGCTATTATATGGACATTGAGCAACAAGATGATCTTTGCTTCCACACTTGAAACATCTTCTTGGCTCTTCCTTGTTCTTGGATGAAGACTTCTTTCTTCTAGCACGATAGCCCTTCTTCACCATGAACTTGCCAAATCTCTTGACAAAGAGAGCCATCTTCTCATCATCATCATCCCATGAATCATCTTCTTTACTTGATGTTTCTTGCTTGGCTTTGCCCTTGGATGATGTGGCCTTGAATGCCACGCTCTTCTTCTTGTCATCCTTCTTCTCATCTTTCTTCTCCCTCTTTTCCTCCTTCTCATCATCATCTCTATATGTATCATCGGTCATTATGTCTCCCAACACTTGGTTTGGTGTCATGGTGTCCAAACCACTCCTCACTAGAATAGTGACCAATGTACCAAATCTTGAGGGCAAACATCTCAAGAACTTGTGGGACAAGTCCTTGTCCTTCACTTCTTCTCCAAGTGCTTTGAGATCATTGACAAGCACTTGAAGCCTATGGAACATCTCCGGCACACTCTTATCCTCCTTCATCTTGAAGCTTGCAAACTTCTCTTTGAGAATGTATGCCTTTGCACCCTTCACGGCTTGAGTACCCTCAAATGATTCTTCCAACTTCTTTCAAGCCTCATGAGCCATCTCAATATTCTTGATTTGCTCAAATGTTCTCTCATCAATTGCATCATGAATAGCACTTAGAGCAATGTCATTGTTTTGGAGAAGCACTTCTTCAGCCGCGGTGGGATTCTCCAGATCCTCAATCTCAATTTTGGTTTCTACCACCTTCCACACTCTTCTATTGATTGACTTGATATGTGTGGTCATCTTTGATTTCCAATATGGATAATTTGTGCCATCAAATTGGGGTGGCTTCTTGGTCTTGTTGATTTCAGTCATTTTTACACCGAAGGTTGTTAAGCCTCAAATCACGGTGACCGTGGCTCCGATACCACTTGAAATGTCCTAATGGCTAGACAGGGGGTGAATAGCCTAATAAAATTTCTACAACAACACTTAACAAAAGGATTAGACAATTATGAGGCGAAGCGAGTTTTGCGCTAGCCTACCAAAATGCGAGCCACCTACCACAATTCTAGTTTAGATAGTATCTATTCACACAATAGCTATAACACTACCCTATCTTAGTGTGCTCTCAAAAGCTAACTAAAGAGCCACACCAACCAATCAAGCAAGCTATCACAATTAACTACACTAAAGAGCTTGACAACTAGTTTGCGGTAATATAAAAAGAGTGATCAAGAAAGTTATACCGCCGGGTAGATGAAGGAGCCAATCAATCACAAAGATGAATAACAATGAAGACCAACCACCTCGGAATCAAATGATGAACACAATGATTTTTACCGAGGTTCACTTGCTTGCCGGCAAGCTACTCCTCGTTGTGGCGATACACTCACTTGGAGGTTCACGCGCTAATTGGCTTCACACGCCAAACCCTCAATAGGGTGCCGCACAACCAACACAAGATCAGGATCACACAAGCCACGAGCAAAGTACCTTTTGGCGCTCCGCCGAGGAAAGGTCAAGAACCCCTCACAATCACCACGATCGGAGCCAGAGACAATCACCACTCTCCGCTCAATGATCCTCGCTGCTCCAAGCTATCTAGGTGGCGGCAACCACCAAGAGTAACAAGCGAAATCCGCAGCGAAACACAATCACCAAGTGCCTCTAGATGCAATCACTCAAGTAATGCACTTGGATCACTCCCAATCTCACAAAGATGTTTAATCTATGATGCAAATGAGTGGGAGGGCTTTGGCTAAGCCCACAAGTATGCTATGTTAATGTAAAATGTGCAAGAGAGTGAGCTTGACCCGGCCATGGGGCTTAAATAGAAGCCCCCCACCAAATAAAGTTGTTATACCCCTTCACTGGGTACTGATCAGGCTGACCGGACGCTCTGGTCCTACTGACCGGACGCTGGTCCTCAGCGTCTGGTTGCTTGATGGCGGCCACGTGTCACCTATGTTCAACTGTGAACGTTTGATCTCAACGGTCGAAATGTTGATCGGACGCTCCGACACTGTTGACCGGACGCTGGACCCTCAGCGTCCGGTCGTTTCTAGTAAGGGTCCAAATCCTATTTTTATCGACCGGACGTGTCCGGTCAAGCTTGACCGGACACAGCCCAGCGTCCGGTGCTTAACCCTAAGCACTGTGCATTCCGACAACTCAACCGGACGCACCTCTTCAGCATTCGGTCGCTGAGCGACCCAGCGTCCAGTCAGTAGACCGACACCAACGTCTTTGCGACCAACTCTATTTCATTTCTAACTTCTTCACCCTTATTCAGTTGTGCCAACTACCAAGTGTATCACCTTGTGCACAGGTATTAGCATATTTTCACAAACATTTTCAAGAGTGTTAGCACTCCACTAGATCCTAAATGCATATGCAATGAGTTAGAGCATCTAGTGGCACTTTGACAACCGCATTCCGATACGAGTTTCACCCCTCTTAATAGTACGGCTATCGATCCTAAATGTTATCACACTCACTAAGTGTCTTGATCACCAAAACAAAATGGCTCCTACAAATGATACCTTTGCCTTGAGCTTTTTGTTTTTCTCTTTCTTCTTTTCAAGTCGAAGCCCTTGATCATCACCATTGCATTGCCATTGTCATGCTATGATCTTCATTTGTTCCGCTACTTGAACTGTGCTACCAATCTCATGATCACTTGATAAACTAGGTTAGCACATAGGGTTTCATCAATTCACCAAAACCAAACTAGAGCTTTTACCAGCTCACACGTGGGTTCTGCTGTGGGCAGCGTAGCGTGGGCAGCGTTCGCGCGCCACGCGTGTGGGCCGCGCCGGTGGCTCGCATTTGCGCGCACTGCGTGAGCATGGGCCGAGCCACAAGTAGTGGGCCACGCGGTGAATTTTAGTTTCCTTTTTCTAGTGAATTAACAAATGTTTATTCAATTTAGTTTTGAGCTGATCTTGGTAAAATTATAGTAAATTCTGTAGGTGTCCAAAAATAGTGAAACAAAATTTGTTAGGTTCACAAAAATGCTATCTATCTGTTGGTGTAGTTAGTTTATAGTTAGCTGTGATAATGATAGATTCGTAAATTCAATTTAGAAAGCTTAGTATTAGTTAGCTTAATATTTGTAGGAATTTTTGTGGCAAGTTGATGATAGCTTTAGTCATAAAATTTTTACAGTGGGCTCATTAGATTATTATGCACTCACTGTAATTTTTGTAGCCCAAGAGTAGGTTGATAAATAGACTAGCTAGTACTCCTCGTTTTATCATATATAGATTAAGTCGGTACTAAGAGTAAGAATGCCTTTAGTGGCTAAGATAGTACATGCCATGTTTCATACTTGTTTGTGGTAACAATAGGTAGCATAGCACCTTAGTTGGTAGAACTCGCTTAGTAGCTTAACAGATGTATTCGTATTTTAAGAGTTGTTATTGCCGTATTATTAAGTGTTGCATCATCATTTCATGCATGTAGATCATGAGTTGGTAGAGTTCGTGCCTGCAGACGAATTGGACTACGAGGAGATTATTGAGGAGTACAAGGAGGAGGTTCTCGTATAGGAGGGAGCCCCGGAGCCATTCGTTGCTGACTTTGTTGATACACCGCCTGCCCAAGGCAAGCCCCAGTGCATAACCCCTATTTTTGAATGATTATTGAATATATTTATGATGTGCATTTATGTTACAGGCATTTTATGGAAACTACATGCATAGATATACTTACCTATGAGTCCTACTAGTATAGGTCGAGTAGCTGCTATACTCAGGGTATCGGTAGCGTGGGTAACCTGCCGTTACTCACAATAGGTGATAATTATGATCACTCATGATAAAATGGTGGAAAGAGAAAATGATGACCGAGCAGGGATATGGTTTGGGTATTGGTGGGTGTAAGAGGTTGTGTCCTGCGGCCAATAGGGCATAGCTTGGTTACACTTCTTCCCTGTTTGTGTCGGTTAAGGACTGGCCGTTGCATTGGGTTCTAGGCAAGTCACAGACTTATTGTCCCGAGCACATACTTGGGTATGGGCGCAGGAAAGACTTGTTGCTCTCTTGTCGTGGGTTCCGGCTCTTTTTGGACCGACTAATTGGAGGCGGCGATGATGGAGGTCTAAGCACCGTACTGAGTCTGGGACTCAGGAGCGGGGGCTTGGAGTCCAAGTTTGGACGGGGACCTGGACCCCATGACAGGAGAGTGATGGGTTGGGCCTACTTATGCCTGGGGTACAAGCGGGGCATGTGTTTTTAGGGTACCCACCTAGGGGCATTGATCCACGAATTGCTGGTGTTCTGGTATGGCTTGTCTACAGTCTAGCACCGTAGTAAGAATTGAAATATGAAAGGTGATGAAATGGAATTGATTGCTCAACCCTTGCTTGAAAGTAGAATAGGTGCTTACATAGGATGGCTAGATAATAAATTAATCATGACTGCTAATAATAACATAAATAAGTATTCACTACTAGAATTGCTTTCTGCAAAAAAGAAACCCAGCAAACCATAAAGCTTTGCATATTCCTTAGAGTTGGGAAATTATTCCCACTAGTCGGATAAGTCTTGCGAGTACATTATGTATTCAGGGTTTATTTACCCCTGTTGCGGGTTCAACTTGAGGAGTACCGTTGTGTGAAGGATTCTTCTGGTGGGCACAGATGGATCCTTGTTCATTATCGATAGATGTTTATTATCATTCCGCTGTTTAATATTCCGCACTCTGAATTTGGCAATGTAATAATAAATTTCTAAGAACTCTGGATGTATGAAATGGATAAAGTATTGTAACTCATTCTCATTATTGGATCCTTGGGAAAAATGTTGACTATTTAGGCTCTCCCTTGGGGTGTGCCCGACAAAACCTGCCCACTATGGCGTGCTTTCGGGGTGCTTAGTGTCTGGTGGAAGACGAGTGCCTCCATAAGTGTGTTATTCCGGTCGGTTCTGCCACAGTCCACACCCAAAGGATCGTTAGGGTTTTCGTCAGTCTTCCCAAGGGCCTTCGTCAAACCCCCTAGAAAAATAAAAATAAGTCCCGATAAAACAAGAAAATACTAACAGTAAAAGAAAAACAAAGCTAGAAACAACTTACCCAGATGCAAAGGACTCAGGGCAGTGCCTGAGCCTCCAGCATCCTCGGCGTGGTGACCGGTGGCCTAAAACCTCACGTCTTGAAATGGAGCAACTAGAGAGCTTGCCTTCGCCTCGTCCTCGGACACCTCATCAAGACCAGCCATAGGACGACAAAGGCCAGTACGAGCGGCCTCCCCTTCTCTTGGCGGAGAAGCATCACCACCACCAGCACCTTTGCCCTCGAAGTCGAAAGTCTCATCACCCAAAACGTCGGGCATAGGTGCCACGGCGAAGGGTTCAGCAGCAAGGCCACCACCCAAACCTTGGAGGGCGGTGTCCAACAAGTCATCACCACCAAGATCCAAGGAGGCAGCAGAGCGTTCGCCCCCCGTTTCGGCAGCAGCGGAGCCAGAGCCTCCGCCAACATTCTCGGCAACCTCCTCATCATCATTGGCGGAGGCCGCCGTAGAAGCATCGGCAGAGGTGGCAACAGAGGCAGCCTTAGTCTTCTGCCTCTTGGTGATGACCTTGGGCACAACAGCCCCCTTCCTCTTCCTCGCCTTCGCCGCAGCAGTCACATTCTTAGCGGTGGCTTTCCTTGCTTTGTCCTCTAAGGACTTGTGCACCTTCGTAGGAACGTCGTGCTCCTCGTGGTGGATGCCGAACTACTCAAAAACTCTATTAAGCCAAGGCATCATACCAGCAATGGCTCGACACGCTAGATACTCCCTGTCAGACATTTCACCGAGTATCTCACGCGCCCCCGCCTCGGTGGACTTCACCAACTTCTTTGCAGCCCGGCCCTCCTTCTCAAACCCAAAGCACGGGAACGGAACCCCAACAACTTCACCAAATTTAGGCAGACTGACCATCTCAATGGTCAGGGTTGGTCTGTTCCTACCAAGGGGCCAGCAGTTAGCCTCCACCATCTCCTCAAACAAATCACGGCCATCGGAGTATCGGCAGGCCAGGGCGAAAGCCTTGTCGCATGCTTCGCAACCCTCATCAGTCCCCGGACCCAGGGTTCCTTGAGTCAAAGGCCTCATTAGAGTCATCACCGAGGCTAGCGGATAGCGGGTATTCTTTTTCCCGTCTAAGCCGGTGGATGTCATGCCTCCGGTCCTCACGTAGAACCAATACTGCATCCAATCCTTCGACCACTTGTTCTTCTAGGCAAAGGAGATCTCCAACTTCTCGCCCTTTTGGTTCTTCCGTGGCATAAAAGCGCAGCTTCCATACTGCGCCACCGACTGATCTTCACCAACTCGCTTAGGCTAGCGCTGGAGCTCGTAGTACTCGCAGAAAGTACCAACGTTGGGCTTCGCGCCATAAGACAAGTAGGCCTAGCAGAACTTACTCGGGGCAACAATACCATTGGGGGAAACAATACCGCTTCCAAGACTTGGCTAAGGAAGCGCGCTGCCGGGAAGCGAAGGACGTAGAGGAAAAATCCCTAAAAAACATAGCATCAGCGGCCTTCGGCTTAGGAATTGTCTCCTCCTCCGGAGGCTTCACCTTAGCATCACCAAAGCAGCCCAACTACCGCAATTCCTCGATCATGTCCTTCGTCATAAGCGAAGGTCCAAAATCCCATGTCCTGGATGAGCCGGCCATGTCTCCTGCCTCTTCAGCGGTTATCA
The DNA here is from genome assembly GCA_904845875.1 of Miscanthus lutarioriparius. Taxonomy (NCBI): domain Eukaryota; kingdom Viridiplantae; phylum Streptophyta; class Magnoliopsida; order Poales; family Poaceae; genus Miscanthus; species Miscanthus lutarioriparius. Next base: position 77,025,788 of record CAJGYO010000016.1, on the reverse strand, counting down.
AATCAGCGACGGAGACCTCGACTCCAGAAAGACCCTCCTCAAGCCCCAACGCCTCCGCACTAACAATCATACACTCCTTAAACCACGCGGACCACCCACTAAACCTAACACCAAGAAGGTGACGGTATGGCCCAAAGAAGGAAGCCCGGCGCGGAGGAGAACTACAGGCGTAGACACTTCTAAAACTCAGCGAGAGCCCAAAAGGGGAGCGAAGGCAAAAACCAACTAAGCGAAAGCTAGGTGCAAAGGGACAGTGTAGGAAGAAGCAGCAGCAAAAGCGATGGCTAAGATAGGGACGGGGGGAGCCTTCACCTACAGACCCTTATATAGCCCTCGCCGCGTCGCTTCGACTTTCGGGGCCAACGGTCACATCCGTTCAAAAACACGTCAGTTCCACAGCCACCGCGAAGAATCAAATAACGACATGTCACCAACACGGCGGTCTGATCCAGGCATCCCAAGGGGGAAAGGGGGATAAGCCTCCGCGTGCGCAAGAGCCTCCGCACCTTAGAGCCTGAGGGCTAGGTTTCAAGGGCATGGCCCGCATGGGGGAAGCCTCCGCGCCTCAGAGCCTGAGGACAATGTTTTGAGGGCATGGCCCGCCAGCATCAGACCAAGCCCTCAAGGGGAAACTGTTGGGACACGGTTATGAGTCACGGAGGCCAAGGACCGCAACAACAATGAAAGCTAATGATTAATGAATTTTATGAGTGACGTGCAGGAAAAGAAGATGAAGGCCTCCACCCGATCGGCCGATCAGGGCGAAGGACAAGAGGCTGTGGCGAAAGCACCCGAACGCGGTCCGAGGCGGAGGCTCCAGCGCCCTGAGCGGAGGCGCCCGGATGCGGCCAATGGCTAAGGCTCGGGTGACACTTGCGGAGGCTACAGGAGTCGGCGCGAAGGTACGGGCGAAGGTCATCCCGGACGAAGGTTCTGAGAGCCGAGGGACTTCCTCTAGGGCGGCGGTGCCAGGCCATGGGCCACAAACGAACTCACGGTAGCGGCCCATCAAGCAAAGGCGGTTGAAGAAGGCACCCAAAATACCCCTAGCAGTTTGTATTAGTATAGGAATATTTCGAGGATGTACTGTAACCGACAAGAGGTAGAATTGTAAAGAGTAGACTTAGCCAGCAGTGCCCTATAAAAGGGGAACAAAAACTCTGTACAAGGTGTGGCTGATTGCATTTATGAAACCCTAATCAAGCTTGGTCCCACTCTCCATCTTTCACGTCTTTGCCCGGGGCACACAACTGGGCGAAGGTCTCGGTTACTCCTCTCTAGTCCTACCCACTAGAAACCCAAGCTTTCCAACAGAAAGAAATTAATTTTTCTCACCTTCACATTATCGCCTTGACAAAGGAGGTATAGCCATTTTAGGAATCGAGCCTATCATGATCCTTGCACGTAATTGTTTTTATGCTTAGGAATTTGATCTCCCTTGTTTATCGTTGTAACACAATGGTCGTAAACTCTGCATGCTTCTCCTTTTTATATGTCTAAGCAGTTCTCTGCTTTCTCGTTCAGACAAAGAGCCTGTTTGTCACAGCTCAACTTCACTAGTAAAGCTGTTTTTTTGAAAAAACAGCTTCATGAGTAACTTTCTAGGTGAAGCTGAGCTGTTTTAAAAAAATTGTTTGGCAAAATAGCTTCACCAACAACTTCATACATGAATGAATGGGAGAGAGAAATGAGGGAGAGAGCTAGGATAAGCTATTTTTTCAGCTTCATCCCAACTCATGTTTTTGTGAGAGGGGGAGAAAAACAACTTCATGGGTGAAGCTGTTTTGAAAATAAGTATTTGACAAATAAAACAGGTTGTACAAAAATAACAAGGGAAAGGGGAAAAGGAAATAGAAAGAGGAAAGACCAACAGGTAAAGAAAAACCAGTGCAAAATGATACACTAATGCGCTGCAAGATGCCTAGCCCGTAAGAGGCACCATGCTTGTGCCTCCTCTTTTTAATCTTGTGTTGGAAAGTCCCATTAACGTCTTTGTTTCTTGAGTTCTATGGCACGAGTAGGATTATAGACCATCAGCCTGTTCGCTTTCTCGTAAACGATCGTAAATTTCCAGCCGAGAACAGTGTTTTTCTCTCACACCAAATTAGCCAGCAGTAAATAATCCACGATACGATACGGCCTCTCGAACAGGCTGCATAGACCCCTCTTCAGCAACCCTAGTGCAGCAACTAAAGATATCCAGTCCATTCATGGAGAAACTTAGTGATTGTCCTGTTGTCCTAGGTGACATGTGGGTGGCCAATCCTAGATGAAGTTGAGCCCCAAACATGTGTGTCATGGACTGGGGTGTTATGTGACCTTGTGGGCCGAGACCGGGCTACCTAAGTGGGCTGGACTGAAGAAGGACTCCAGCTACTAAAGAAAGGAGGACATTCAGAGAGGGTATCAACAAAGAATAGTACCTTCGTCTGCCTCCGGATGTCTGAGAGTTCCCCTATAGTTTCTCTTGCTATCTTTCTTGATTCCTTGCTCTTCCCAGTCTAGATCCCCTCTGATTCTTCCCAATTTGTATCAAGTACTCTTGTACTTGTGATTTAGTATTGGAGGTTCATAACAATTGGTATCAAGAGCCTTGGATAATTTTTCCCCGATTCGATTGCGCCCATGGCTTCCTAGTGTCCGCACCATCTTTCGTCGCCGTTGATTCACTGGCGGCAAGCATCGATTCCCTCTCTTAGAAGATGGTGAACTTGATGCACATGATGGAGGTGAAGCTTGCGGGGATTAGCCACGCCCCTGCGATCGTCGTGACTTTGGTTCCATCGTTATCGTCGGTTGTCATCGACTACTTCGCTGAAGTACTCTGACCCGACAATGAACACGACTCCAGCTGCAGTGACCTCGACCATGTCCACAATATTCCTCTTTGACGGTACCGATCAGATTCAACTCCGCTGCGAGCAATACGGCATCCACTACTTCGCTGGAGTACACTGGCTCGGTGCCGGCCACGACCCTTCACAGACGTGGACCACCTCCATGGTGACCACCCTTACCTCGCCTCTAGCCATCACCGCGCGCTCACCATTACCTTCTAGGTTGCGAGGCCGCCATACCTTGCGCCGATGAAGAAAATCACCAGGACGGCGATAAGGGAGCCGCACGCCAGCATGAGATGACCGTCTTAGGGTTTGTGGATGCTACACTGGAGGCATGTACCGCTGCCGCAGCAAAGGCAGGTTTGCGTGTGAGCTCGTGCAACACCTTTCACGACTTGCCGATCGGGTGCGCCTGTTCGTTGACTTTGCCATCATCACCACCGCGCTCGTCTTCGTCCACGACGATGAGGATCTGGAGCACCTCGCCCTCGCGTTCATCGGGATGTGCTCGTCTCCGTCGACACCGTTCGCCCTCGAGTTCCTCCACTTTGTAGTTTGCGCTACGAACTGACGAAGGGGCAGCAGGACTTATGCTGGCGACCGACCGTATACCCTGCCTGGGCCTTGCTTACATGGAAGAAATAAGCACAACGAACTGCAAGAAGCTAGGAACCAAGAAGCATCTATGGCCCTGCCCTTACCTGATCGAGTGGAAGTGGATAGTAGAGTCAAGTGATCGATCGTATTTATTTGTCTATATATTCCAGTGAGTGCTCGAGGGAGGCCTCTTGCCGCTCTGCCCGGCCTCAGGCTGTCGACTGTCGTATCTCGTTGATTCTCGTATATATGTGATGTGTGCCGCACAGAGCCACAGCCGCCCGAAAACCGCGGGTCAGCGGCACCGACACTCCGGCAGATCGCGCCTCACTCGTCCGCGGTGGTCGGCGGCGTCGCAGCCTCACATGTTCGTATCTCGCAAGTCGGCAACTGTCATGATCGATTCGCCATCAAATAATTGGCAACAGTTATCGATACGGGAACTCACATGGGCTGCAGCAACACTAGTTGGCCCAAATCGAAGCCCAACTACAATAACGATTCGTTTAGACTCCCATCACATCCTCTTCCTCCAGCAGTGAGCAGTCCAAGTCCAAGCGACCAACAGAAGAAAGTCCAAAACGGGCGGCTGGGGCTTTGTCGTCAGAGATCACAATGGCCATGCAGTAATTGCTTGCTGGCACAGGCTACCTCCCAGCTGTTCACAATGCTGAATGTGCAAAAGCTCAAGCTTGTCTCGCTACGCTGCAAGCGGCATCAAATCAAGGCATCGACAGGTTAATCCTGAAGTCTGATTCTATGACCGTGGTGAAGGCCTTATGCTCTGAAGCCCTTGATCGGAGCCCAGCTTCAGTCATCTACAAGGAAGCACGAGAATTGATTAACCTGTCTTTCGGGTCGGTGAACGTAGTTCATGTTCCACGGTCTTGTAATATAATATGTGCGCATGAATTAGCTCGCGTGGGTCTTGGTTGGGACCCGGATCAGTCGTATGTTCGGCCTGATCCTCTCCCAAGTTTTGTATCGAATCTGTTGGTTCGCGACATTGCTGAACCTCATTATTGAATGTGAGCGTGTTTGATAAAAAAAAACAGAAGAAAGAAAGATTGACCATAACAGATAGCAACCGTCCAGATTGACCATGACAGATAGCAACATGTGTTTGTGTTCATAGTTATGGCCGTCTACATTGTACTGTATAATTCTCAAAAAAAAAAAATAGCAACATGTGCTACAACAGGACATAATTCGGGGGTGAAAATTTGAGATTAAAACATTCAGACATCAGGGACCTGAATTACATGAGACTCAACCATTAGCACAAGAAATGAACAAAGTCACATTACATACCAAACAGTTCAGGAAAGCTGATACTAATAACTTCAGCTTAACTGTAAAAACGAAGGCTAGTGCGCCTCAGCTTTATGTTACAACAAAGGCCAGACAACAGGAACCACAGCAGCTATACCAAGAGATGAAACAGGGTGCTGATGGCCTCAGCTTTTTTTCTTTTTAGACACAGCTAACAGCTTACTTTCTCCTCACTCTAAGAGGTAAGTTTAATTTGTACAGCAGCAGAGTAACTGACATGCTTCTCACTCCTTCCATCTTCCTCTTTACAGCAGCCTTCGGATCGATCGGACTCGCACACATCACTCCTCCCTTGATTCCGCCGCATCACTTCTGCTACAGAATTAATGTACACTCTTCCGCGCAAACATACAGTATTTATTTTCCGGCGAGGCCAAAAGGGGCCTTCATATAAGGTTTTAGTAGAGAAAAAAAGGTGAGTGCAAACCTAGCAACTGTTAGCTGTACAACTAGAGAGTTTGCCCTTCAGGCAGCGGTGCATGCTGGTTGAAGCCCAAGGCGCTTCTCTGTGAGCACAACAACACATACATCATTATTAGCCCCTAAACACAGACAGGCACACAATGTCAAGTCCGGAGCCATAAAAGAAGATAGAACATGTATATATACCTCCAGCAGCAACAAGCTTCTCTACGGGCTACTATGTGTTTCCCGTAAGTGTACTTCTTGAGGGTGTTCAGGTGTGTCTTTATCCTTGTTAGGATCATCTCTCTCTGCTGATCGTCACAAGTTTCTAACACCTTCTGTACCACATAGTTTGCAAACTGGTCTTTCATCATTACCTAAGCGCAACCACAATGCAACCCATATTTTATCAGTAAAGATCTCAAGACACATTAGCCAGTTATTGAGTGAACAAGCATTTGGCCAGTTGTGCTTAAAAGTTTTCAAGAAAAGAAAAAAGATCGAAAGATCACCATACCTCAAGAGGTTCGCTTTCACTGGTGGATCCAAGCATCTCACCAATCAGAACCTGACGCTCTACAGGATTTCCAAAGGCTAAGCACTTCTCGATGACATTTGAGGCAAACTTTTGCTGGCTCATTTGCACAATTTGGCCAATTAGCTTCTCAATAATAGCCGATCTCTCATGGGGTTTGCCATGTTCCAGAACATGCTGTAGAGTTCAGCAAGTCATTAGTAAGAAAATATCGAGAAACTAAACACCCAGACAAACAAATCAAAGGTCCCAAAGATCTCAGAATCATGACTAAAGCATACGGGAATGGTTGTCCCATAAAACCTGCCCACACTGTAACTGCAACAGTTGACTCTGAATCAATGCCAAATCCTAAAGCAAGATTATGTGCACTGCTTACAGAAGGGGGAAAATAACCCATTGGAATGTCTCCAGTCAAGCATTTCAAATTTTGGTAACAAAATCATTATGCTTACATTATTGCCCCTACAAAATAATATCCATACAATTATCCCCAGAAGTACATACATAATCACAATTTACAAACAAAAATAAATGTTAAAGACTACCTATCTCCAAGACATTATTTACTTGTAACCTGGCGGAGAGTAATAACTAGTAGCACCATATCACCACAAAATCCACCAAGGTCCCTACATATTAACTAGAGAAAACATAAAAGGAAACCACCTAGGGCATGTGAACAAGACTTCTGAGCAATGGAATGTCAACATTGAGTTCACAAAACTCAATTTGTGTCCAACCTAAGTGTTCAAATGTTTGTAGAGAAATAGTGGCAAGTAACATGCAATGTCATAGTTTACATTAATTGACTAACAGCTAAATTACAGAAGCACTGTCAATTTAGCAATATCAAGGGTATACTAGAATAAAGGTTGCACACTTGCACCTCGAAATCATACACGAGAAGACATATTTGCTAGTCTCTTCAGGAAGAGATTGCAAGCTCTAATATGCAATTTATAAACCAGGTGTCACGGTGGTCCTGCAAGGTGCGGAAAATGAGAGTGCGCTATGACAGGGGCAGACCCAGTGGGCTACAAGGGGATTGTGTGGCATAAAGGCATACCCAAAGCCCGGACTAACAAGTTCCACAGTATCTGACTCCCATTACTGACCAATAAGGCAACTGGGTGCTGCCTTTTGAGAGCCCAAGTGGTAAAGCCGAGGACCGCCTGTGGTGACCTCTGCAACTCTGTCATCACACCACGCCTTTTGAATTCCCAGCACCCACTTCTCCTTTGGCCTCCTCTTTGCCTATTCAACCAAACCCTAAAGTCATGCCTGGTTTGAGTTAGGCCATTTAGCAGTAGTAGGTCAGGCTGCCAGGCATCAGCACCTCGCCTCTCTGGTTTCTTCCTGCTCCATGCAGCAGCATGACACATGGCCACATGGGAGAGGCAGCAGTACTGCGGAGCCAAGTCTGAACTCCCCAAGGCCAAGCCCAATATATGTTGCAGATTTACTGTGGCAGTAGTTACTAACTATATCAATTGATCCTCAAATTAGTTCAATTGATTGATATAGCCCGTAGATGTAGGAAGTAGTAATTAAGGATTTATTTGTTGATTATTCATGCATTGTGTACTTAATTGTTGAATTTAAGACATATTATGTTATTTAGTACTTGTATACCGAATTACAAGACAAATTTTATGGTTGTTTACCAAATTGCTAAATACATTTTACCAAATTACATGTGAAAATTATGGTGTGGCATACCCCATGGCAAAATCCTGGGTCCACCACTGCCTATGGTGTTGGGCTGGAGCAGTGTGGCTCATAGAAGTTGCTCTTAAGGTTGGTTGCCCTGGTCATGTAACTCTGTGTACAGGTTGTGTCCACAATCTTCGCATGTGGCAAGCCAAATAGTTTTTTTGCACGTGTTGGGGTGGGTTGAGAGTGAGTTGTGTGTTACAACAAAATAACCTAACGCTGATACAAAATAAGTCTACCTATATTTCATTTAAGGAGGGAAGGGGGTCCATGATCCACATTTCAGTATTGAATGATACTAGTTATCAAGCAAACAACATACTAAGATCAACATAATAGCATAGAGATGTTACTGCACAACACAGTCCACCAACAAAAAACCAGGTAGGCAGGTACAGACATGTATCTCTTTCAAAACTGAACATGGCACTGACCTGAACAACATAGTTGCCATACTGGTCCTGAGCTAGCAAGCAAACAGACTGGAGAATCTCATCCATCATTATTTGCTGTGTCTTAGGATCATCACAATGCTCTAGAACCCTCTGTAGCAATTTGTGATATAATAATAATAATATAAGTTATAGTATTACAATTGGTAAGCCTCTAAATGGATGAGAATGAAGCATTTAATTAGCATACCTGAATAACTCGACAACCATATGGATGAGTGGATAGCATTACAACTTGACCATAGAATGTCGAGACAATAAACTCGATAGCATGCTGAGGAATGCACTCTATGCATTTCTGTATAACATGGTTCCCATTTTGATCACGTACACAGCGCATGACATGGCCCTCCAGCTCCGCAACCATTTTAGTCTGAAGATCCAAATCAACAACTTCTATAGCCTGCACATATATCATCAATAGCGTCAAACAAAATATCACTTGCTACAACCTTTCAGCCAATTATGTAAATTCTAGAGGTGCAAGGGTTAAATAATTGTATAAGCACATATAAAAAGTATGCAATTAAGGCTGCCAACAATTATCCAACATAAACTTCTCATATAGGAGAAAACTATGGGCCAACAGTATACCAAATCTGTAAGCCAGTGACTGATCACTCAGAAGCAATAGTATGAATTATTATGCAATAAAATTATTGGAGGCATCAACACGCTTGCAAGTTAAAAAAAACAACAAAGCTCTACTTATTGAAGACATGAAAACTAAAAAATATATATTTGTAATTGTTGAGGAGATATTTCAATTGACAAGCACCTTCTGTATAACCCGGCACCCATACATCTGAAGACTAAGAGCAAGGACACGTCCAATAAGCTGACCAGCCAATTCCTTTATCTGGGCAGTGCTTCCATGCTCAAAAAACTGAGAAAAAACAGAGCATTGAGTTAAGAAAAGGTATAAGACAGCTACAATCACAAACAGATATCTGCGCAGCACTTCCATACTCCTACCTTTTGAACAACATAATTTCCAAATACATCAGTCATCAATGTGAGAGCTTGAGGCATGATTTCTGAAAAAACCATGTCCTTTTCTTCAGTACTGGCTGTCTCTAGCTTCTGTTGTATGAACCGACTCCCATATTGATCAGCACTACAGAATATTCAAAAATTAGTAGGGTAATTTGCATGTTACAACATTATCATGATTATAGAAAAACATCAAGAAAGAAGTGTACCTAAACTCAACAACATGGCCAGCTATTTCCGAGAGCTCATATGATTTACTTTTGTTGCTCTTGAACTCCTCCAGAAGCGAGGGCATCAAATTGGCATCCATCTTTCCACCCATGCCTGAATTCCATGAACCAAAGGAATTACCAAAGTTTCTCATGCCTGATGGAAAGCGCATGTTGCGCTCACCATGCCTAAGTGGACTGCCTGGCGCAATAGGTGAAGAGGGAAGAACAGGACTTGTCAATGGACTTCCAGCATATCCAAGGTTAAATCCAAGATTGCCATAGTAACCATATTGCTTTTGTGACTGGAGTAAAGGGCCAAGGTTAGCTTTCTGAGTACCAAGTAAGTCCATGTATGAATTTCCCAGATGGCCCCTGTCCATTAGAGGATCATCACAGGTAGCTGCAAGTTGAGCAAGGTACTGGATATACGCTGGATCAATAGAGGTCTGAAGAGAAGGTGATGCAGTTGGACTTCCAATTCCATTATAGTTTAGCATGTTAGACATACCAGCTAAATTTTGTCGAGAAGATACAGTCCCTCCAGGGGATCTAGAACCAATCCTAGGGGAGGCAAAACCAGATCCAAGAGACAAACTGTCAAAAGATGTGAAACTGCCAGCATTAATCTGGTTCCTCATCGTAGATGAATTGGCCAAATTGGCAGAATATCCATCAGGTAACTTAGATTGCCCGTGCTCATGACGTCTCATGTAGTGCTGCTGATTGCCATTTGTCTGGTCACCCTGTCGATCAAAAAGGAACTTCTGGACATTATCGACATCCTGATAGAGCTGAGACTGGTCCATAGTTTGCCCACTCATTGCCCTAGATGATAAGTTCATCCCAGATAAAGCAGCCACCAGATCATCAGATTCACCGATTGCAGATGAACTACGACGGAAAGAAGAGGAACCACCATTGATCTTCTTGTCAGTGTTACCAACTTTCACACCAATTGGAGGCAGGGATGGACTAGGGGCCCTCCTCACAAGCTCAGGATCAGGAGATGCACTCCTAGAAAGAGATGACCCTAAAATAGAAGCAAATGTATTTGATGGCAGATCATTGTTCTGAATTTCATCCAAGCTCCTTAAACTATTGCTAGAGTGCAGGCCTCCAATAGTTCCAGGTCCACGATTTAGACCATACTGTATTCCAGAAGAACCTAGTAAGTCATTACTAGTGTGGCTGGCAGTCTGCCTATCCATATCACGCTGATACGAGTCCTCCTGCACCATTTACAACAAGTACAAGTCCGATGTTAGATCAAACAAAACAGAAGGAATGAACAGCAGTCCAGGAAAAAAAGGAATATTAAAAATGCTAGTGCTTAATGCAGGATTTCAAGAATTTTACAATACACAATCATCAATAAATAAAGATCGGCAAAGGGAACCACGAAATTTAGAAGATTCTCTTTATGCACTTATGCAGAATATGCTCACTGATGCACAGATGTGTTGAAACGGATAGGCCACAGCAACAGGTAACAATGTCATAGAGGTGCATCCAAGCATTTTGCAAGTGAAAATATGGAACAATGTTTGTCGTGATCCATTAGACATTTCTCAAAACCAGAAAGCATGAACTGCTCCGGAAATATATTAGTTTATTGCATCATAAATGGAACAATGTTTGACGTGATCCATTAGACATTTCTCAAAACCAGAAAGCATGAACTGCTCCGGAACTAGATTAGTTTATTCCATCATAACGTTTATTCCATCAAAAATGGAACAATATTTGTCGTGATTCATTAGACAGTTCTCAAAACCAGCAAGCATGAACTGCTCCGGAACTAGATTAGTTTATTCCATCATAACGTTTATTCCACAATAAATGGAACAATGTTTGTCGTGATTCATTAGACAGTTCTGAAAACCAGAAAGCATGAACTGCTCCGGAACTAGATTAGTTTATTTAATCGTAACGTTTATTCCATCATAAACGGAACAATGTTTGTCGTGATCCAGTAGACATTTCTCAAAACCGGAACGCACGAACTGCTCCGGAAGTAGATTACTTTATTCCATTATAACGTTTATTCCATCATAACATCACTAGTAACGGTTTAACATCACAATCAGGAAAGTCAGCTGAAAATACTACTTAGGCCTCCAAAGTCAAATAGGGTAAGAAGGCGTTTTTTTCTCCGTTACTTGCGTTACCTATCTTCATGTAAATAAATTTATCTACGTATCCGTATCCATGAAGAAGCACGACTCCAACAAACCAACAGATCACATAACTGCAAGACAAAGACATCACACAGGTCTAAAGTGCAATCACGCATTCATACTGCAGAGTGCGTACAACAACCGGATACCTAAAATATGTCAAACATGGCAAATCTAGGATACTTCCGCTCTAGAAGTGGAGTGAACTCAAGACTTCCACTCATCAGTCAAAAACAGGAGCAACTAGTCCAAGGTCAAAGGCTTTCTCAAGAGACATATATTAGCACAGAATGAAAGAAGTAAGGGGAGAAAGGATTCGATTCGATCTTTCAACCTGAAAGACGGTGGAGAAGCTCCTCTGGCGACCAAGATCGATCCCAGGCAAGCCGACCGTCCCTTCGGCAGCCGACGCCTGCTGCTGCTGCCTCCTGCCGTCCCCGATCCCGCCGAAGCCCGCGGAGGAGCGGAGGCGGTGGTGCGAGGACCGCCAGTCCTCCTTGGAGAGGAGCGGCGGCGGGAGGCGCGGGTTGAGGTGCGCATTGGAGTAGTAATAGCTCTGATACGCCGGGTCGGAGCGCAGTTCATCGTCTACCAGCAGGCCGCCGCCGGCGGCGGCGGCAGCGGCGCCCAGGGCACCCTCGACGGTGGGCGGCGCGGAGCCGCTGCGGAAGACCTCGAAGTCGCCGCGGTCGGCATCCGCGGCCCCGAACGCCGCCTCGCCGCCACGCGCCGCCATCTCGGTCACCATCGCGCGCGTGGGTAGCAGTAACAAAACAAAAAGGCAAATGAAAAAAGGCTAGATCTTTAAGTCCACCGCGCTAGAACCCCGCCATTACCGCGCTCCGGCGGCCGGAAGCACGGAGCTGAATCTTTCGGCGGAAGGTTATCGCCGGAATGAGACAAGGCGGCGGCTGGAACCGGGTCCGGCTGTTCAGCTCAGAGCGGGCGAATCGGGGGGCGGGCGTCCATCTGCGGGGGGTGAGCGGCGTCCGAATTCGGCGGATTTGGGATGGATTGGATTGGAGCTCCACTCCACCTCCGAGTAGGGGTGCGTGCTGGGGTAGTGGGGGGGAAGAAGAGTAGAGAGTAGAGACTGGAGAAGAAATCAGTCAGAGGCCGGTTGCGGCTCGGTTAAGTACAACGGCCGGAGCGAGGAGCGCCGTTGGATCTGGGGGTGGACGGCCCAGATCTTCCCGAGGGCTTTGGGTCCTCTAGGGTTTTGTTGTCTCACGGCACAGTCATCCCTGCTCTAGAGTGAGATTGAGAGATGCCAAAGCCATTTTTGTTGTTTACCGTGTACTTGTTTAGAAATGGAAACTTGGTGAATGGTGATGGTAGCAGTACTGGTACTAGGTGTTTGTAGAAATGCATATCGCCTCCGTTCGCTTCACTTTAAAATCGGCACTATTCAACTTATTTTTTCAAATCGGCACTATTCAACTTATTTTTTCAGCTGAAATGGCGTTTTTCTCTCGCAACAATTCAGCTGGAACAGTATTTTTTAGCCAAATTCAGCCAAATGAACGGGGCCAATTATGACATGATGCTTCCTGCTTTGGTGATTGAATGAAAGAGGAAATTTTTTTGGGAGCGCTCAGTTTCCGTTAACCGAACCAAAAGTGCAATCTGGCTTGCTTTTTTCAGGGCATAGATTCTTCTTCCTTTTTCCTTGCAGAGGATTATTAGCAGCAGATGTGTACAGGATGCAATGCAGTGATCTAGATTGTGTGAGCTTGAAAGATCAGAAATATATGTACTCTGATAAGGGATCCCACGAATCTTGAGGTACCTGGTACTCTTTGGAACACATTTTTTTTACCTGATTTTATGTGCTTTTCTTGTAAAATTGTACTGTTTCCTAAAATCACAGCTACAGAATGAAGTGGATTAGGTGAAAGTGAAACCGTCAAAAAAATAAAATTAAATGTCTGTTTGACACAACTTCTTATCCAAACGTTTCTCTATTGAAACCACAGCCAGAGGTTCCTCATTTTTCGGAACAGAAACGGTTCTAGCTCCTCTATGCTTGTACAGTTATACCTTTTTTCGGGTGTTTAGTACGGCCTTTAAATTATAGCTCTCCATTTTCCATACAACAGAAATGGTTCAACTTCTGCTTCCAAACGTCAAAAAACACTTCCTTCTTTTTCGAACGTTTAGTACGGCTTCTTTGGCTCTTCCGCTGAAACTATCGTCGGAGTCGGAGCCAAAACCACACCAAACATGCTCTTATATAGAGCTGGTGAGTAGAGCGGTATTATATATAGTACTGTTTTTTTACTGGGACAGTTTGAACACAGGAATAGAAATTTGAGTTCAGTTCCAAAGAAAATGATATAGGAAAATAGGAAACCTGAATAGGAAAGGGGCAGTGATGATGAGTACGTGCAGGGTGCAGGCAGGCAGGAGGCTGCAGCGCGTGCGTGCGTGCTGTCGCGTGGCCACTGGACCCAGAGAGCCACCACCACGTGACTGACGTTAACACCCTATCCCTACGCATGGATGGAACATGGATTAACAGCAGTAACAACCCACTAACAGTGGGTTAAAAATCGAAGAGGAGGAGGGGGGACGACTTTTTCTTAGCAACACCGCGTGCATCTCGAGGCGTCGTCCAACTGCTCCGCCACTCACGTCCTCTCATGCTTTTTCTCCTTCCTGTATAATGTTATAATAATAAATTAATAATAACAACACAAAGCAAAGAAAGATCTTCTGACTGGTCTATAAGACTTTGGATTAGTAGCACAGAAAAGAAAGAGGTGGAAAAGATATTGATATGGAAATGACTTAATCGTACGTACGTGTCAGGTTAATTTGTTCCTCCTCGAAATAAAATTTTACCATTGTTGGAAATTTTTTCGCATGCTTATGACCAACAATCGTAGGAGTATAAGTACTCTTCAGCAGCTAATAGCTGCTAGCTAAAGAGGAAAATTATATGTAGAGACCAACAAGGGAGTCAGGTCAATGGCATAGCCTGCCGAGATGAGCCGACCCAAGGCTAGCTGGGGCAGTAAAATATAAGGAGTCAGGCCAAGCCAGGCTCCTTTCAAGACAAAAAATAAAATAAAATATCTCGAGCATAGGAATAGATATTTGGGAGTATCGCTTAATCAATGAGACAATGAGAGTTGGGTCCTGCAACAATTACCATGAAATTAATAAAAAATATTTGGGTAAACTTTATCAGTGCAGTAGAAAAGAAACGGGGGGTTTCTTTTCTTCTTTTTTTTTGTTAGGATTGATGAAGATTAGGCCAATCTTATAAACATAAATGCTTTTCAAACAAATAATGTGACCTGGTGCGGTTTTATTAGGACAATATAAGTGAATAAGCAATCCTCCATGATGAACTTGGACTCCAAAAGAGAGAGAGAGAGAGGATGTTAGTTACTGCTTCGTAGTTAGCAGGTGCCAGGTTGATTAATAACATTGTATAAAAAAGTGGTTTCAACTTTGATTAAACCACATTGTAAGTTTAGAGACCTACAGTAATATTTAAGTTATTTTTTCGTGGAATCTAAGTGGCACCATGAACAAACAAGCTTAGTTACCGCCGGTGAATGTTCTCTCATTTTTCTTAACTCAACGATGAAAAATGTGTACAATATATATAACAACACTTTAGGAAAGCTTGGACAAAGTGGGCCTGGAAGTATTGATCCATCGTGACGGGCAAGGCCTAACCTTGTAGATATAAAGCCCACCCATCCGTTATTCAGGATTCCAGCCCAATAGACCCCAGTAGCCACTATATGGGCCAAATTCGACATCCATCGAGCTTGCAGCCCAACTGACATCCTTACAACAAAGCAACGAAAAGGATGCATGCTCGTGAAAGTTAAACATGATATAGCAGATGTACGTGTTCCGTCCGTGCATACGTGCAATCATTGTTAGAAGATTAATGATAAGGATTAGGATGATGTACGTCTCCCGACACGTACATTTCAATCACTGATCCATCGATCCTGGCCGTACATTATTGGAATCCTGTCTATCTCTACATTGCAAACCATGTGGGTATAAGAAATAAGCTAAGACTGGGGAGTACGTACCGTGCACTTAAAAACACTAACAAACTCTTTCAGTCAGGATAAGTGAAAGGAGGAAATGAGTTTTAGATGTACTCCGTTGGAGTTTAGAAATCGTTGGCTTGTTTCGTGGGAGTGAGAATTTAAGCGGGGAGGAAACGAGAGTCTAGAGGGTGAACTTTCACCGACCACTTCCAAGGGAGAGAGGTGGTAATTGAGTGGGAATAGTGATTTTAGAGTTTTAGTTGTTCGAAGATGAATTCATTCTCATTATATATCATTACTTGTATTATATAATAATTACTCACGCTAGGGGATGTGAATTCTCTATTAAACCCACTCTCTTATTTCCATACACGAACCAAACAAGAGATCAACACTAAAAAAAAATCAAATTCCTATCTTAATTCCTTTCGTCAACTCTCACAGCTAATCCCCATACCCTTTTTCACATAGTTGCTAATAAACACAAGTATCCTGTGCACATGACAGATGCAGGGCAAGAAATTAAAAAGCACGCATAACAGGCTTAGTGGTTAAGCACATGCATATTCTTTCCATGTATGTATATTTAGACACCATAATAATAAAAAAACATAGCGTACAAGTGTATAATTATATTATTTAATTTCCTCCAATCAAGGAACTAGCTGGCCAGCGTCACTATATATATGTGAAAGTGCCTGACGACCGACCTAGAGCGCCAAAACATCCTTGCCTCGCTTGCAATGCTACTAATGTCACAAGTTAACTAATGCACTCCTGTGTATATAGCAGTCAAAACTGAGCTAAATTAAACTACGCTACAATATACTCCAAATTGTACATTGTCCAAAATAAACACTGTACCAAGCAGTCCATAGCCAGTTTTTTTTTCAATAATAAAGTACGACTACTAAACATGTCAATATCTTGTTGCGTGGTCAATTAGATGACTTATAGCTCTAAGATAATCTAATAATGATGGCATGCCTTCCAACCTGTCTTAGAGTTGAACTCCCAACCATGTCTTTTCTAACTCATATGAGACTTGGAGGCTTATTTGATGATCAGGTGTTCTATAATTGGTTTTGAGATCAAGCTCCTTCCACAACAGCTCCCTAATGTTTTGCATCTCAAAAATCATTTAAATCTGCCACGTCATCATTTAGGTGGATCAGAAGTAGGATTAGGGCCTATCTATATGGAACTAGGAATTTTATAGGAATTACACAAGAATTTTACAAGAATCAGTTCAATTCCATTGGAAAAAAGAAAATACAACAAGAAAAAATTACTGCATTCCAAACGGAAGAAAATTTGGTGCAGTCCGGCTGCACCCAAGCACGGTGCAGACCCCACGGCAATGAAGCCACGTGTCCGGGTAGGCAACGATGCCCGAGTAATCTGCCGTATCCCGCATGATCCGGCAACTTCCGTCTTTTGTTCACCGCTCAGTTTGGTTTCCAACGCCGCTCATCTAACCATCGGTCATCAACTCCTGGACACGTGTCTTTCATCGCTGTGGGGTCTGCACCATGCGCGGGTGCAGCCAGGCTGCACCAAACTTTCTTCCATTCCAAACAGGTGTTCCGTCGGCTCATCCTTCCGGGCAGTGACAAGGTACCTAGCCTCTCCACGCCACCAACACTTTATGTGACAGTTGAACTAACAAAAACCATTATAGATAAAGCAAGACTTGTCAGCTATAGAATCCAAATATGCTACTGTACCAGCAGTTTTCGAATATAAGGAACATGAAATTGCGCTAACTGTATGTATATTTATCGGAAATGACGTGGTCAAGGCATCCGACCGTTCGGACGTTCGTGTTCGCGGGCCTTCTTAAGCACGCAGACCGCCTTCTTCACCGGAGCAGTGACAACTCGCGCCAGATCCGCCGTGGCCTTCTCCACTTTGGAGCGGCCTTCTACATCGGACCTGCCGCAGCCTTCTACACGGAGCAGCGAGCTCCAGCGCGCCCGAATCCGCCGCAGCCTTTTCCACCCGGCGGCCTTCTACATCGGACCTCGTGGCCTTCTCCACCGGGCGGCAATGAAGCTTCGCACCACCGGCGAGCTCTACACGGTGAAGTCGCACGCCGATGAGCCTCCATTCTCCCAAGCAACGAGGAGATGTTGCGGCTGAAAGCACACGTTACAAAAGTATGTTTCGGATGTTTTTGAGGTATCTTTTAAATCTGTTTCATATTGATGTTGCAAAAGTAGATCGAGGATGTTGCACATGTTGCAATGGCTATACATGTATGTTGCAAGAGTTTATTTAAATTGTTTCATCTGTTTTAGGCGTATGTTGCAATTGTTTTATCTGAATATTGAAAAAAATAGATATCGATTAGGAGAACCGATGGCATACGTCTCAAACACTTGCAAGTATTGCACCGACATACCTGCGGAACCAGCGACAAGTAGTATACATATACTATATATATAATATAGTGTATCTTATTGAATTTGTATGTAAAAATAAAAATGAAAAAACATACACGGACACCATCACGTGATGACGGAGGCCCATGTAACGCCCCACTCGGCAAGTGAACCCATACTGTATGTGCGTTCCGAGTATCCGACTCTGTATATGATGTTTCAATTTCCTAATCTGAGTCACAGAGCCACGGAGGAACACGCCACCTGACACACATACTCGACCGGTGAGTCGAGTTGGTGACGCCTACCGTGGCCCCGGCCCCAGGTGCTTTCTTGGTGTCATCGCTTACCATCCCTCCGCCTTGCTCTGAATTGTAGGATCATCGTCTATTTCTCGCGTGTATCGTCTGCGATATTCTGGTTACGCACTAATCGGGGCTTATCATCTTGATTCGCTATTTTACGTAGGTAAAAAATTTAATCTCTGGTCTTGGTCTTTTTATAGAAATTTATTGTTTAGTCGTTTGAATGAATGTCTAGTCATTTTCATTGAGCGAGATATTTTCTTTAAAGTTGATGAAGAATGAAGATGATATAACATTCATGTCCCTTCGAAAGCGTCGAATAAAGCAATGAGAAAATTAGCATTATAAGTTTCTGGTACTCTTTTTTGCCTATATTTGAACTATTTATATTGTATTTAGTGGATGGTCTCAACCTAATCCTTGAATTTACCGAATCACATTGCAAAATTGACAATTGTTACCGAATTGCTAAAATAGATTTACTGAATTGTATATAAAAATTTTAGGACGGCATACCCTAAGCTAGAATCCAAGATTCGCCACTGGTCCAAACCTCCTTTCTACATTATTTCATTATTATTCAGGGAAAAGACTACTAAATGTAGGCTATAACATACGAGCTTCATCTTCTGCAGACAATCTGAAAACAGCGTGCTTCAGTACAGCTTTAGCTTACCCATCCTTCGAATTTAAGAATTTTTCTAAGTATCGTGACTTGAGAACAGAAATCTAAATTAAATAATGTACTACTAGTTATATATTGATGCCTCAAGTTTTAACGTTTTCGAACATATAAAGAAGTCAAGACACTGTCGAGGTACAGCAGCAGGATTCATCGGGCAACGGACTTGGGGTCAGTTTGGTTGCCGAATTTTTTGACAAAATAACACTATAGCGTTTTGTTGTTATTTGGTAATTAGTGTCAATCATAGTCTAATTAGGCTTAAAAAATTCGTCTCGTGGATTTCGTCTAAACTGTGTAATTAATTTTATTTTTTATTTATATTTAATGCTTCATGCATGCGTCCAAATATTCGATGTGACGGGGAATCTTGAAAAATTTAGCATTTTGGAGAAAACTAAACAGGGCCTTGCATTGGTGGTAACTATCATCCAACCAACCGGCAGCTAGGTCCATCATGGTCCATGGTCCATGGATGCATAATATATAAGCATGATATATCATATCCACACGCACGGTTGGCAGCAGCAAGCCATCAGCTAGTTCAATGGTTTTTTTTTTAAATCCTCATTTGGTCCACACACAGATAATAAAGAACCAACACACTTATATTATTATTCCCTCCAGTCAAGGAACCGGCAGGAGCGAAGCCAGAGATTTTAGTCACCGGGGTCAGCGTATAAGACTCATGCTTATATATCACATTTCTCTTCTATGAAATTCAGTGTTGCAACGGAACTTGAAGGAAGTCGTCGGGGTCATCTGACCCCAATAACTAGCTGTAGATTCGCCCCTGGAACCGGCCGGCCGGGCATACATTGCAATATTGCACGAATTAATGTCTTAGTTTGGTTAAACTACCGCTTGCTAGGCTGCAAATCCAAAATATATGTAAGTCGTTAGAAACACCCAGGTGCCACACCTTGCCATGTGGTACTACAGTACCCAATAGTTGTAATAATTATAGAAAAGTAATTTTCAATTGACGGTCAACAAACTTGTCCTGAATTCTCGTCTGCTAGGTTTTGGAATTTACAAACTGCGTATTTAGGTTTCTAAACTTATCTGAGTTTTTAATTTATCCAGATCTCGGTACTTTCTAAATTGTGCGTCCAGAACTTGTCTCACGTTCTTATCCCGGTCCCGAGTAGCAGCTATTGCACATACCGCATCTCCAGGGGGTCAAACAGAAAACACTACATGGAAGAAATAAAAGTTGTTAGACAGAGGAGGTTTTTATTTATATCTATACCTCATGCATATATGGCAGGCAAATAATAAAAAAAAATCCATAAGCAAGCAAAGTGGGAGTGGCGAGGCAGGCACGCGTGCAAATCCGATCCGAACGACTCGGCATCCCTGGCCTCCTGTACGCGTACACAGTAAGTACGTGCACGTCACCGTCGTCATGGCAGATGCCACCAGGCCATGCACGTTGAGGCCTTGGGTTGACTGACTCCGGCCGCTTCCGTTCCGTGCCTATTAGTTCAGTGCGTTCTTAGCACCTTTTGTTTGTTTCCAACAGAACCAAGGCATGTTCGCTTGGTTTATAAGCTGTATTTTTTCAGCCAACGAATAATATTTTTCTCTCACAACAAATCAGCCAACAATACTTTCAGCCATGGCTTATCAGTAAAGCGAACAGGGCATTAAAAATCCTATGTTGGCCATGTATCGCACATTATCAGTTTGAAAAGGATGTATTACACATTATGAAAAATTAACTATCATCGTTCCTCCAAAGTCAAGCAAGCAACAGCCATCGATAAATTAATTACTACGGTTTTCTTCAATATAATTAATTTATAATAGCACTTTGGTATATTGCGAACTTTCACTTTTTCCCAACTCTGGGTTACGAAGAATATTTCAAATATGTATTAGTTTAGCTCTACCTGAAATCCTTGGGCTATTCAAATATGTTTGCATCACAAATTCAAATAGATGACCATGACCTACTCTGAATCATAAATTGATATCTTTTCTTCGATGCAGCTTGCCCACACCAGGAATGATAATAATATGAACTAAATTTTTTTATTTATCCTTTTCCTAGATTGACAAAGATACTCTGTTATACACACCTGTCCACATGATCATCATTCCGGTTCAACAATGCTGTCCACAAGTTTATTAAATGTATATTCCACAGTATAGGCCTCCATCGTGTACAACTTTTTTTTGGTATAAATAAACTAGAAAGAAGTCTTCTATGTTCTTTACTACTCTTATCTTGGAATTTCCTCCCTTGGCTGCCTATCGGTTTTATTAACTATGTTCTTTAGCACTTGGTTTGTATAATAACTTGAATAGGGTCATGAATTTTGATTGCTCAATTCAAGCTTAGAATTTCTACATCGCGAAAGAATATCGATATACTTGTGATATAATTTGACTACATTTTGTTATCAGTTGCAATCCAGCTCACTTAGTTGCTGATAATATGCACCGTTGTATTTTTTTAAGCATCAATCATCCCTTTCCGTTATGTACTTACTACTTAAAAATGTACTTGATTTGTATAAAAACTTGAATAGAATCATGAATTAGGATTGTACAATTCAAGCTTGGAATTTCTACGTCAAGAAAGGATATCGATATTCTTGTGATGTAATTTGACTAAATTTTGTTATCACCAGCAATCCAGCTCACTTAGTTGCTGATAATATGCACTAATTGTGCTTTATTTACATTAGCCCATATTACAAACCAATTGTTGAGGCTCTAGCGCACGCATGGATCCTATATTAGCAATTGAATTTTAGTTCCGCTGCATGCTGTAATAAAATCCTGTGAAAAAGGATTGATGACTAGAATTCAGGACCATATTCCTACCATCTTGGTCTGTATGGTTGTTATAGTTTTGTTCGAAAACTAAAGTTTGTGCCCCTTCAACAATTCCCTTTGGATGGTTCGGCATGGTGGCTGCTGCTTTGCCAACCTGGTGATGTTCTATTTAGACGATTGTTTATTCAAAATTGTGGCACATGATGCGGATTTTTGCGCATGACCAAGAGATGCCTTCATATTATTAATGGTTTCACTGATGTGATACCAACCATGCATTTTTTCCGAATAGACTGCAAGATTATTGCCGCATATATTATTAGAGCAAAAAAAAAAAAGAAGTTAACCCTGTTTTTATGGCAAAACCAGTCCCAAAACTGAACAACCTCATCTCGATAAGCCGGCAAGATCCACCACTACTAGAGGACCACTCACTATTCAGCCTGTTCGCTTGTTGGTTTCAGCCAGGGCTTATCAATCAGCCAACAGTGTTTTCCTCTCACAATGAACCAGCACCAGCCAGGCTTATCAGCTCAGAAACCAACCAGCGAACAGGCCGATTAACAAAACGAAGCCCAAAAACAGTGACTAACAGAAGTCCCACCGCAAGCAACTTCACTTACATATATAGGGTAAAAGAATCAGGCCTCTTATACTCAGCCTATTGATTCCGTTTTAATTTATATTCAGTAGATAGCAGCCTAGGTTTCAAAGATAATATGGGTTACGAGAAATGCCATGCATCTTCCGTCCAATTGCTGCCCGACGGGTCAAAATTTTTTTTTTGGTTCCTCAATGCACAGATCTTATTCTCTTTTCAGCAAGATTATTAAAATTAGTTTTGGAGCGGTGCCACCACCAATTTTATTGGATTTCTGAAATAAGGTTCGAACATCTGAACTATATTATGTCATTACCATCCTCCTAAGAGCATTACTGAAGAACTCCATACTGAAGCTACTTGAATTGCATGCTAAAATTATTTACCTGTAGTTTTTGACCAATTTTGCAGATAACACACCCTGCAAGAGTTGGTGATTCATCATCAGGGATGAAATGCCTGCGATGCTGAGCTGGTTGCTTTGTGCCAACCAGGTAAATACCGAAATTATTAATTACTGTCATATGTTCCCATTTCAGGCACTTATCCAATAGTAATAGGTTTCCATTAGTTTAAATGTCTTATGCATAGATATAAACACCACCCAGGCTCTAAGTTCCCAAACCATATCCGTACTCATGATGCAAATGAAAGTTTTCATTGTCTACAGCTCAAAGTTACAAAGAAGACCTTTACTACTAGCATGGTCAATAATATTGCCTCCATGGTATATATCACGGTTAGTTCTGCTACAAATCCAATTCCGGAATTTTTGGACGAGTGGGGCGCAGAAACTTTGAGGTTTATTTTCGTTTCCTTGTCAGTGTGTACACGCATTTTTATTCGTACCCTCCAAAACCTTCAGCCTGTTCGGGAGACCGTATCGTATCGTGGATTATTTACTGCTGGCTGGTTTGGTGTGAGAGAAAAACACTGTTCCCGGTTGAAAATTTACGATCGTTTACGAGCAAGCGAACATGCTGCTTATTGTTCTGTACTATTTTCCGCAGGAAGTATCACCGGTCACCATTCCACAGACCGCTTAAGTTTTTGTCAACGGTTGTTGGGTTCAAATTCATAGGAGCTCTAACCTGTTGATTAAGACTCTTAGGCCCCCTTTGGATCACAGGATAGGAAACATGCAGGGATAGAAAAAACATAGGAATTGATGTGCTAGGTTCCTTCAATCCTATAGGGTTCAAAAACACAGGAAAGCAAATAAGGAGCTCTTTGGCAGCACCAAAGGAAAAAAATGCAGGAATTCTGAACAAGTTTGAGAAGCTCTTTGGCTAGCCATTGCATTCACAGCAGAAAACTTGTCGTTACATGTGCTTATACATATATGCAGCAGCATACAAACACAGCCTTCTCATTTGCATCCTGAAGAGACCAACAACTAGCTCATCCCCAAATTTGCTCAGCTTAGTCACAAAGCATTGCAACAAAACCTTCTTGACATACAGCTAGCTCCTCCCCAAATCTGCTCAGTCATCGTCAGCATCATCAAGCATATGTAGTTGAGTAGTACCACGGCATCGTTTCCCAAATCAAAGATAGAATATACATTCTCACATTAGTAAAAAAAGGGAATTGCATGGCTCAGATGGGAAAAAGAAAGTGTGCGGAAGATACAGAAGAAGCTTACAGATAACTTGCAAGATGTGGATTCGGGAGGGTGCCGCCGCTGGGATGGAGCCGATGTCGCGTGGCCGGCGTAGGGAGGATCGCCGACGTTGAGGAGGCTCGCGTCGTCTCACGGGTGGGTGGATGTCATGCGGTCGGCGGTAGGGCGTCGCTTGGCTAGCGATGGGGGCGACCCCGTCTCCCTCTGCGAGGACGGCAGGGACCCCCTCTCCCTCTGTTCTTGTTGTTTTGGTTCTCCAGAAGCAGCGCAAGGCCGAAAAAAATTGCACGAAGAGACACGGAAGAAAGCGTGAGTGGTTTCGTTTCGTGCCAGAAAACTTTCCATAAAGTCCGAGCTCTTGTTTACTTTCCTGTGAAACTGAACCATAGGAATCCAATCCTATGGAATATTTCCTTTGTATTTTCTGTGAACCAAAGACAAGTGTAGGAAAAAATCAAAAGGAATTCAAATCCTACAAAATTCCTTTACCAATTCTACCATCCAAAGGGGCCCTTAGCTGGTTGAGCTTGTTCGGCTGGCATTAATTTTACACTGTAGCAGCTGGAAACACTGTATAGCAGCTGGTTTTTTTGAGAGAAAAACACTGCTCCGGTTGGAAAAAAAAGCTGGCCAGCCAGCCGATTGTGGCCAGCTGAACAAGCTATATTTTCTACTTGCACGTAAGAAACACAAATTAGATTACCCACTCACATATACAAGCTTCTGATTGAGGTAATGTTTTTTAACAATAGTGTTTGATATGCAAATCAGACTTCTTTTCATAACACAGGTATAGAATTTTCATTTACTTTGGTAGGGTATACATAGACAGGTGACACTGCATGTTATTAAGGGTGCACTTCAATGGCATTAGTATCTCAGATCTGCTTGGTCCTCATTTTCAGATTCACGTCAATGCTGAAGTTCATGTGGTTCATCATATCGGTCTTAAAGAACTTCGACTCTACACGAGTTATGGACGTTGTAGTCGTCCATTGTTTGTTGTTGAGGGCCAGAAGCTGGCTCAACAGAAGGCACATATCGGAGCCTTGCAACAAAGGACCTGCAATTGATCAACATCTGATCTGAGGCCCTTGTGTATGAAAAGGATTTTGTGTACCGTTCTGGAGACTCTTCTATGTAAATCAGTTCGCTTCTCTTCGTTCCAGTACATTGTTGTGACTCTATAGTCATGGATGAGTAAAGGATTCAATACTTTCTTTTTTTCTTCTTCCTGAAGTCTTCAATTCCTAACATACTAAGTCCATGGATAAGTTCAATTTCATGCCTGTATTACACATTTGAACATTTACACTTCAGTCATAGTTTGCCTACGCGCGTCCTGCACTGGTGGGTCTAGGAAGAGAGGAGAATCCAAAGGCGGGTCTTGCGTCTTGGCTGCGTCGCGTGACGGAAATGCCCCTCCGAACCCCCATGTCTCTTCTGACTTCTGAGTTGAAGCAGCTCAGGTGGCTGCCAGCTAGTGGGCGGCAGGGTCCCGCCAAAAAACGCGAAGGAATCGTGAAATACTGAGATCAGTTAAATTTTATAGAAAGATAGGGCTATTTTTATAGAGGAAAAAAATATACTACGTTGTAAAGAAGACCTGATCGCTGAAGAAGAAGTACGTACAGTCTGCGGACTAGTCTGGCCGCTGGTCAGCAAGCAGGAAGAAGACAAAAAAGAAGAAGTGGCGAGAGGCGCGTGCAGACCCGATCCGAGGCCATGCCCACACGTATGTGCACGTCACCGTCGTCACGGCAGCGGCAGATGCACGAGGCCATGCCCGTTGAGGCCTTGAGTTGACCTACTCCGGCCGCTTCCGTTCCGTGCCGGCTATCTATATATCCGAACGAGTCGGCATCCCTGGCCTCCCATGGTTGTTGATGATTATACCGAAACACACGAACGAGACCAAAAGAAAGCCAAAACGCGCAGCCGCCGCCGTGGAATTCAGCGTGCTCGTCGCCGTTTCCGTTTTTTCCTCCCAGCACATGTCATCACTCAAACCAAACTCAACGCGCTTTCATTCATTCAGTTTTAGCAGCTAAACAGTCCAGTACTCATTCCAATTTTTTTTTAAAAAAAACACTAAATTTATTTCATTTCATATTTGTTGCATCAACCAATCCGAGTGCCCAATGAAAACCCCAACGCGGCATCGGTCGTGTTCGTGTCGTCCGAGCAGGCAACTTCCACGACCACACCTGCGTGCCTTTTCCTTTTCTTTTCCTCCCCACGGGTGGGCCCACCCGCCCCCCACTCCACCTCGTGTCCACCCACGCCTCCGCCGGTTAAAAACCTCTGCTTTCTCCCCCACCCAGCATTTCTCTTCTCCACCCACCCAAAGGCAGCAGAGAGGGGAATCAGTCGTCGGTCCTCGGCCTCGCTTCCTCCCACACCACCAACCAGCCCTTCCTCCTCCTCCCTCTCTCTCCCCCTCCGCCGCCGCTGCTGCCTGGAGCAGAAAGCAGCTGCCTTTCCTAGTCGCCGCCGTGCCGGCCGGCCGGCCCGGATCGGCTGCCGTTCGCAACCATCAGCGTCGGCAAGCTAGGTAACACTCCTCCTACCTTGGATTGGAGTATTGGACTTTCCCCTTCTCGCGCCGCCCAGATCTGAGCCCTCCCGCCCTCCGATGGCGACGCCGTCCTCCCCCTCCCGCTCCCCGACCTCCTCCTACTGGTGCTACCAGTGCGACCGCTTCGTGCGCGCCGCCGCCTCCGCCTCCCCCTCCCCTGCCTGCCCCTCCTGCGGCGGGGGCTTCCTCGAGGAGATGGGCGCGCCGCCACCACGCGCAGCCTACCTCCGCCGCCCCAGCGCGCACCACCACCACCACGTCGCCGCCGCATCCGCCGACCTCCGCGCCCGCCGCGGCGGCGCTGGCTCCGGCGCCACCGGCTCCCGCGCCTCGCCCTTCAACCCCGTCATCGTGCTCCGCCGCTCCCCTCCCAGCGCCACCGACGGCTCCTCCTCCCCCACCGCGAACCCAACCAACACCGGCAGCAGCTTCGAGCTGTTCTACGACGACGGCGCGGGATCGGGCCTGCGCCCGCTGCCCGACAGCATGTCGGACTTCCTCATGGGGTCGGGCTTCGAGCGCCTGCTGGACCAGCTGGCGCAGATCGAGGCGGGCGGGCTAGCGGCGGCGCGCGCCCGCGACGCCCCGCCGGCGTCCAAGGCAGCCGTCGAGTCCATGCCCGTCGTCTCCGTCGGCGCCGTCCACGTCGCCGCCGACGCGCACTGCGCCGTCTGCAAGGAGCCCTTCGAGCTGGGCGCCGAGGCCAGGGAGATGCCCTGCGCGCACATCTACCACGCCGACTGCATCCTCCCCTGGCTCGCGCTCCGTAACTCCTGCCCCGTCTGCCGCCACGAGATGCCCACCGACGCCCCGCGCGCCGCAGGCGCCACGGCCGCCGCTGGCGCCACCAACGCCGGGGAGGAGGAGACTACGGTCGGGCTCACCATCTGGAGGCTGCCCGGCGGCGGGTTCGCGGTCGGGAGGTTCGCCGGCGGGCGGAGGCCCGAGGAGAGGGAGCTGCCGGTCGTGTACACGGAGATGGACGGCGGGTTCAACAGCGGTGGCGCGCCCCGGCGGATCTCGTGGGGGTCCAGGCAGGCCGCGTCCACGGACAGGGGCACCGTCCGCAGCTTCCTCCGCAACGTCTTCGCCTGCTTTGGAGGACGCGGCCACGCCTCCTCTTCGGCGTCAAGGTCGCACGCCATGCCTGAGCTCAACGACGACGACGCGTCTGACCATAGTGCAGCGTTCAGCCATGGGTCTAGGAGCCGGAGCACCAGCTGGAGGCTCGAGGACGGCCATGCCGACGCCATGGTGCAGAGATGATGATTGCTGCCTGTCTGTAGTACAGTACGCGGCAAAAAGCTTGCTGCTTTGTTTCATTCATGTTGTATTTATTTACCATACTACTACTCCTGCTATTTAGACGAAGGAGAAGAAGGAATTGGAGGATTTGAGTTTGTAGAACAGGGCAAATTGGTGTTGTTGCAAGTACATAGGAAGGAGAGCAGCATCTCCACCTCTCTCTCTTTGTTAGAGACCAAACCATGCGTTTGCAATTTGCATTGCAGGTGGGGGAATTGTTCTTCAGTTCACTGCGAAACGGTGATTCTGAAATGAGCATTTGGTTCGTTGGTTATTATGATGTGATCGATCAACCGTTCTTTCATTATTGGTAGCAAATGGCTGGTGTGATTCTGTTCGATTCAGTTCTGTTCAGTTCAATGTGGCAGGCACCATTCTTTGCGTTTCTAACAACAACTCAATGGATACCACATCGCTGGCAATTGCTGGATTCAACAAAAATCTTTCTTCGCTGGCTATTGCTGGATTCAACAAAAATTCTTTCTTCTGCAAGGATATTCCATATGGTCTCCCTCTCTCTCTGTTCTTATCTGTTGCAGTCTTGCACCAGCTGGATGGATACACCTCATATGTTGACCATTTCCTGGCTACCTTCGGTGTTGTTTATCGCTATGATCAGCGATCAATCAGGTTCTTGCACAATATATAATGCTTGCTGTTTTTCTTTGGGTCACAAGTCAACGCCTCTTCATTCAGTCCAGCCCATGCCCATCTATCCAAAAAGAAACAAGATGCTCCATTATCTAACCCGGTGTCGTGTTCGCGTCCTCCCTATGAATAGACTGCCTGCCGGCAATCTTGAGTTTTGGAGGCATGTCGCGTCATATTCAGAACTTGGGATATTTTGCTTCTTTTTGATCCTACATAGTACTACAGATATACTTTTATGAAGCAAGATATTTGGGTATTTTGCTTCTTTTGTAGCTGTATCCTACTACCATAGTCTATGATCTATGATGCAGGAGGATATTTCAGCAAGTGTAAGCGGTGGTGCTGGACGAGTACTTTACTTGCTAGGCAACAGCATGATGCAGCCTGTTCGCTTGTTGGTTTCAGCCAGCCCAAACCAGCCAATCAACAGTGTTTTCCTCTCACAAAAAACCAGCACCAGCCAACCCAAACCAGCATCAGCACCAACCAGCGAACAGGCCTCCCGGTGTCTGTCCTGTCCTGATGCAAGCCAAGCAAAGGAAAGCACAAAAAGTGGCATCTCCATGAATTTACTTGCCCTCTTTTCAGTTTTACGTTACCCTCTGATGACCAGCGTGGCGCCTTTATATGGGGATGGGGACGAAAACTCGAAAAGGACCTGCACACTGCACTGCAGGTAATGGAGCTCACAATTAGTAGTAGATTCTCCTGATGGTTGACTCCGCCATGTGCTCCGTTTGCAGTACGTTAGTTTCCCGTCTCCTTTCACTCTCGTTCCGACTGCTTGTCTGCGAGCTGGATTTGCTGCAGCTGCTACCTTTGCTTGCAGTTGCATTGCAGACTTTGCAGTGCTCTCTGCTCTGCTACTGCACCACAACTTGGAATTGGGCATGGCCATGTCATCTGGGTACCACAATGACCATTTGGCTGGCATCACCAGTCAAAGCAAAGCATGCTCCTCCCCTTCACTTCTCACTTCACTTGCACGGTCGATGGTCCATGCTAGCACGTCCATGGATCCTCTTCTCATTCAGCTGCTCGTCTGAGAGCAGAAACCCGGCCCTGAAGGTGTTCTGCCGTGACGTTTCTTCATTCATTCATTTGTTCATTCATTCATGTAGGAGTACTGCTGTTGATGAAAACATGTTTGTACTACCAGGCAGGCAGGCCCAGCGAGCGATGATGGTGGTGATAAAGCCGTGCGCAGATGCTGCCGCGCTCCCGTTGTCTCTTCTTCAGGTAGCTGAGCCACAACGGCAACCGTACCGGAAATTGCGAGCTGAGGAGGACTGGAGTAGTCTCAAAACATTCAGTTCAGAGGGACAGACAGACAGAGAGGGTCTTGGTGCGACGTGCGAGCAATTAGAGCAGGTACGGTGGCTAATCACCTGTTGCGCTTGTCTCCAACTGCGCAGTAGGCGGATCGACAGGCGTTGCCACGAAATCTCTGATGCCATCATGCTGTCTCTGTGTTGCTAAGCTATCGACAGTTCACCAATTATATACTCAGTCTGTTCGCTTGTTGGTTTCAGCCATAGTTTATTAGTCATGGTACAATATTTTTCTCTTACAATAAACCAGCACCATCTGAGCTTATCAGCTCAGAAACCAACCAGCGAACATGCTGACTATATGCCCAAGAAAGAAGAAGAATGAGACTCTTCCATCTTCAGGAATCAAACGATCCGAAATTTAACTAGATTTATAGAAAAAAAAAGTCTCAACATTTGTATATCTAAATAGAGAGTTTATCATGAAAACATATTCCATGATCAATGCAGAGATACTCATTACGTATATATTTGATCAGATTTAGGAATTGTTTAACTTTTCCTCAGGAATCTAGAGCGAGATTTTCATTTCGTTTTGGGTCGGAGGGAGTGAGCACGTGTTCAGTGTGTTCTTGTTCACCCAGTCGTTTCAGTTTTGCTCTGTCTGAAACCAGATGCAAACTTCCTAGTTCCTAGTAGACTTTTTTGGTGAGTTTGTTTGAGAAGCAAAGGGTAGTGTCCACTCGACCAGAGTTCACGGGGTTGATACGGATAGGACAGGACAGGCTTGTTTGCACTGCAATTTGCACATGCTGATTGAGTTCTGTGACTACTACAAGCAAGCAAAGCGAAGCAAGCACACATGTGGGGTGTGGGTGTCCCGTGTCCGTGCCCGGTTTCGCCGTTGCTTCAAGAAACTGTTCAGGGTTCAGGGAGGAGGAGCGAGGTCTTCCATCGATCCATCGATGCATGCACGATTCTTGTTAATGGCAGTCTTCAAGAAACTGTGGCGTGCTTAGCATCCACGGCGACGGCTAAACACGCCGTGCTCGCTATATCTTGGATTCGGTAACAATAATATTATAATAATGGTGCATTATATTAGTGGAGGAATCAACTCAATTCAATTCGATTAAGACTCGAAGTGGTCCAACTGCTCCTTCACGGGTGTCTCGTGGCCCCAACGTGCAAGCCACCAACGGATATAAGCATATTTATAAAGTCGTTATTAGCTTGGTTTATCTTTACAACTAAAGCATTCATAACTATTTCGTCCACAGGTACGACACCAAAGCCGCTCGCTCCTATGCATCCCCCGGCGCGCGCTCGACTCATCCCCCGCTCGGTGTCTCCCCGGCATCATCCGTCATCTCTCTCGCAATCCTCGCAGTCCTCCAATCACGCTCCCTTTAATCATGCTCCCTTCAAATTGCGAGATCGAGTCCTCCATTCACGCCCCACACCATCGCGACCCTCTCCCCCGTGCCCCTCACCGATCGCGCGCTCTTCCCTGATCCCCTCGCTCGCCGACGCTCCTCACTGATTGGAGGCCGCCACGGCCGTTCTTCTTCAAGGAAGCACCCATCGTGTGCTTTTCCCTGATCGCGTCCTCCTCGCTAGATTGCTGCAGCCGTGCATCGAGCAAGGATGTCCATCACGATCATGCACCCACGCGGCCACGCCTACCCCGCCGACGCCTTCCCTCGTCGCTGCACGGACAACAGAGATGATCTAAGGTGAAAACCCGCGGTGGCGCGTCAGCGGCAAGCCACAGCTGCAACCGTCTTGGCCAATCAAGATCGTGGATCATCGACGTTGCCATCCAAGGTGTGCCCTTTTCTATTTTAGTTCTTTTTTTCCATAATATCTAAGTACTGAGACGACCAGATGACAAAGCGGCCATCACCCGGCGGCCAGCGACCATCAACAACAGCGTCATGGAATAAAGAGGGTGTTGAGGGACACCGCCAGAGTCACCACGCCGGCCGTTCCAGCTGACCGAAGACGGAACACGATGGCCACGTGCATGGCGCGGGCATCCACTCGCCCACGATGTAATCTAGCGGTTGCCAAATGAGCAACGCATGTTGTAACATGTATAAACCAAAGACAGATCAATGGAATCGTCTGTCGGCCCTATTCTACTCTTCTACATGGTATCGACTGACCAGGTTCATACCTGATCAAACAGCTCACCGCCCCCGCCGCGACCAGCTCGCCGGCCTCCCTCCTCATGGACCTCAATCCTCTCTTCGATGCCGATGGCTCCGACGGCGACTCTTCCTCCCACTCCTCTCTCGACGGACTGTCCTACACCGGCACCATTTCCGCCGTCCCTACTCCTCCCATCGCCGTCCTTCAAACCGTTAACATAAAATCCCATGTTCCTGTCGTCCTCGAACTCGCCAATCCCAACTATGACAAGTGGCGCTGTTTCTTCGACGCCTTCCTCGGCAAGTTCAATCTTGTCTCCCACATCTCATCTCCGCCGACCCCTGAGCAGCGTCACGACCCTGACTGGATCATCGTTGACCAGTGCATCGTCAGCTGGCTCTATATCTCCATCACCAAGGACGTGCGCAACATCGTCCGCGCACCCAAGGCTACGGCGTACCGCATTTGGCAGGCCATCCGCGAGCAATTTCGCGACAACGAACTGCATCGCGCCGTGTACCTTGAGGCGGAGTTCCGCAATCTGGTGCAGGGCGACATGGACATCACCCAGTACACCGGGCGCCTCAAGCAGCTCGCCGATGCTCTCCGCGACGTTGGCCAGCCGGTGCGCGAGACGAGCCAAGTCCTCAACATGCTGCGTGGGCTTAGTTCCAAGTACCGCCACGCGATCCCGGCGATCACCTCGCGCCAACCGCCGCACACCTTCCTTTCGGCGAGATCCTACCTTCTCCTAGAGGAACAGTATGACAAGGAGCACGCCAAGACCTCTGCCCAGCATGCCCTGCTCGCCACCGGTGGCTCCAGGCCACCTGCTCCTTCTAACGGTGGATCCAGCAGTGCTTAGCCGCCACCGCCCAACACCGGTGGATCGGCCCCTCGCTACAACACCAAGGGCGGCCGTGGGCGCGGGCGTGGCCGCGGTCGTGACCGTGGCTACAACCAGCAGCACCAAGGTGGCAACTCCTCCGCTCCCCGTGGTCCGTCGGCTTGGACACCAGGCGTAAACCCCTGGACCGGCATGGTCCAGGCGTGGCAGATGCCGTTCCGAGCACCTAGCGTCGGTGTACTCGGTCCACGTCCAGCCACGCCTTCTCATCAGGCCTACTTCACCGGTCAGGCGCCACCGGATCCCGGCGCCTACAATGCCTCCTCGCCAATGCAGGACGTTTGGAACCATCAGGCCCTCCTCGCTGCTCTAGCCACAGCGAACGTTCCTCCGACGGGGCCTCAAACCGCTGAGTGGTTCCTCGACACAGGCGCCTCGTCTCACATGTCATCAAATGCTGGTAATTTCCCTTCCCCCCAACCTGTTCTCAACTCTCCGCCCATCACCATCGGCAATGGCACGACCATGCCCGTCACTCATCGTGCCTCCACTGTCATCCCCACCTCTCAATCTCCACTCAAACTCAACGATGTTCTTGTGTCACCCTCTCTCGTCAAAAATCTCATTTCTGTTCGTAGCCTTACTAGGGACAACAATGTTAGTGTTGAATTTGACCCTTTTGGTTTTTCTATCAAGGATCTTCCAACACAAACGGTGCTCCTCCGATGTAATAGCCATGGCGACCTTTACCCTTTGCCTCTACATCCTCCGTCCACAGAGGCACTCATCACCTTGGCACCCACTGTCGATTTGTGGCATCAACGGCTTGGTCATCCAGGACATCGCACCCTCCAGCACACCTTGAGTTATCTCGAATTTGTTCCTAGTAAACTGGTGTCTGTATGTGATAGCTGTCAGCTTGGCAAGCATGTTAGGTTGCCTTTTACTTCATCTTCTTCAGTCAGCTATGTTCCTTTCCAAATTGTGCATGCTGATGTTTGGACATCACCTATTTCTAGATTTTCTGGATTCAAATACTACCTGGTATTGATTGATGATTACACTCATTACATTTGGACCTTCCCACTGTGTGCAAAATCTAAAGTTTTTCACTGTCTGGTGGTCTTCCACGCCTATGTTCAGACCTAGTTCAGTCTTCCTCTTCTTGCCTTTCAGACTGACAACGGCAGGGAATTCGATAACCATGCCTTACGCAGCCACTGTGAAAAACACGGCATTGTCCTCCGCCTATCCTGTCCCTATACATCTTCCCAGAATGGCAAGGCCGAACGCATCATCTGCACCCTCAATGACTGCGTCCGCAGCCTGCTTCTTCACGCTGTCCTGCCCCCATCATACTGGGTTGAGGCACTTTTGACTGCCACACATTTGATCAATCGACGCCCTTGTCGCACAAGTGGCCGATCCACCCCCCACGAACTTCTTCTTGGCGCCCCACCGAGCTATGCTCACCTACATGTTTTCGGCTGCCTTTGTTTCCCAAACCAGTCGTCAACCATACCTGACAAGCTCAGCGCGCGCTCCACCCCTTGCGTGCTCCTCGAATATCCCCAAGACCACCGTGGGTATCGCTGCTTGGATCTTCAGACGCGCCGTGTGATCACATCGTGCCATGTCACTTTTGACGAAACCCGATTTCCCTTTCTTTCCACAGCCTCTGAACCAAATCCAACAATAGCCGAACCAGCTACAGTAGACACCGACGACACCATTTACATTCAGCAGCGCCCTCTTGCTCCTGCGCCGTCGCCCACTACCACAAACGATCCCGCCACCAATAGTCCATCATCATCACCACATTCTACCACATCTTCAACCCCTAGTCCATCATCATCACCACATCCTACCACATCTTCAAC
Organism: Miscanthus lutarioriparius; assembly: GCA_904845875.1. Classification (NCBI taxonomy): domain Eukaryota; kingdom Viridiplantae; phylum Streptophyta; class Magnoliopsida; order Poales; family Poaceae; genus Miscanthus; species Miscanthus lutarioriparius. The sequence goes on along the minus strand of CAJGYO010000016.1, from coordinate 76,991,438 downwards.
CTCTACCTCTCCTCCCACCTCGTCTTCGACTACATCACCATCTCCACCACCTTCGGGTACCAGCCATGTCGATCCAGCTCCCGTTGCCACTGGACACCCTATGCAGACGCGATGCCGCGTCGGCATTTATAAACCCAACCCCAAATACGCCCTTGCCAGTGAACACTCCACCGATTCCTCCATGATTTCACCAATCCCGAGATCTGTTCGGGAAGCATTGCAAGATCCAAACTGGCACCATGCCATGGCTGCCGAACATGAAGCCCTTCTGCGCAATCACACCTGGCGCCTCGTCGATCGTCCTCCAAGAGCAAACATTGTCACCAGGAAATGGATCTTTAAACAGAAGTTGAATCCAGATGGATCACTAGAACGATACAAGGCACGTTGGGTTGTCTGGGGATTCACTCAGCGGGCCGGTGTCGATTTTGGGGATACCTTCTCTCCGGTGGTGAAACCGGCCACCATCAGGACTGTTCTCACCATCACGGCTTCGCGGTGCTGGCCAACTAAACAGCTAGATGTCTCCAATGCCTTTCTTCACGGTCATCTTCAGGAACACGTCCTCTGTCAACAACCTCCCGGGTTTGTTGATGCTACTCGCCCGGAAGTAGTATGCCTACTCGACAAATCTCTCTACGGCCTGAAACAGGCTCCGCACGCCTGGTACACCAGGTTTGCAGCGTTTGCCATCCAGCTCGGTTTCCGTGCTGCTCGCTCCGATTCCTCCCTCTTTGTTCTTCACCGAGGAGCAGACACTGCCTACCTTCTTCTTTATGTCGATGATATCGTGCTTACCGGCTCTAGCTCTGTTCTGCTCTGTCACATTGTTGACAAGCTCCGCTCCGAGTTTGCTGTTCGGGACATGGGAGCTCTCAATTTTTTCCTCGGCATTGATGTGAAGCGCACAAAGGTAGGCTTCTATCTCACTCAAGACCGGTATGCCGAGGACATTCTCGAGCGTGCTGGCATGACTTCCTACAAACCAGTCGCCACGCCGATCGACGCCAAAGGCAAGCTTGTAGTCGATGGTCCTGCTCTCGACGATGCGCACTCCTACCGCAGTCTAGCGGGTGCCCTTCAGTATCTGACAATGACCAGACCCGACATCGCCTTCGCCGTCCAGCAGGTGTGTCTGCACATGCATGATCCCCGCACGCCTCACCTGGTGCTCCTCAAGCGCGTTCTGTAGTACATCCGCGACACAACGTCGCACGGCCTGCTCCTTCGTGCCTCGCCAGATTTCAGCATCACCGCGTACTCTGACGTGGATTGGGGCGGCTGCCCCGACACCAGGCGATCCACATCCGGGTTCTGTGTGTACCTCGACGACTCCCTCGTGTCGTGGTCCTCCAAACGCCAACCCACGGTCTCCCGATCCAGCGTCGAGGCAGAGTACCGGGCGGTGGCAAATGCGGCGGCCGAGTGCATGTGGCTACGCCAATTGCTCGGTGAACTTCGGTGCAACATCAACAAAGCCACCGTGGTGTTCTGCGACAACGTCTCTGCTGTCTACATGTCGTCGAATCCGGTACATCACAAGCGCACGAAGCACATCGAGCTGGACATTCATTTTGTTCAGGAACGTGTTCAGCTGGGCGAACCGCGCGTTCTCCATGTGCCCACTGATCAACAGTTCACGGACGTGTTGACAAAAGGCCTCCCGATGGCGGCCTTCGAGCGTTTTTCGTTCCAGTCTTTGTGTAGCGCCCCTGCAACATTCAACTACAGGGGGGTGATTTCATGTCCAGCATCACTCACCCATCGATCTTGCGGGGTGTTGAGGGACACCGCCAGAGTCACCACGCCGGCCGTTCCAGCTGACCGAAGATGGAACACGATGGCCACGCGCATGGCGCGGGCATCCACTCGCCCACGATGTAATCTAGCAGTTGCCAAATGAGCAACGCATGTTGTAACATGTATAAACCAAAGACAGATCAATGGAATCGTCTGTCGGCCCTATTCTACTCTTCTACAGAGGGGTGAGGTTTATACTGCCACCATCACCATCGTGCTCTGATCCAAGGTTTTGTAAAAATACTGAGATTTTTGGATCAGAACATATACATGTACAGTTAGCATGGTGTGGTTTTGATGTTTGCTTCTTGCATCTTAAGAACAGAACCTGGCCATGTGCCGAGCGTGAGATTGCTGCCCTAAACTACTATCAAGAATAAGCAGAATGCAATAGTTTCTACAATAAGCAATTTGTGATTGAATTAATCATCGTTCTGTTTCAGCCTTGTTGTTTCAGTCGACTTCTATCTGAATGCCAATAATCTGAAATTGGCTCTTCTTCCTTGTTGTTTCAGCCTTTTGTTTCAGTCGACTTTAATTGTTTGCTGGTTTCAACTATCTGCCACAACGCTGCAGACGGCCCTAGGGGCAATCCAGGTCTCGCTCTCTTTTTTTGTTCGGTTTATTTTATGTGTGCCAATAATTCATAATAACTTCGGGATGGCATTTGCGATAAATTCATAGCTTCAGTGACTTCAGCGAGGGTGTGTATCAAAGCTTGCTTTCAAGTACAATTCCTGTTTGGACGTTCCCTGTAGTTTTCAGGTTGCTTCTCCAGCTTTTTTTTTGTTGAAGGCTCCATTTTTTTCTCACATAATAAACTATCAAAATCCAATTAGGACACATGTAACGCTATGCAAATATATATTTTTTGTGGTAGACAGACACATGCAAGACTGAGACCAATATCTTTAGATAAAAAATATGCAAAATTGATTTTGTCGGACAGTGAACAGTGTAGACAAAGGCATTTATCTAGCAAAAAATTTACTTGTACCATTTCTTTTTTCTTTTGGTTCAGCAGAACTGACAGGCCATAATAGATGATCAACAGATGCCCACTTATTATGAACCCTATTGTGGCGCTTATTTTCTTACTCTTTCTAGGTTGTTCACTTTTGCTGTGGTTCAAATTATTTTAGCTTGTTATTGATAGAAACTTTATAATCTTCTTGGAAAATCTACTTCTACAAAAATTACGATCTCATTCAACCAAAGGTAGTATAACTGTTAATTTTGCAATGGCAAGTTTCCATTATGGTACATAATAGAGATGGCTTGAAATCGCTAATATCTAAGGAACAGAGGAAGCGAAGGGAGACCATTGCGCATTCTGGTTCCACAGTAAAGGTTTACTCTTACACTTCATGAACTACATTTTATTTATTTAAGACATAGTTAGTTGGCCATGTAAATACTAAATGGGAATGAGGATAATATTTGCTTTGGAGCAGCTTTCTTTTCCACTGAATTTGTGCTTAGGAAACAAATACAGCACTGGAAGATTGATAAATTAATTGCATAGGTCATTTGTCCTATTTGTTTCTGGGGGTTTCTTTAAGTGCATTCTTATAGTATTCCGTTTGAACTATCCTCCGTTGAACAAAAATAACATGGGTGATCTAAGTAACAATGATTATATAGAGTGCCTTCGCAGGTAAATTTATTTCTTTGATCATTTTGGTGCGATAAGTGATCAAGTACTATATTTTCTTGCAACCTTAGACATTAATCAAGGCATTTCAGCTCCTGTATGTTTGCTCTTTGAATAATCTTTGGCGTGTAGGTGTGCCATGGACAATATTTGCTCTGGAGCAGCTTTGTTTTCCACTGAATTTGTGCTTAGGAAACAAATACAACACTAGAAGATTGATAAATTGCATAGGTCATTTGTCATTTGATAAATTGCATAGGGATTTTCACTTCGGCTGCTAAAAACCTGAAAAACATCTGATTCAGAATCAAACATCACTGTAGACCTTAGAAGTTCAGTGTGTCAGTGACATTGATACATGTGTAGGCAACTAGTCACAAACTGATGATGTCTTATGTTTTTATTATCATGTCTTATGTCTTTAATAGCTAAAGGGAGGATGAAAATATTTACTTGAATATACACATGGATGATGAAACTCACTGCAATTTGTGTGTAGATGATCAAAAGGAGCTCATTCTTTCTCCTTGTATGTTTGGTGTTTCCTTAGATGTTACTGGTGATGCTTAGCACACTAAAGAGAACTACTTACTTTCATTTTCAATTCTCCAGTGAGAGCATTACTTATTGATTTTTTGAATGGTACAGTTTGTTAATTGCTTGTGTTGCCATTTGTTTCGTAACCGGGTCTTGTGGTCTGACAAGAAAATGGATTTGATTATTTTAAAAATGTGTAAATTATATTTGAAACATGATAGTACTTTCATTCTAAAATACTATGGAACATTATTATTTTCCTCACATGTTTACTTTTGTAAACAAAGGTGGGTTTGTCTCTTCTGAGCTAGAAAGTTGTTTTCATATGTAGCTTATTTCCTTATAATGCAATCAAAGTATTCTGATGGTGTTTTAGATATTTTATTAAATGTGGAGATTTGGTATATGCTCTGTCTATAGCAATCTGAAATACCATTACTCATGGTAATAGCTTAAAGATTGAATGTGTGTAATTAGTAACTGTTAATTATTGTTGTTTTGCGGATACATTTCTTATACTGATCTTTGTAGTGGCAGTAGCTCACCTGCGATCTTTATTTTGAACTATGTACTTGAATTATGTGAATTTTTTGTTTCAGTATCATTGTTACGTAAAATTGATGCTCATCTTTAAGCTATTGGCTCAAAACAATATTTTGCTAAGATAAAGTAGATTTTAGTGTCTGGTGACAAAACGTCAATTTCTTGATGCTCTTCATGTTGAAATTTCTTCAGCTCAAAATGTAAAATTGATGCTTATCTCATTATGGTTTTCATGTAACAGTGATGATTGGTTAAATAAAATGTTACTAAAATTATATCGTTTTTCTGGAACAATGAATTATCACAGTATTATTTTTCGCACTCCAAAGCGTATAGTCGACGGCTGTCGATCTGTGTGTGAGTATCTGTTGATCACGATTGCGTTTGTCACTCTGGCATTGCACGCGTTGAGATGGCCAGGTATTATTTTTGTTCCTGTTGCAACGCACGGGCATGATCCTAGTATACTAATACATATAGTACTACATACACTCTTTCTACATTATTACTGGGAGCGTATCAAATTATTTATGAATTACTCTCTCCATTCTAAATTGTACGATATTTTGGTCTTTTTTAAACTATACATGTATCTAGACATAGCAGAAAAGCTAAAACATCTTATAATTTAGAACAAAGAAAGTAATTTATAATAATATCGATTCACTTATTTCACAACACTAGTTGTTTTAGCCCTGGCCACGGGAGCTAAGAATGATGTATTCTCTCCATTCCAAATTGTAACACTCGTTGTTTAAGCGGAAAGCAAAATTAATTGGACAAAGTGGATCGGGGTTTGGGTCAACCAAATCTGGCCCACACTTGCATTGCATGCCCAAGAGCATGCAAGTGATGAACCTTGCTTTTGTCTCTTCTTGCGTGTGCAAGCCTTATGACTTTGGTTTGTATTGCGACTATCAGTTGTGTATCATTTCCGGATGGTAGAGGCTAGAACCTTGTCCAATTATCTAAGAAAAATGATGACAAGTTGCTATATGGTCTGATCATAAAGAGAATAGCAATAACACATGAATGATGATCATGGGCCAATCCAGCGGTGGGGCAGACGAGGCTCGAGCCTCCCTAATGCCTTCGGCACGATGGAGCCTCTCCCCTCTATTCTTGTGGAAGAAGAAGGAAGAAGAGGAGTAAGTAAGAAAGGAAGCAGGGAGAAGAAAGAGGAGGAAGAAACAAACCCATCCTTGCATTCTACGCTGCATTCGTCGCTGAATGATGAATTAAACGTTGGGATAATACTTAATTCGAGTAGCGAGGAGAAGAGAGATGAGACAGATGGATCCTGCAAGAGAGACGAGACATGGACAGTTCGGATACAAGTTCAAGCTCATGCTGACTCGGACTGGCTGACTCAGAGGGTAAGACATCGGTGGTGGCCCAGGAGAAGCAGATTGTCCCTAACGGTCACGTGTAGCGCAGCATGGGCCCACCTGACAGGCGGCCGGCAGCGACGTGCTACGTGCCTTCCCCTCCCTCGCTTATCCGCGATCCACTTTGTGAGGTCGCACTTTATCCTCGTCGCCACCACCTCCAAGGCTCCAACCTTAATCCTTCACCAGTAGCCAGCCACCTCCATTCACCAGCTAGCAACAATGGCTGCCGTCGTCAACGCGCCAGCAACTGCTCGTTGCTCGGCCGCCGGGCCGCAGCTGCTGCCACCACGCGGGGCTGCGTCGTTGTTTCTGCCGTCGATGATGAGGAAGAGGACGACGGGAGCGGCCGGCCGGCTTGTCGCGGTCTCGGCGGTGGGCGACGTTGCGGCGGAGGGCAACACGTACCTCATCGCCGGCGCGGTGGCCGTCGCGCTCGTGGGCACGGCCTTCCCCATACTCTTCTCGCGCAAGGACACGTAAGCAACCGCAACCGCCATCGATCTACGACTACGAGAGCTTCAATTCCATGCACACGCATGCATCAATCCAGTATGTATATATAATCCATTGCCATGAGCAATTAATGATGATATGCTCATCGTACCGGCCGGCTGGGTAGGTGCCCGGAGTGCGACGGCGCCGGGTTCATCCGCAAGGCGGGCGCGACGCTGAGGGCGAACGCGGCGAGGAAGGACCAGGCCCAGATCGTCTGCCCCAACTGCAACGGCCTCGGCAAGCTCGGACAGATCGACAAGTAGCTAATTCCATCCACACACCCATCAGTCATGCATGCTAAGCTCACTCAATCCACATTGTCTGTATCATATACATATGCATAGAGCTCGACTGGAGTCTATATGTATCTATATGTGCATGCGTGGACAAATAAACTACTGCTCTTCTGTGCATGCTCATTTGAGTGAGCATGTACAATCAAAGGTATGTATATGCTGTAAATTAAATCTGTTTTCTGACAGGTTCTGAATGTATACGCTGAATGAGTGTGTTCATTTGGTCTGTAATGTAATTCCTGTTGCTTTTCAGTAACGTTGCTGTGTAACATTGTTCTCGGTGTTGTATGTGCTAGTAATTGTTTATATATATGTGCATTGTGTTTCAACCAATTTTAGCATTATTAGTAAGAGAGGGTCCAGCCGCAATCGAGGCTGCTTACCAGTTTTCATTTGCACTTTGGATCTTAGGCCCTACTTGTTTGAGCTTTTGGCTATTTTTTAGACTACTAGCCTTTGGACTTTTCAAAAGTCAATCAGGTTTCCATAAGCCAAAAAGCCCAAAAACTCACTAAGTGAGCTTCTGGTTTTCCAGGAGTTTTTTTTGGCTTTTGAAAGGTATAAAAGCTGAGGTCCAAAAGCTATCAGAATGCCCAAACAAATGGGGCCTTAGTTCCTATGTGATCAATTCTTATGATCACTTTCTCCATAAAAGTGGTGGTGAATAAGAACTCTTGTACTCCATATACATCTATCTGTTGAAGTTGTAGCCTATATATATATATATACACACACACACACACACACACACACACGACACACAACAATATAATTCAATGGTCATTTGTCGATCAACTCCGCCTATGTTGTCTCAACATAGCAGGTCCCAAGCCCTGGTAAAGGAGGAGGGTTGTGATAGGCGTAGCGAGCCAACGTTAAATCTAGCAATTCTAATGGAGATGAAACCCGAAAGAAAATCGTTGGGGCGTAACCCTCCTAGCGACGTGCCATATCGGAACCCGGGTATGGTGTTAAATGGGCAAGGGCCAGGTCGGCACCCCCTTGGTGACGCGCCGTGTCGTGATCTGGGCATGGTGTCAAGTGAGTAAGGATCGGGTCGTCGCTTCCTTAGTGGCGCGCTACATCGACGCCCGGGTGTAGTGAAAAATGAGCAAGGGTCTTCACATCTGAGTCGACGGGTGCGAAGGGTAAGGAAGCTAGTCGAACCAACTAGGATCCATTTAGGTAGTTAGAATATAGGGTCGTTTACAGGTAAGTTAAGAGAATTAGTTGATACCGCGACTAGGAGGCATGTAAATATATTATGCGTTCAAGAGACTAAATGGAAGGGTCAGAAGACGAAGGAGGTGGACAATACAGGTTTCAAGCTTTGGTACACAGGGACAGTCGTGAATAGAAATAGAGTAGGAGTTTTGATTGATAAGAGCCTCAAGAATGGTGTGGTGGGAGTGAGAAGGCAAGGAGATAGGATTATCTTAGTCAAGCTTGTCGTTGGTGATATGGTCTTGAACGTAATTAGTGCATATGCCACCAAGTAGGCCTCGACAAGAGTGCTAAGAGACAATTCTGGGAAGACTTAGATGGCCTGATTAGAGCTGTACCTAATAGTGAGAAGCTTTTTATAGGAGGAGATCTTAATGGGCATATAGGTACTACAAGCGCAGGTTTCGAGGCAGTTCATGGAGGTTTTGGGTATGGTAGTAGAAATCAGGAGGGGGAGGAAGTTTTGGACTTCGTGGTAGCTTTTGACCTGATGATAGCCAACACTTTCTTTAGAAAGAGAGAATCTCATCTAGTGACCTTCAGTAGCGGACAACACTTTAGCCAGATTGACTTTGTCCTCGCAAGAAGAAAGGACAAACGAGCACGCTTGGGTTGCAAGGTGATATCAGAGGAGTGTGTTGTTTCTCAACATAAGCTTTTGGTGGCAGACTTTTGTTTTCAGGTGCGTGCTCGTATGGATAAACAAGCTAAGATTGAAAGAACAAAGTGATAGAAACTGAAAGGGGAGACGTCAGAGGTATTCAGGGAAAGGGTTATCAAAGAGGGCTTTTAGAAGGAAGAAGAGGACATAAACAACATGTGGGAGAAGATGGCAACCAACATTCGGAAGGTGGCCTCAGAGGTGTGTGGAGTAACCAAAAGAAGTGGAGACGAGGCTAAAGATACTTGATGGTAGAACGGGGAAGTCCAAAGGGCTATTAAGGAGAAGAAAGAATGCTATATACGCTTGTACCATGACAGGAGTGTGGACAACATAGAGAAGTACAAGGTGGCAAAGAAGACTACAAAGCGAGCTGTAAGTGTGGCAAAGGGTAGAGCGTACGAGGATCTTTACGGACATTTGAGTACAAAGGAAGGAGAGAAGGACATTTATAGGATGGCTAGGGTTCATGAGAGAAAGACAAGGGACTTCAACCAAGTTAAGTGCATTAAGGATGAAATGGAGCATCTCTTGGTGAAGGAGGATGAGATCCGACATCGATGGCAAGAGTGTTTTGACAAATTGTTCAATGGTGAGAATATGGACACAACCTTTTAGTTGGATGACTCTTTTGATGACACCAATAGGCGCTTTGTGCGGAGAATCCAAGAATATGAGGTCAGAGAGGCGTTGAAAATGATGAAAGGAGGTAAGACGATGGGACCGGATGGTATCCCAATCGAGGTGTGGAGGTGCCTCGGGGACATAGCTATAGTATGGCTAACCAAGCTGTTCAACCATATTTTTCGATCGAACAAGATGCCTGATGAGTGGAGGAGAAGTATATTGGTACCGATCTACAAGAATAAAGGGGATATTCAAAGTTGTACTAATTACTGAGGAATTAAGTTGATGAGCCATACTATGAAGCTATGGGAGAGAGTTATTGAGCATCGCTTGAGAGCAATAACACGGGTCTCTATGAACCAATTTGGTTTCATGCCCAGAAGGTCAACCATGGAAGCCATTTTCTTAATAAGACAAGTTATAGAGTGGTATAGGGAGAAGAAGAAGAAGGACCTACACATGGTTTTTATTGACTTGGAGAAGGCTTATAATAAAATACCAAGGAATGTTATGTGGTGGGCTTTGGACAAACATAAAGTCCCAATGAAGTACGTCGGGCTCATTAAGGACATGTACAACAATGTTGTGACTAGAGTTTGAACAAGTAATGGAGACACGGATGACTTCCCGATTAGGATAGGACTACATCAAGGGTCAGCTTTGAGCCCTTATTTATTTGCCTTAGTGATGGATGAGGTCACAAGGGACATATAAGGGGACATCCCTTGGTGTATGCTTTTCGCGGACGATGTAGTGCTAGTTGATGAAAGCCGGACATGAGTGAATCAGAAACTAGAGTTATGGCGGGAGACTTTGGAGTCTAAAGGTTTTAGACTCAGTAGAACTAAAACTAAGTATATGAGATGTGACTTCACCACTACTACCCGGGAGGAGGAAGATATTAGTTTGGAAGGTCAAGTAGTGTCTAGGAAGGATACATTTCGATATTTATGATCAATGCTACTGAGAGACGGGGATATTTATGAAGATGTTAGCTATAGAATCAAAGCAAGGTGGATGAAGTGGCGGCAAGCATCTAATGTCCTATGTGACAAAAGGGTACCACAGAAGCTAAAAGGCAAGTTTTATAGGACGACGATTATACCTGCTATGTTGTATGGTGCAGAATGTTGGCCTATGAAAAGATGACATGTTCAATAGATAAGTGTCGTGGAAATACGTATGTCGCGTTGGATTTGCGGTCATACAAGAAGGGATCGAGTTCGGAATGATGATATACGTGATAGATTAGGGGTAGCACCAATTGAAGAAAAGCTTGTCCAACACCGATTGAGATGGTTTGGACATGTCCAACGGAGACCTCCAGAGGCACCGGTGCGTAGTGGAATCCTAAGCCAGGATAGTAACATGAAGAGAGGCAGAGGAAGACCGAAGTTGACTTGGGTAGAGGCAATAAAAGGAGACTTGAAAGGATGAAATATACCCAAAGACTTAGCCTTAGATAGGAGTGCTTGAAAGACAGCTATTCACGTGCCTGAACCTTGATTGCTTCTGTTGGGTTTCAACTCTAGCCTACCCCAACTTGTTTGGGACTTAAAGGCTTTGTTGTTGTTGTTGTTGGTCATTTGTTGATCACGAACTAATTGTTTGCACAACATTTCATAAATTTACGAAAATAGGAAGAACTAGCTATTTCAACCTAGACATTTGGTATTATGTTGTTGTCCTAAGTGTCATGTACTTAAGGCCATAGGAAGTATTCTATAGTGGTGCAAAAGATGGCGGAAGCAATAGGAGTGCTCATTTCCTGTCAAGTACACCAATGATCCAACTACGAAACAATCAAGATCCAAAAGAGGGATAGGAAGGGGATGAGTGTCGGAATTCCATGTCATCTTCCTCTTGTTCAATCCTCAATCTCCCTCTATTCTAGTTTGTTTCACTATACTAGCCTCTTCTCTAACCTCATTTTTCTCCGGTGTGTTATATCCCTCTACTGTGAGGTTGAGGGTGTGGGTGGTGGTTGTAACACCCTTGGTGTTACACTATACAATCATTTGCTAAAACACTGCATGTGCATCATGTTTATATGATAGTGTATGAATTATAGAGTGTAAATCAATTTCTGTGGCTCGAAGCGTTCTTCGGAAACGCGAAACGAATGTTATATTTCATGTCGTGTTATGTCACTTAGGGTTCTAAATGAATTTTTATTGAACGAAAATGCTATAGAACGCATAGACGAAACTTTAATAGAGTTTGTAGTACAAACTTCGTAGGTGGTGGTGAAATACTTGCGGTCGAGGACGGGAGTCACTAGCTAGCATAGTTGGTAGCTTGGAAATCGAAGTTGACGCGAATCCGAACAAAAACTTAGTCAATTTTCGTAAGTCAGAAAATGGTTCGACGAAGCTAAGTTCGACAATTTTTATAGGAGGATCGGGTTAAGTAGTGGCATGGTTTTAGGGTTTGTTTTAGTAGCTTGATATACCATCTCGTGCGTAAAATAGGTAGTTTAGCAACTGGATCGTCGAGTTGGATTTTTTAGTAGCTTTAAAAATCGTGCATGGCACGTTCTGGCCGGTGTCAGCGTCTGGACGCGGAAACTGCCTCGGTTTGTCTTGGCACCATGGCTCTGCCTTGCCCTGGCGCGCGCACCCACACCACCGTTGCCGCGCCCTAGCATGCACACCCGCACCGCCGTTGCCACGCACGCACGCACACGCACGTGCATGCCGCGCTCGGTGACCTGGCCGCTCGGCCACCACCGCCGTCGTCACGGGCCTGCTGCTCTGGCTTGTCCACTGCCGTAGCTTCGCCATGTCGCTGACTTCGTGCGTCGCGACACCGCGCTACTGCTGGCCGTGGCCGCTTGTGCGAAGTCGCCCACGTGCGCTCTGCCACCGCCGTCGCGTCCGCCTGGCCACCCTGCCGCCTCGTGCTTGCCTATGTGGTACCGTGCGTGAGTGGCCACACTTGGCTCTACCTGCACGTCACCTTGCCCCTGCCTACCTTGTCGTCGCATCGGCGCTCGATGACGCTGCGCTGCTGCCTCCTCAGACCGGCGCCATCCACTGCGGTGCGTAGGGCCGAGCCGCCGTCGTCAGTTTACGGTTTATGGCCGTGCGGCCCCCCATCCTAAGCTTGTTGGCCGTTTCCCCATCGCCCTGTAGCCATACGCGATTGTGCACCAAAGTGATAGCCACGTCGCGCCATAGCAACGACGAGCCAAGCCACGCCTGTCTCCCCTGTTCCTCTGTCGCCGTGGTCGCCGGAGCCGCTCCGCTCAATTCAGGTCAATGGAGCCACCTCAATCCAATTAACCCCGTCCACGGCTTTGCGGCATAGTTAGCCAACCACCTGACCCCAGCTTGCAGTGAGCATTGTTGTGCCACGCTCCAATTTGGAGCTTTCCTCTCGCCAGGTCATTAAGACCGTCGTGGCATGTGTCGAAGGCAAAGCCCCCAGTCTAATGCTGCTCGCTTAAATTCGTTGCACCGCCAACTTCGCCTCCACCTGCTAATCACCCTGCACACCTTTTCCTAACCGCTACCACCTCCTAGCCGCCCTTGACGCAACCTTGCCACCGCCGTGCACCGCCGCACCATCTGCGCGCACGCGGCCAGCTCGGCTCAGGCTGCCTCCGGCCAAACCACTACGTTGTCTGTGTCCATGGTGAGTTCCTTGAACTCACTCGCTACCCCATGTTCTCCGGCGTTGTTGTAGCTCACCAGAACATCATTGTTTTCAGTGTAGGAGCTCCATCGCCGTGGACCGGCCTTACCGCGGCGTCCCAGCTTGCGCTTCCTTCGCCCGGTGCTTCGTGTTCAAGCCTAATAAGGTATCGGCTTCATAGATTGGGCGGGGAAGGGCTGGTCTGGCCGGCGTAACCGCCCTGTGCCAGCACCGCAGCGTCGGCGTGCGCACGGGTGCCCGAGGGTATCGTCGTTGCGAAGACAGGTTGTTCCGAGGGCTTATCTACGAAGTAGATGACTGTAGGAATAGTGCATTGGGTCTTAGAGTGATTCGTCGTTAAGTTAGGGTCGTTCTCGCAAAACAGCCGGGGCGCGCGGGTCATCGTCGCCCGGCTGGGCCGCTCCCTCGCGTGGGCCGCGCCGTGCGTCGCGTGCGCACACGCATGGCGCCTGAGTGGGCCGATCCGCTCGCATTTTGGGCCACGCGGTAGAATTAGGTTTTCCATTTTCGAGTAAGGTAATAAATGTTTATTCAATTTGGTTTTGAGGTGAACTTTGATAATTTTTAGTAAATCTTGTAGATGTTTAAAAATACTGAAACAAAATTTGTTAGGTTCACAAAAATGCTATCTATATGTTGGTGTAGTTAGTTTATAGTTAGCTGTGATCCTGATAGGTTCATAAATTCAATTTAGAGAGCTTATTATTATTTAGCTTAATATTTGTAGGAATTTTTGTGGCAAATGGATGATAGATTTAGTCATAAAATTTTTACATTAGGTTTTTTAGATTATTATGTACTCACTGTAAATTTTGTAGCCCTATAGTGAGTTGATAAATAGAGTAGCTAGTACTCCTCGTTTTATCATATATAGAGTAAATCGGTATTAAGAGTAAGAATACCTTTAGTTGCTAAGATAATATATGTCATGCTTCATACTGGTTAGTGGTAACAGTAGGTAACTTAGCACCTTAGTCGGTAGAACTCGCTTAGTAGCTTGATAGATGTATTTTTATTTTAAGAGTTGCTGTTGCCGTATTACTAAGTGTTGCATCATCATTTCATGCATGTAGATCACGAGTTGGTAGAGTTCGTGCCCGTGGACGAACATGACTATGAGGAGGTCATTGAGGAGTACGAGGATGAGATTCTCGTGCAGGAGGGAGCCCCGGAGCCTTTTGGTGCTAACTTTGTTGACCCACCGCCTGCCCAAGGCAAGTACCGGTGCATAACCCCTATTTTTGAATGATTACTGAATATATATGATGTGCATTTACGTTACAGGCATTTTATGGAAACTACATGCATAAATATATCTACCTATGAGTCCTACTAGTATAGGTCGAGTAGCTGCTATGCTTAGGATTTTGGTAGCGTGAGTAACCTGTCGTTACTCACAATAGGTGATAATTATGATTACTCATGATAAAATGGTGGAAAGAAAAAATGGTGACCGGGCAGGGATAAGGTTTAGGTACTGGTGGGTATAAGAGGTTGTGTCCTGCGGCTAACAGGGCATAGCTTGGTTATACTTTTTCCCTGTCTGTGTTGGTTAAGGACCGGTCGTTGCATAAGTCTCGAGGCAAGTCACAGATTTATTATCCTGAGCACATACTTAGGTATGGGCGCAGGGAAGACTTGTTGCTCTCTTGTCGTGGGTTTTGGCTCTTTTCGGACCGACTGATTGGAGGCGGGGATGGTGGAGGTCCTTGCACCGCACTAAGTTCGGGACTTAGGAGCAGGGGCTTGGCGTCCAAGTTTGGACGTAGACCTGGACCCCATGACAAGAGGGTGATGGGTTGGTCCTGCTTGTGCCTGGGGTACAAGCAGGGCGTGTATTTTTGAGGTACCCAGCTGGAGGCATTGATTCGCAAATCGCCGGGCAATCCGGTACGGCTTGTTTTGGGTCTAGCACCGTAGTAAGGACTGAAAGATGGAAGGTGATGAAATAGAACTGATTGCTCAACTCTTGCTTGAAAGTAGAACATGTGCTTACATAGAATGGCTAGATAATCAATTAATCATGGCTACTAATAATAACATAAATAAGGACTCACTATTAGTATTGCTTTCTGCAAAAAGAAAACCAGCAAACCATAAAGCTTTGCATATTCCTTGGAGTCGGAAAACTATTCTCACTAGTCAGATAAGTCTTGCGAGTACATTGTGTACTCATGGTTTATTTACTCCTATTGCAGGTAATGCTTGAGGAGTACCATTGTGTGAAGGATTCTTCTGGTGGGCACAGACGGATCCTTATTCTTTAGTGTTAGATGTTTATTTTCATTCCGCTGTTTAATATTCCGCACTCTTGACTTTGGAAATGTAATAATGTAATTTTTAAGAACTCTGGATGTATGAAATAGATTAATTATTGTAACTTATTCTCATTATTGCATCCTTGGGAAAAAATGTGGATCTTTCGGGCTCTCCCTTGGGGTGTGCCCGACGGATACCGTCCGCTGTAGCTTGCTTTCGGGGTGTTTAGTGTCTGGTGGAAGATGAGCGCCTCCGTAAGTGTGTTATTTTGGGCGGTTCTGCCACACCTGTTTAGGAACATTACCTTATCTGGTGACACTAACATAGCAATGTGTCAATGTTAGTACCCCATAATAGTTGATGGAAACATAAAGATGTTATTGCTCTTAAGGCACTACTTTCTCACTTTGCAGCTAATTGAATGCACTGGAATTTGATATCGTTGTGTGAGCATCATTTATTTAGCACAGCTCCATCTGTTTTCAAATGAAATAGTTACTTGTTTTGGAGCATATGATGTGTCAAATGAGGATGAAGCTACATAGCAAATGCTAACATGATTTTGTCTACTGGGATTGGAAGCAGAATAAACTCTTGTGTACTTTCATATCTGAATCTGGATAGTACCTGCTATTGCTAGATGTTCGATCAGATTTTATTCTTAGTTCGATCTGATGGTCTGATGAGTGTTATATTACTATGTATGTGGTTGTTGGCCATCGTGCTGTTGGTCTCTGATGTTTATTTGGTTGACGAAGGGTGGCAAGTATTCTTCGTTCGACAAACATCGATAATTCCTCTATCTTGACCATCCATTCAGATGAGACAAGCATCCATAGCAGAGTCATACATTCTGGAGGAGGTGTCAAACTTCACAACAAAATACTATGCTGACAACCTTCCTAGCGTGGCATAATCCATCCCCTCGTTACAATGCTAGCAAAGATGAATCGAACCTTAGCATTTTCCGAGGGCAACTAGGAAGTGCAAGTGGTGCGACTAACAAGACATTGAAACATGAAGAGTGTCTCACTATTATGCTATATGTGTTGACCAACCTATCCGAAGTGGAGCTGTACATGCTGTAAGTTCTCAACAAACTTTTTCTCAAGTTGTCACAATTCTGTGTCCAACTCCCTTGTTTCTCGTTGGTACAGGGAATTTCATGAATAATTCTGGCGTGAATCAAGGGAACCTACCCCGCAGGAAACTTCGACCCTTCTTAGAGAGGGTGCAGGAAATGGAATGCCCGATTTCATTTCTTGGTTCAAACAGAAGGTACTGTCCAATTTGGCTCGTACTTAGTTTGACATTACAAGTTGCTCATATGTGCGACTAATATAGCGAACTACCCTGCTTGAACTTGTAGGGACAAACTGATGCGTCTATGAGTGTCGAGTTGAGATAGGTTGCCGATGGTTGTGCTATAGGGTCAGGTCATTTATCGGTTATGACGTGAATGGATATCGCTTTCACACAACAAGCCACGAGCAGAGTCGGCCCAATCGAAGAACCACAAATACCAGAGTTTTTACACAAGGCTTAGATAGGGTTGAGTATTATGGAAGAATTGAAGAAATATACGAACTCATGTTTCATGGTTGCAAACCTCATAATCCCGTTATATTCAAATGCCATTGGTTTGATCCTAAAGTAGTGAGGCGGACCCCTAATCTTGGGCTAGTCGAAATTCGACAATCATCCGTCTTACCAGGAGACGATGTCTATATTGTGGCTCAACAGGCCACGCAAGTTTATTATCTCTCATACCCGTGCCAACTATACACCGTCTTAAGGGTTGGGATGTTATGTATAAGGTATCGCCACATGGTAAACTAACTATCCCAAACAATCAAGATTACAACATCGACCCCAACACATATGACAGAAAGTTCTTTCAAGAAGATGGGCTCGAAGGAAGTTTTGAGATAGACTTCACCGAAGCTCAAGGTATGGAAGTAGACAATGAAAGTGGTGCTGACGAGGACGCCGAAGACGAGGTTCAGAATGTGAAGGACTTAGAATTACTTCAACGATTACATCTAAGCAATGACGGTGATGACGACATTCCTCCTTCGGAGCACGGGGATGATTATATCGACATGCGTGATAGTGATGATGAGACTTATGATCCAGCTAATCCCGATCATGATGATTATTTCTAATACACGTATGATCCATGCTAATTGATTTATTATTTGTCATACCATGTTATTTTTAAGTATGTTTTGTTTATTTTACATCTATTTTGATGTATTATCTATGCTAATTGATTTATTCTTTTTAATTGCAGGTGATTGAACAATGGTGGGTGGTATGAAGAGGATAACGTCGCTTTACTCAAAAGCGACAGCGACGCGTAAATGGTCTGATGCAGCTGAGGGGTTCGGGAAGAGACCTCGGGGTAGACCCAGGGGTCGAGGGAAGGGTGGAGGCAAGACGAGGCCACCGTCGCCTATACCTTCGTCGCCGTCTGAGTTACCTTTCGCTCACTCATCCTCTGAGGAGGAGGAGGTACAGGTGGAGGAGGAGGCAGGGGTGGAGGAGGAGATAAGGGTACCTCTTCCTCTACTTCATCGTGTGTGTGGTTGCGAGGTCCCTTGACCCTACCGAGGCGACCGATACCTCTTGAGAGACGCCCGCTGATTCGACCCGATGGAGATAAGTAAATAACTTTAGATGTTATCACTAATTTTTCATTTGATATGTTCAAAATTATAATAGAAACTAATAATTTATCTTAATCACTTGGGCAGGGGTTGGAGGAAGGTCGGTGGGGGTGATCACGCACGCCATGTGAACGACATCCTTGGTCTTTTCATCAAGGAAAAGCTCCCTAGCTTGGTGCAGTTCGGCGAAACTATCGAGCTGGCCTACACATGGGCCCACTATGCCGCCGTCCCTGATTGGGATGGCAGGGTATTCGCCGACAAGGCGCAGCGTGTCAAGGCCGAGCTTTGGGTAAGTCTTTCTCGCACTACATTGCTCAATACATCGCAGTGATTGGATATTCTTGAAATAATAACTGAATACATCGCGTCTATATGCATGATTTCTTTAGATACGAGGAGGGATACGAGGCCAAGGCGGATGCTGTGGCTGAAGTTTATTTACATTTATGTGTTGTCGATATATCTATATGAACTGACTGTGATGCTTATTGTGAACTATGTGTGATACCTGTAATGTTTATTTGAATGGGGTACGTTATACATGACCGAACAATAAAAACAGGGAATATATGGTCGCTTTGCTGAGTGTTACACTCGGCAAAGAGGCCGGCAAAGCGGACACGTGGCAAATTTCTGTATATTCTGGGACTAAAATAGCTTCTTTGCCGAGTGTCTGCGCTGTGACACTCGGCAAAGAAGCCAACATTTGTACGTTCTGGGCCAGTCTTTGCCGAGTGTCTTGTATTTGACACTCGGCAAAGAAGGCAGGTTTGCCGAGTGCCCGGGATTTGACACTCGGCAAAGAAGGCAGGTTTGCCGAGTGTCAGGTCTGGGACACTTGGCAAACGCGTCATGACCATCTCCGCGCCGTCGCGTTACTTTTTTTCGCCAAGCATCGGTTTCAGCTCTCGGCAAAGAGACGTTTGCCGGCACTGTAGATATCGTGTGCTGTTTGCCGAGTGTTACACTCGGCAAAACCTTTGCCGAGTGTTTTGTGGGCTTTGCCAAGTGTCTGTGGCACACGGCAAAGCCACTGTTTTCGGTAGTGTTACATGTAAAACAGTCAAATGAAACGGATGAGTGCACAACTCACTCACCTGCATGCGGTTACTCGTTCTGTCGATCAGTTGCTGCCAGCCAGCCCAGCCAGCTACTTTCCATTCCAGCACAGTTCAATGCATAATGCATGCATTTTTGTCTAGTCCAGTAGTGCAAACAACCACACGTATGAAACGCAGGAGAAAGGCATTGCAGTTTCCATTTCTTTCCGCCGGATCTGTTACCGTTAGGGGTTGATCGATCTTCGACTCCACGACCCCTCCTCGCTTTAATCCAAATTTTTTATCTTTTAATTTATGGAAAAGAATCTAAGACAGTTTAGTCTTGTTTATGATTAAATTCTGATGAGTGAAAACAGTACTAACAAATAAACCATATGCGCTGCAATGCATATGTTTCATTTCATGTATGCATCATATCACCAGCAGCACATTCATCAGGAACGATGGATCAATTCGCGAGAATAATTAATGAACTGAGCCTTGCCTATCGCAAAGTTAGATAAATAACAAGAGACAAGCAACGGAGGTACATACATGAACAAAGATTCACTTTCACAGTCAGTCAGTCACAGTCAAAGACGACCGGCGGCGGCGGCGGCTGCTGCTGCTGGTGGTGGATGCATGCGGCTGCGGTGGCGGCACCACCCGCCGCGCCCGGTGTGTGGGCGTCACCGCCCTACGCCGCCTCGATGTTCAGGTCCGTCCTGCGCGAAGACCACCTCCTGCCGTGCCGCGGCGCGTGCACAGGCGTTGGCGGCCCCCTGCACCGTCTCGATGTTCAGGTGTTCTTGCTGCCGCTCCTCGCTAGCTTCTTCCGCCACCGCTTGCTTCTTCGCTGCTTCTCGCTCCCCTCGAAACCTTCCTCCATCGAACTCAGTGAGGAGAGGAAGGAAGGAGAAGGGGGACCCACCGGGCAGTGTCACTTGCGCCCGAGGGCGTGGCCTTTTATAGTAGCCACCAGTAACTGAAACCCCAACAGCTGAGCTTGTAGACAAACCCACAGCGCAGCAACACCGTGCACCCTAGCGTGCATTCTGTTGAGAAAGTAGGGGTCCATGTCTGCTATAGATTCCAAACCAAGGAATTGCAGGGCGCCGATGTCATCATCGGTCTGTGACGCGCATGAGAAGGGTCGTCCCTCGAACCAAACACAGAAAAGGATGCGAGGGGCGCACGCGCCTGTCATGCTTCTCTCGTCATCTCGGTCGCCGCCACTCGATTCCCCCGCCGCAAATGTGCATGCACTATGGTAGTTCCCGCAATGATGACTGTAGGTAAGTTGGTATGGACGGACTTACCATGCATTATTGTGCCAGAGCAGGCATAATAGGCATGATGCATGCGTACGTTACACGGTGTATCTCTAGCCGCCTCCAGCATTCATCACCATATCGATAAGCAACCGCCTTTCGTAGCTATAGGCTATAGCCTGTGCCGCTTTAGTAGTAACGCATATGGTATAGTCACAAAATCTATAACCGTGTGGAGGATATTCAACAGGGTGACATAAGTCGCTGATGGGCACCTCCTTACATCCCCAATTGCATCATGCTTTCCATTGGCTAAAACTAATTGAGTTAGATGCATTGAGGGTCCATTATGGGGTGACATAAGTCGCTGATGGGCACCTCCTTACACCCCCCCAATTGCATCATGCTTTCCATTGGCTAAAACTAATTGAGTTAGATGCATTGAGGGTCCATTATTTACTTATATGGGGTTTCCGTTAAATCCATCAACTCCAAAAGTAGATTTCTTAAGTTTATAAAGTTTTAAAACTATTCATTGCAGGTCCTTTCCCCTCCACGTGTGCACCTTTGCAACTCCATCTTTCATCTTTCCCTCAATCTCTGTCCTCCCATTTTATCAAGTCAGCTATGGGGAACAATCTCTCTTTTGTGGAAGTTGATCCTTGTGTCATAAATTTGTTAAACATATACCATGATACCTTTTAGATTCTTCAAGTGATCCTTACCAACATCCAAAAAATAATGGTATCATCTACATATTTTGGGGGAAATAGCATCATCTCATATCTAAAATCAAACATAAGAGCTTAAACTAACTTAGCTCGAGCTACCTTCACTGACATTCTAGTCAAGACATCACCAACAAGGTTGAAAAGAATGCGGGAGATAGGGTCCCCTGTAAGACCTTTACCAAATTTGAAGAACTTATTTTCTTCTCCATTTAGATTTAGATTCTAGCTAGGATGTCAATAAGAAAATCTCAACTAACTATGTCATATGCTTTTCTGTAATCTAATTTCAAAATAATTCCTGGATTTTCACTTTTGTGAACACTATAAACAATCCCATGTGTTGTTGTTGCACTTTTCGGGACAAATATGCCCTTGATGAAAGCACAGAAACCAACCTCTAAGGTTGAGCTAACTTCCCGAGCCTATTAGTTAACATATTCCTAGCTTTAGCTTCGTTGGGAATTAAGGTTGACATGGCAAAATTTAACATGAAAAAGATCTGATTTCCCTTCACAAAAATAACTAATAAACGGGTTGATTAGATAACTTTTGATAGTTTTCTTAGAAGGCCTAGTAAAATGAAAAGATAGTCCATCGTCTAGAGCCCTTTTAGTCCATCTACACATGTCTTTCTTAATTTCTATTCAAAAAAAAAGTTCCACCCACTCATCATTGTTTTCCTCTCTAGTAACCTTCTCAATTTAGTCCAGAAACTAGTATCTAGACTAGCACTACCTCTATTCTAGTTCCTATAGAAAGCAAAGTTCTTATAAAAAGTTCACCTTTATATTTATTACACCTTTGGTCTTCCACTAGAAATTGAGACCCTCTAGAACTTCAATTCTTTTCTTTCTATTTCTTTGATTTGCTACAACCTAAAATATACCGTGTTTCTACCCCCTCAAAAACATTTATACCTTGATCTTTGTCTACCTTTAATTTCCTCCTCCAATGCCCAAATCTTACCATGTTCTTTGGCTATCTGCTTCATTCTAGCCGTTTCATCCATAGTTAACTCTCAAGATTCATAGATGAGATCTTGATTATTGTATTCCTCAGCAAAATTGTCTTTCTATCTATTTAACACTACAACTATATTGATCGCCAGACCTCTAATTGATCTTCTTAGAATTCCTACTACCCATACTACTCTCACTCCACAAGAACTGTTCTAGGCTTTGATCGCTACTTCTTTAAAACCTTTGTTTTAGAACCACCATTTTCCAAAACTTCAAAATCTTCCTACCAACGAACACATTTATCGATTTGTCAAAAAAAAAACACACATTTATCGAGGTGTAACTCTAACCTCTACATTAATTCTTGTCTATAAAAAAAACTTGGATGTGTTTCATTGATTTTTTTTAGGATCGGATGTGTTTCATTGATTTTTGTAGGATCGGATGTGTTTCATTGATGATAGGCCCTGAGTAATAATCTACGGAAACTCGGAAGTGATATTTTAAAGGACAGATTTTGCAAAACCAATTTTTGGGCCACTTCCAGTAAATCCTGACAAAGCGGGCCCAATTGGTAGTGGGTATGGCCCACTGACACATGCAGCCCAACAAGCCTAAACGGCCATCATCATCCGTCGCCAACCTGCGGCACGAAAGGCCGAAAGCGATAAGGAGACAGTAGTAAACTGACCAGCTGCTTGCTGCCCAGTGCCCACTCGCCGGAGAACCATGGCCACGGCATCGGCGTGTGTGCGGGTGGCTTCTCCGTTCATGGGCCCACCTCTCCGGCATCCCTGCCACGTTATCTCAGCGAGGCGGGGACCCAGGAAGGCCGGGCTGGTCGTCACGGCGGCCGCCGCGGCCGGCGGTGGGTCGCCGCGCACTGTGCTCGTCACCACCGCCGGCGGCCGAACAGGTAGGTTTCCTCAAGTTCCGCTCATTTGGAATTTGGCATCCGTAGGCAAAGTTCTCGTTTCATTGTTGCTGATTCATCTCTACGTTTGCAAAAATCCAATTTTCCCCATTTGCGGTAATTCAGGCCAAATTGTGTACAAGAAGTTGAAGGAGAGGGCAGGCCAGTTTGTGGGACGAGGCCTAGTCAGGACAGGAGAGAGCAAGGGCAAAATCGGAGGCGGTGACGACGTGTTCATCGGCGACATAAGAGACCCCGAGAGCATTGCTCCTGCGATCGAGGGCATCGACGCGCTCATCATCCTCACCAGCGCGGTCCCGAAAATGAAGCCGGGGTTTGATCCTAGCAAAGGGGGCCGCCCTGAGTTTTACTTTGAAGAAGGGAGCTATCCTGAACAGGTGGCTGAAATTGTTTGATATAATGCTTACATTACAGTGCTGTGTCAGTTCCTGAATTTGTTTGGAATTAACGCTCTGTGTTGTTTGTCTCTGTTTCAAGGTGGATTGGATTGGCCAAAAGAATCAAATAGATGCTGGTAAATGCTACCCCTTGTCTTGCATATATGTCGTTTATTGAAGCTTCATACACAACCTGTGTTTTTATGCTAATCTGTTAAACTACTGACCATTTCAAAATGACAGTTCGGTGAAGCTGCCTTTTTTTTTTCCCGTGCTGGCAAACATAACTTTCTTTTTTTGTTTCTCAGCTTCTTTTTCTTGCATGTTTACGCAGCTAAGAACATTGGTGCAAAGCACATAGTTTTGGTGGGATCCATGGGAGGAACAGACATCAATCACCCACTAAACAAGTTAGGAAATGCGAATATACTGGTACATAGAATATTTAGCTTTTCTTCCAACTTGTTCTATTTTATGTTTGTCTGTCCATGCGCATGTGTTGTGTGCATGGGAACATCATCTGCATGCCTGCTTTGTTTGGGAACTTCCTAGTGATTTTCTTCAAAATTTTAAGGTGTGGAAGCGCAAGGCAGAACAGTACCTAGCGGACTCTGGTCTTCCATATACAATTATAAGGTTGTAACACAAGGAGAGTTGCTAAAGCTATAACTGTGAATGCTTATGTTGGTAATCTACTGTTCGTTTTTCTTTTCCTTGCAGAGCTGGCGGTTTACAAGATAAAGATGGTGGCTTGCGAGAGTTGATTGTTGGGAAGGATGATGAGATCCTGAAAACAGAAACAAGAACTATTGCCAGGGCCGATGTTGCAGAAGTTTGCATACAGGTAGCTTCGTACAGTGGAAGACACAGCTGTAGATCCATGCTTTTCTCAAGCTCTTGTGATAAGTGCTAACTCTAGCGTTTGATTGATCTGTGACTTTCCTATGCAGGCCTTGCTATTCGAAGAGGCAAAGTTTAAGGCATTTGATCTGGCATCAAAACCAGAAGGTGAAGGGACGCCAACTACAGACTTTAGCGCACTTTTTGCACAAGTTAATAGTCGCTTCTAAAAAGATAAGATTGTCGTTGCCAAGAAATTGAGGGCATTCTCTTATAAAGCGCTATGAAATGTGTATTGAGTCAGGTTAGTTTCCTGTTTATTAAGTTCATAAAATATTACCGTTGTCCCATGTAGGATCCTTTTTTTAATCTCTCGCTCTCTCTTTAGCTACTTTTGGCTTCATTTCCTGTCTAGACAGTGGATTCTGCACATAATGCTAATGAATTTTTGTATCAAATAAGATCGCCAAGTTATCCATAATGTTCAAAAGATAAGTCAGCACACATGCTTTCTTTTTCTTGAACACACAATAGGGTTGCGTATCTCTGTGTTAAGATTCCAAGTCTTTGGTCTTCTAGGGCTTGGACAGCAGCTCTCTGATTGAATGCCCTCCTCAGAACGCAACCAAGGCAGGCGCTAGCTCTACGAGGGAGTGACCATGGAGCCAATAATCAGTCCAAAAGGACCAAAACAGCGTGTTACGACCATTATCCACTTGAGCAGTAATTGAGAAGCAAACGGTGCTGAAGTGTTGACATGAATGGGTAACTGCAGTCCCGCCCAAGGTTGATCAGGTTGCATTTTTTGGAGCCACAACCAGCACATCCTTAGACCCCATAGAAGATTACAAGATTATGTATACCCTGATGGTTAAGCCTAGTGCTTGTATCTTACTATTTCCTGTACTTTACATTTCGGCTGCTAATGGCCTAGTATTAAGAATATGCTCAGCATCTACTTTAGTGGTTAGAAAAGTGCTGGAGTAGGTGAGAGGGAGAGAAGCCATCTGCTCTATAAAAGCAGTGACATAGACCATCTTGTATCAAGCTATTGCATTTCAATTGAATCAAGCGGCCAATGGCCAAGCTGCCCTCTGGCCTTACCCTAAATCTGAGATCCACTTCGTGTTCACCTGGCCAACAATTGGTATCTAGAGCCCTAGGTTCTTGAGAGAGCAGAGCAGCCATGTCCACCTCCAGCGAGCGAGCGCATCGTGCCGCCACCGCCACCGGTGCGGTGATCAACCCCGGCGCGGCGGTAGGAGATGGAGCCGATGACTGCGTTGTGCGCCTTGCTGCCGCAGAGGCAGCGGCTGCGCAGACGATCAAGGCGGCCAGGCAGGCGGCTGCTGTGGCCGAAGCCGCAGCGGCAACCGCCGAAGCGTTGTGAGTGGAGATGGAGAGGGAGCCCCGCGGATCGCGAAGCCCTAGGAGGCACCGCACACCGTCACTAGAGCGCCGCTATGGACATGGAGGCCGTCCCAGGTCTCCGGTGATCTAGACGGTGTACCGGGAGTCAGGGGTGGGCTCGCCATGGCCAATGCTCACCAAGTCGAACTACTACGAGTGGAGCCTTCTAATGAAGGTAAAGATGCAAGCTCGACTGCTCTGGGAGGACGTCGATGTCGGAGGCGTCGACTTCTATGACGATCAGCGGCGCTCGAGGCGTTGTGCGCTGCCGTGCCTCCAGAGCTCGGTGCTTGCCTCGCCAACAAGGCCACGGCGAAGCTGGCGTGGGAGTTCATTGCCACAACACGCATCAGCGACAATCGTGTCCGCCGCGCGACGCTGCAGCGACTCCGACAGGACTGGGAAGTCCGCACCTTTCACCCCGGTGAGCAAGTTGAGGACTTTGCTCTCTGTCTATCCAATCTGATGCAGTAGATGGCACGCAACGGCGACACAGACCTCACGGAGGCACGCACGGTGGAGAAGCTTTTGCGTTGCATGCCGAAGAAGTACTCTTAGATCGTGCTCGCGATAGAGACGCTCGTTGACTTTGAGGTGCTCTTCGTCGAGGTGGTGACTGGGAGGCTGAAGGCGGTGCAAGATCACAAGGAGGCGCCTCACACCGAGCCGGACGCCGTCGGCGGCAAGCTGTTGTACACGGTTGAGCAGTGGCGCGCCTTTGAGAAAAAGGAGGAGGATGGCTCCGGATCGTCGAAGGAGCGTCGTCGGCATCCCCGTGGCGGCAAGAAGAACAAGCCCAAGGGTGATCGTGACAACGGCGGTCAAGCAGCGAACGCAAGTAAAATCGCGACGACACCTGCCTCAACTGCAACTAGGCTGGCCACTGGGCCAAAGACTGCCCTTTCCCTCAGCGCGAGCGTGGCGACGCGGCGAATGTCGCGGAAGCAGAGGAGGAGGCCGCTATGTTTCTCGCGCATGGCTTCCTGGAGTTGGACGCAAAAGGGAGCGGCGGCAAGGCGCAAGCTTCAACCTTCTGCACCAAGTCCGCCACCAGCCTCAACATCGAGGAGCCGCGAGCCCGTGCCTTCCTCAACACCGGCTCCGGCGAGGACAAGCTTGACGGCTGGTACCTCCACAGCGGCTACACCCACCACATGACCGGCCGTCGCGAGCTGTTCACCAACCTCGACTGCAATGTCCGCGACTCGGTGAATTTCGGCGACGCCTCAAAGGTGGAGATTCAAGGCGTCGGGTCGATCATGTTCGATGGCAAGACCGGCGAGCACCGGGTGCTTCACGGCGTCTACTACATCCCGGCGCTGCACAACTCGATCATGAGCCTCGGCCAATTGGACGAGGGCGGCTCAAAGGTGGAGATCGACAAGGAGCCCTGAGGATCTGGGAACGGCGCGGCCAGCTTCTCGTCAAGGTTCGCCGCGGACCGAACCGCCTCTACGTCCTCCATCTCGAGACGGCTCGGCTACTTTGCCTCGCCACACGCAAGGATGATGAAGCATGGCTCTGGCACGAGTGGTTTGGGCACCTCCACTTCGAGGCGCTGCACAAACTTGACGAGGAGGCCATGGTGCACGTGCTGCCGGTGATCAAGCACGTCGAGTAGTTCTGCGACACCTGCGTCATCACGAAGCAGAGGAGACGTCGCTTCCCTCACCAGGCCTTGTACCGCGCAGGAGCAGGTCGAGCTTGTCCACGGCGACCTTTGCGGGTCCGTGACGCCGGCGACTCCTGGCGGGCGGCGCTTCCTCTTGCTGGTCGACGGCACCTCCCGCTTCATGTGGGCGGTTCTTCTGCCGACCAAGGGAGCTGTTGCAGGCACCATCAAGCAAGTGCATGTAGCAGTTGAGAAGGAGAGTGGTCGCAAGCTCCGGGTGCTGCGTACCAACAACGGCGGGGAGTTCACCGCCGCGGAGTTCCCTGCCTACTGCGCGGATGAAGACATCCAGTGCCACTTCTCCGCCCCCTACTCGCCGCAGCAGAATGGCGTGGTCGAGCGCCGGAACCAAACTGTGGTGGCCACGGCGCGGGCGCTGCTGAAGCAGAGAAGCATGCCGATCAAGTACCGGGGAGTGGCGGTGATGACAGCAGTTTATCTGCTCAACCAATCGCCGACGAAGAGCTTGCAGGGCAAGACCCCGTATGAGGCATGGCACGGGCGATCACCGACGGTGGAGCATCTCCACACATTTAGCTGCCTCGCCTATGTCAAGGAGTTGAACCAGGTGGGGAAGCTTGATGATTGCAGCAAGCCTGGCGTCTTCATCGGGTATGCAGAGGGCGCCAAGGCGTATCGCGTCCTGGACCCGGTGTCCCAGCGCGTGCGAGTGGCGCGCGACGTCGTCTTCGATGAAGGACGCGGCTGAGATTGGACCAAGGGCGTGGAGGACTAGGCACAAGCGGTGGAGGACTTCATCGTCGAGTACGCGTGGGTTGGAGGAGCTGGGGGAGCACTGGGTGCATCCCCATCGGCGTCTGGATCATCATCACCAGCGTCGACTACTTCATCAGCTCCGCCGCGCTCGCCGTCACCAAATCCAGGGGAGCCCGGAAGCGCGACGACGGCAGCAGGCACTCCACCAGCGCCTCAGCCGGCCACACCACCGGCGTCCCTGGCTATTGCATCCCCTACCTCGCCTGCTGCTACACCACCGCCCAACGATCAAGCTCCAATCGAGTATGCCACGCCGCTGGAGGACGATGAGGTCTGTCTGGACGCCTTCTACGATGACGAACCTCTTTGCTACCGCACGATGACTAACATCATCGGCGACGGAACTCCACCAGGCCAGCGCGCGACTCTTCGCCCAGCTGCACCTGACGCACGCCGGCGGGCCAACCACTTATGCTGTGGCGCAGGGCAATCTAGCATGGCAAGCGGCGATGGAGCAGGAGCTCAAATCCATTGAGAAGAACAAGACATGGGAGCTGGTCGACCTACCTGATGGCCACTGCCTCATTACCCTGAAAATGGGTGTTCAAGCTCAAGAAGGATGAGAAGGACGCGATGACCAAGCACAAGGCGCGGCTGGTGGCGGGCGGCTTCGTCTAGCAGGAGGGGATCGACTACGACGACGCGTTCGCCCTAGGGGCATGCATAGAGTCGGTCCGGGTCTTCCTCGCGCTGGCTGCTCAAGAGGGATGGCGAGTCCATCACATGGACGTGAAGTCCACATTCCTCAACGGCGACCTCAAGAAGGTGGTGTACGTGCGTGAGCCACCAGGCTTCACTGTCACCGGAGAGGAAGACAAGGTGTATCGCCTGCGCAAGGCCCTCTACGGCCTGCGGTACGCCCCGCGCGCCTGGAACGCGAAGCTGGACGCCACGCTCAAGGAGATGAGCTTCCAGCAGAGCGCGCACGAGGCGGCGGTGTACCGGCGGGGCAGCGGGCACACTGTCCTGCTCGTCGGCGTCTATGTCGACGACCTCATCATCACCAGCGCTGAAGAAGGAGAGGTGGAGAAGTTCAAGGCGCAGATGAAGGAGACGTTCGACATGAGCGACCTCGGCCTCCTCAGTTTCTACCTCGGCGTTGAGGTGTGCCAAGATGCCAGCAGCATCACCCTCCGTCAAACCCATTACGCCAAGCGCATCCTCGAGCTCAGCTGCATGGCTGGCTGCAACCCAGCGCACACCCCGATGGAGAAGCTTAGGCTTAGCCGTCACAACACGGCGGAGGAGGTGGACTCCACGCACTACCGACGGCTCGTCAGCAGCCTCCGCTACCTGGTGCACACCCGGCCGGACTTGGCGTTCGCGGTCGGGTTTGTGAGCCGGTTCATGGAGCGATGGTGGAGCACCTACAGGCCGTTAAGCGCATACTCCGGTACGTGGCGGGCACCCTCGACTACGGTTTGCACTACGCAAGGGCCCCTGGCACGGCGCGCTTCGTTGGCTACTGTGACAGCGACCTCGCTGGCGACATCGACACAAGCAAGAGCACGAGTGAAACCATGTTCTTCCTCGGTGACTGCTTGGTTAGCTAGCAATCTCTCAAACAGAAGGTGGTGGCACTGTCAAGCTGTGAAGCCGAGTACATTGCCACTACCACTGCAGCAACACAAGCTCTGTGGCTGTCAAGGTTGCTGGGAGAGCTCCTTGGCAGAAAGGTCGATGTGGTGGAGCTAAAGGTGGACAGCAAGTCTGCTCTAGATCTGGCCAAGAATCCAGTCTTCCATGACAGGAGTAAGCACATCCGAATCAAGTACCACTTCATCAGGGATTGCTTGGAGGAAGGGAGCATCAAGGCCAACCACATTGCCACTACTGATCAGCTGGCAGACATTCTCACCAAGTCGCTGTGCAAGTCTAAGTTCCAAGAGATGAGGAAGAGAATTGGGCTAAGGCAGATCATCTTTAAGACTTAGCACAAGGCTTAGGGGGAGATTGATATTTAAACCTAGTGCTTGTATCTTACTATTTCCTGTACTTTACATTTTGGCTGCTAATGGCCAAGTATTAGGAATATGCTTTTCTTGAACGAATATTAGGAATATGCTCAGCATCCACTTTAGTGGTTAGAAAAGTGCTGGAGCAGGTGAGTGGGAGAGAAGCCACCTGCTCTATAAAAGCAGTGGCATAGACCATCTTGTATCTCAAGCTATTGCATTTTAGTTCAATCAAGCGGCCAAGGGCCAAGTTGCCATCTGGCCTTACCCTAAATCTGAGATCCACTTTGTGTTCACCTAGCCAACATACCCCACCCTCCGAGCTCACTTGGCATACGTACTTTTTTCCCAGGCAACAAGATCGACACCTCCATTGATCTCCCTTTCCAAAGAAAAGCTCGACAAATCTTGTCAATAGTCGGAGTAGCCACCTAGGGACACCAGTTGCAATCAGAGGGTAGATAGGGAAGGTGTGGGGAGAACCTGAATCAATAGACCAGGGTGCTCATACTTGCTATATCTATTCATTCCTATATTACCCATCACCTCTTTCCCAAAACTCATTTTTGCCTTGTTTAATGTGGCACTTACAGTTGTTCAAATGAGAGTCTAGACTAGAGGATATGTAAAAGCCAAAAATTCAGTGTGTCTTTATCCAAGACAACAACAACAACAACATAGCCTTCCATTATCCAAGATTGTCTCTAATATCCACAAACATGAGAAGTAATTTGCGAAACTCATTCTGCTTAAGATTGTCTAAAGGTCCTCACACCATCATCACAAATTTAGCTGGCTTGCTCACAAAGATCTACTTGGATCTTACTGATTAGTGTATGATTCTTTCGGTTTCCATGAGGATACCGCATGCATTATCCTCCCCTTCCATCCTTGTAGCAGCCATCTGCTATCTTCATCGATGACAAAGTCTTCATGATAATGCTTGTTTTTTTCATCTATTGATCTCTTCTGGATTGCTTTATCAACAGGAAGTTGCTTGAACCCAGCCTTGAGACATCTCACTTGCCACTGTTTGTAAGTCTCTGGCCTCTCGATCCTTTCTGCACCCTCACACGCTAGAACATTAAGTACTTCTGGCCCAAGCAGATCCCTCTCTATCTGTATCCTATCTTCATGACTCTGTAGAGCAGTTGCATCGAGCATGTCAAACAGCGCAGAATAATGGAACAAACCTCTCTGAATCGTGGCAGGAAGAATGGGGAGCTGTAGAGCCCATTCAGAATGCCAAGAATGAGAATCTCTGGGTTGATCCTCTTCATGGTATGCAGTACCCTATCCCTTGCACTGTCTATGTCTTCTGTCTCATCACCAAGATATTTTGTTCGGTACATGCAGTTGACTATAAGCACCTCATCTTTGTCAATATTGAGATTCTCCATGCAGATATCTTCCCATTGTGAGGCAATACCTTGGTACTCAAAAGGTACATTGAACATTTCTGCATACTCAGCCAACCATTTTCCTGTCGCCTCAATTATTGCACAGGGGTGAAAACCTGGCTGAGGTGCATCTATGCCTGTGATACGAAGCTTAGGGGGGCCACCTTCTCGCTTTGCAAAGCTCTGGATTAGTGATGGCCACTGAAAGCCGAGTGTGATGCCAAAATCAATGATATGCACCTTTGGTGGTCCGTTCGATAGGTCAGCCATTGTTTGGTTGGAGAAGTAGTATGCTACCCTAGAGAAAGGGCACACTGCAAAAAAGGCGGTAGGCCTTTAACATGTCTGTGGCCCTTGTTCGTTTCTCCATCAGTTTCTTATACACACGACTCCCTGTCCCGGCCAAGCGTGCCTCAAGACCATTTGCAAAGTAAAGTGCCAGCCTCTGAGAGCCATCTCCATATGGTGAAGCGTGACGCCTTATCTTCTCCAGTAGCTCACTGGCAAATGGAAGGTTGTTTACTACTATTGCTTGTGCACACTGCATGAGATGAGCCCTGAGGTCAATCCCCTCCTCTTTCTTAACTCTTGACTTCACTTGCCCTTGGCCATATCCTTTTCTCCGAACATTCTGTGAACTGTTGTTTGCTTGTTTTGCCTTGATTTCTCTAAGATGAGCAGCATCACAATTAAACTGCCAATCACAGAGCAGAACAGTGTCAAACATTTCATCCCGGCTTGCTTCACTAGCCGAGATGGCCAAATGCTTACTGTTCCTTGCTTCCAAAAACTCCAAGTCCACATGAGGATGGCTTCGTATTTTGCTTACATGCTTGCCCTTTTGTCCAATTGTTGCCTCGATCATTTGATTGGAATCAGAATGGTCATTACTATCCAGATCAACCAATTTCACGATACTGGGAACTAACTTATTTGCTTCCTCAGCACCTCTCTCAAATTGCAAAGACAAGCGATCACATTCAGAAGTGCAATCATTGGCTACCAGGTGCATACCTTGTGGCCCTAGAATATCACTGACAAAACTACCACTGCGTGCCTGTTTACTATAGTTGTCTTGGGGACAATCTACTTGGGTATCTCTACTGATCATTGTCTCCTTAGGTGAAGATGGATATGTCTGTCCAACAATATCATAAAATGGCTTCTCAATGGCCTGAAGTGCATCAAGTTGTTGGTATATGCTGGCCTTCTCATCAGTGCCCTCCATTAACAGTTGGTTTATGTAGTCAAGAGTCATATTTGAGCTTATCTCACAATACTCAGGACTTTCCATTGTGTTAGAGCTCCACTAGACCTTGCTTTTCTTGAAAAGTTTATGATCTACAAAAGATAGACACCACCTTTCACTTTTGTTCTTGGCCATGCGTAGAGGGATTTGCCTTCCAAAATATAATTGCCAAAAATGTACCTTCACAACTGAGATGTCCTGTTTAGTAGCTGCAGTGAAAAAAGGCTAAAAGTGGTCAGCATGCTGCTAGTTCTTCTGTCAACAGAACAATGAAAGTCCTGCTCACTCATTAGCTAGCTTGAAACTTTGTGCCTCACAGCTTTAGTCCTGTTTGACTAAAATTTATGTCCCTACTACTTCTAATTTACAGTGCCACATAAGTTCTTATTTACAATGCCACATAAGTTCCTCCTAAGTTGGATGATTTTTTTATTTGTGCCCCTTAGGAAGTTGATTAAAAGATCTGCATTTGGTTATCAATTATTGAATTCATTTTGAGCAACAATCCCAGAAGTAATCCCAAAGTTCACTGGCAGCTACATGTTGTTTGCAAGACCAACTAACCAACAAAAGCACAACTTTATCTATTGCATGAAACGTATAATAATTCTTCTAAAAGTTGTAGAGATCTTGTTTTATCCGCATAATGTGGTGTGTAGATGTAGTGCTTACTTGGCTTGTAAAGTTATACGTTGGCAATTATAAGCTGAACTCTGGAGGAACATCTCCTGTTGAGAAAAATGTTGATGCGTCAAAATTTAGGAACATAAAGTTATACATTTGAAGTTGCATAAGAACATAAAGTTCAAACAGACTGTACTCGAAAAAGATGCAATTATAGATAACACTTCTGCTTAGTTGATTGATGTGAATGGCAGAAAATTACTTGATGAAGCACCTGCTTAGCTTTCTTCAATCTCTCTTAGCCCTAGTGGATGGTGAAGAAGGTTAAAACCCATGAAATAAACTTGCTTTAAAGACATGGAGAGTATTGGTTGTTGTCTGGTGCTTAAGAAAGAGACTGCGATTTCTTGTTGTGCTGATTATGAGCTTTTCTTGTTGATGCAATTAAGAAAATTATTTAGTGCTGCTCTTGTACTTTGTCTCTGGTCATCTTTTTATCAACATGTTTCTGTATGGATGGGTTACATTTCTTGTAAGCATCTTCTTGGCATGAAGCTGACAGAGTTTTCCATGTCTTGTGGGTACATTTCCTCTGTCACAAACTAGGCAACATTGTTATTCAGCCACAATGAGCACCCTTTTTTTTTTTTTTTTGCCCAGATGCCTTGGAACGTGAAGATATAGAAAGCTGTCATAGAAAGATTTTCTTTGTAGCTTTGGGTAATGATAATTATAAATTAAATTAAATCAGAACACATCTGTATATGTGTGTATCACATTTGTGTGATGAACTTGAACTGTATGACTCCAGCTATTGATTCTTTTTTAACGTGAATATCGATTTCATGCATCTTTTGTTTCTTGTGTCCTTCCCTGGCACTTCTATATTCTCATGTTCAATTTACATATTATAAAACTATGCAATTCATCTGTGGCTATGGCGTTGAGTTGTCAAGACTTGGTTGGCTTGTCCCGTGAGAAACTCTCCTGCATAAATCATGAAGAATTACATCTGGTGGGCCATGATCTATTTTCCTTCTGCTTTTCAGCTACGTGTTTTTTTCTCAGACTACACAGTAGAGCTGCAAGTCATTCATTAAGAAGAATAATAAAAATATACATAAGGGAGGGAAGTAAGTAACCCTTCCAGGCACCCCCACGGGGTTTAGTTAATTCAGCACTCCAGAAAATAAACTAGGAAAACACGACCAGCAGCCTCAAACAAGGGATCTAGGACCAACGACCTAGCAAGGAAGTCATGTAATGCCGAGGCTCCTGCCAACTGCCATACTCCATAAACTCATTGGCCACAGATAGAAGCAGCACCTCTATGCTAGGCCTAGCACCTTCAAAACACAAGCATTTCGGTGTTTCCATAATTCCCAAGCAACTAGGATGATCAGACTATTGAGGCCTTTGCGCGAACCCCTTGGAACGCCTTTGATGGTGCTGCACCGCCAACCAGAGAAGCTAATATTAGATCCTTGAGGAGCAAAAGTCAGCAAGTCCAGCTTTTGTAAGCTTTTCAGCTATTTGAAGGTTTACAGCTATAACTTCTCAAGTAAACATCACTTATGAGCTATAAAGATTTTAGGAGAAATTCAGTGATTCTCTGGTATGGTCTTGTGCCTTCTTTTTATATGTGAAGATGAAGCATAAATTAAAAAAAAGGAAGTAAAAAGTAGGCCCTTAGCATGGTCATTTGAGCATAGATGAGTATCCATTTGTGGCATTCCAAACCTGAGAAGACATCAGGCAGCGACAGATAAGACGTCTCAACTAAATGTTTTTTTTCCTCGAACACGTGGGAGAACTGTGTATCATTGCACTAAGAAGGAATAAAGAGTTTGTTACATTGTTGTCAAAAAAAGAGTTTGTTACAGCTTACTGTTAGGTTTTCAAAAGTTACATTTGCATTGTTATACAATAGCTTCAGAACTACCCACTACTAGCTACTAGAACAGCTAGGCCTTAGGCATTGACCGGGCACCACCAAAAACAAGTTACTAGGGTTTCATATATAATCACCGAACTTGGTAGTTCCCAACTGCAGCGCAACACTGCTTTTTGTCATTTTCAATTTAGCTCCATCCATTGTTCTTTGTAAAGGAGGATGATAAAATTAACCACATTTCTAACATGTTACATGCATAGGAACCTTGTGTTGATCAATACCACCTCCGTCTTCTAACCAGAGGTGGCATTTGCTCTGAACATTGAAAAAAAAGGGCGTACCCAGTGCAGAGAGCTCCCGCTCTGTGCGGGGTCTGGGGAAGGGTGTTAGTGGCAAGCCTTACCCTCGCCTGTGCAATGCGAGGAGACCGCGACTCGAACCCGGGACCTTCCGGTCACAGGCGGTAAGACTCTACCGCTTGCACCAGGCCCCCCTTTGCTCTGAACATTGATGTCATCATTTTTTTTTGCAAGGATTGATGTCATCAATTTTGAGAGGTAGACCATATACACTGCAATAATTACCTTTTTCAGAAAATTCTGCATTCAGAAATGTTATTGCTACCAATTTCATATCCAATAGGACGTAACAGTAGCTGAGAGCTTACTAACTAAAAAATGCCAAATTAACTCAGCATCTTTCTGGAAGTCTGTTAAGTACATAAACAAAATGGCAATAAAAGAAATTATTTTGTAGCTACACTTTTCTAAATATGTTTTTATTATATGCACAAATTTAAAAAATGGACTGTCAATAGTGCAATCCCCATGTCATCCCCTTTTGAGATAATATCCTACATTCACCAGACAAAATAAGTAACTTGTAGTCATCTGTAATCCAGATTTATTATGTGCAAGATTACATAACTATATACAGGAGGCTGAAGTTGCGTTAAGCACCTACAAGCATGCATACGAAGAACTGTTTGAAGCTTTCTGATCAGCTTATGATTTATTAGGCTTCCATTTGATATCTCACAAATTACTCTCCTTTTCCATCCGTGTAGCTGCCAGCGGCTGCCTTCATCAGCAACAAAACGCCCATGATAAACCCCTTTCTTTGTATCTGCCTATCTGGTATTAAATTCAAGATGACTGGATTGACATGAAGCTGCTCGAAGCTTTGAGAAATTTTACTTGCTACTACTTAAGCAAAAGCCAATGTCTTATATAATCGTTTCAATATCAGTTCAGCCAACATAAGAAGCCATTCGAGGTACTTTGAACCTTTCTGCTGAAGATTGCGTAACCAGCTTGGAGGTTTCAAATTAACTAAAGTTTATCACATCATTATTACAAGTGTAATTGACTTCCAAACAAAATATTGTCTTTGAGCCTACTTTTTAATCTATGAATCTTTAGGTTTCCATGAAGACAGTGCATGCATTATCCTTCCTTTCCATCCCTGCAGCAACCAGCCACAATCTTCGTCGATGACAAAGTCTTCATGATAAAGCTCCTTTCTGTCTACTGAACTCTTTAGAATGGTCTGATTAACAGGAAGTTGCTTGAACCCAGCCTTGTGGATTCTTACTTGCCATTGTTTGTAACTCTCTGGCCTCTCGATCCTCTCTGCACCATCACATGCTACAACATTAAACACATCTGCCCCAAGGAGATCCCTCTCTATCAGGATCCTTGCCTCATGATTCTGTGCAACAGTTAAATTTAGCATGTCAAACTGTGATGAGTAATAGAACAAAGCCTCTCTGAATCGTGGTAGGAAGAACGGGGAGCTGTACAACCCATTCGTGACACCAATTATGAGAACATTTGGATTCATCCTCTTCATGATACGCAGTACCCTATCCCTTGCACTATCTATGTCTTCTGTCTCATCGCCAAGGTTTTTCATTTTGTGCAAGCAGTTGACTATGAGCACCTCATCCTTGTCAATTTTGAGATCTGAAATGTATATGTCTTCCCAACGTGAGGCAACGCCTTGATACTGAAAAGGTACATTGAACATTCTTGCATACTCAGCCAACCGCTTTCTTGTCTCCTCAATCTTTTTACAGGGGCGAAAACCTGTCTCGGGTACATCAATACCTGTGATGCGAAGTTGAGGGGGGCCACCTTCTCGCTTTGCAAGCCGCTGGATTAGCGATGGCCACTGAAAGCCAAACAAGATGCCAAAATCAATTATGTGCACCCTTGGTCGACCCCCCAATACATCAACGATTGTTTTATTGGCAAAGTAGTATGCTACCCTGACGAAAGGGCATGCTGAAATGAAAAGGCTGTAGGCCTTCAGCATGTCTGCGCAGCTTGCTTGCTTCATCACTAACTTCTGATACATTTGACTCCCAGTCCCAGCCGCACGTGCCTCAAGAGCATCTGCAAAATAACTTGCCAGCCTCTGAGAACCATCTCCATATGGCAAAGAATGATGCCTGATCTTTTTCAGTAGCTCACTGGCAAATGGATGATTGTTAGATGATATCGCTTGTGCACACTGGATGAGAAGAGCCCTGAGATCAACCTCTTCTTTTTCTTGCTTCTTACCTTGTGACTTCTCTTTTCCTTGGGCATATCTTGTGTTTCGGACATACTGCAGAGTTATGTTTGCTTCTTTTGCCTTCATTTCTCTAAGGTGAGCCACATCGCAATGATACTGTTCATCACAGAGCAGAACTCTGTCAAATATTTCATCCCGGATTATTTCACTAGTTGAGATTGCTGAATGCTTACTGTTTCTCCCCTCCACCAACTCCAAGTCCACATGAGGGTGGCTCCTTATTTTGTTTGTATGCTTGCTATGTTGTCCAATTGTTGCCTCAATTGTTTGTTTGGAACTGGAAAGATCATTGCTCTCTGGATCAACCACCAATTTCTCGATACTTGGAACAAGCTTCCTTGCTTCCTCAGCAGTTCTGTTGAATTGCAAAACCACATTGCAAAGTTCAGAACCGCCATCTATGTCTATCAAGCGCACACCCTTGCGCCCAAGAATATCACTGACAGAGCTACCACTGCATTCCAGGTCATGATAATTGTTGTTAATATCATCAGGGAAATCTGATTGACTGCCACTATTGATCACAGTCTGTTTAGGTGAGGATGGATATGCCTTTCCAAGAATATCGTAGAAGGGCTTCTCCATGGCCTGGAGTGCATCATGATGTTTGTATGTGCTAATATTCTCATCAGCGCTTTCTTCCATCAGCATTTGGTTTATATAGTTGAGAGTTATGTTTGAGTTTATCTCACAGTACTCAGGGTTGTCCATTGCTCAGAGTTTCACTGATTCAGCTTTTCATGGAACAATTTCTGATATGCATAAGATAGATCCAATCTTTAATAAGTGTTTCTTGATTGCCCAATGGGGGATTTCCTTTCAAAAGTAATTACTGCAAAATGTACCTTGGAGTTGAAAATCAACAACTTCCATTGGTGTCTACAGTGGAAAAGAATAAAATGCATGAGAATGCTGCTATTTCTTCTGTATAGAACTGAACTGAACTGAAAGCTCCAAAACCAATTTATTTAACATGGAATTGCTCTTGAGGAACAATCCCAAAAGAAGGAATGAAAGTTCCTCTAATTTTGTAATCCCTAAGCTGATAGGAAGGTGTCAATAGTTTTTGAGACCAACTGAGCTGGAAGCATTAACAAAAGTACAAAACGATACCTTCAAAAGATGATTTCACTTTTCTTATAGCAATTATAATCTGTGGCCATTATTGAGGTTAGTATTTACTCCTTGCTTGCCCTGTAAAGTCACGCCTTCTTGAAGAGCACCTACTATTGAGAAACATATCTGTGTATCAAGTATATGAGAGTTGGAAAGCCGAAGTTGCATATAGAAACATAAAAAGTCACAGAGACTGTACTAAAAAACGCAACTACAATGAAACACCTAGACAGTTGTTGAGAACAGCTAGTGAACTCACATGAGCAAGCACCTGATTATTTCTCTTAGTCTCTGAGCCCAAGGAGATGGTAGAGGGAGGTCAATGATTAAGAGCTCTCCTTCAAGGCGTAGAGAATATGTTATTGTCTGGTAACTTATAGAGATCTGGAATCTCTTCAAGGAGATGGTAGAGGGAGGTCTGGAATCTCTTGTTGTGTTGATGAACCTTTCTTGTCGATGTGATCGAGCAAATTATTTTCTGCTATTCTTGGACTTTCTTCTTGTTCTCTTTTTCAGCGTCTTCCTTTTTATGAATGGGTTTTTGTAACCTTCTTTATGATTATTTATGGAAAGTACGATAGTGACATGAAGGTAACAGCTTGTGTTCCAAATGGCTTCCTGGCAAATGTTTTGTGTCAGAAACTATGCGACATTGTTATTCATTCAGACTGGTGTGTTTGGTTCCAGAATTTTCGCTCAGGTGCCCCCACCGTGTGACTGTGTGATCATAGAGAGATACGGGCGTACCCAGTGCAGAGAGCTCCCGCTCTGTGCGGGGTCTGGGGAAGGGTGTTAGTGGTAAGCCTTACTCTCGCCTGTGCAATGCGAAGAGACCGCGACTCGAATCCGGGACCTTCCGGTCACAGGCGGTAAGACTCTACCGCTTGCACCAGACCCGCCCTTCTAGAGAGATACGCTATAAAGTATTTTAATATCTGGGGAAATGTAATTATTAGACATTAAAGTTCAAAGAATATTTTTAACCACATATCATATTCGTGTGGTCCACACTAATTTCACATGGGAAAAGAAAATCAGAAACTAGTTACTGGAAAGGTAAAACAATCTACACTTTGGCCCAACCTTTTTGAAACGTTGGTTACGAGTACTTTTAAGAGGATACTAATGGTTCTTTGCTAGAACATCGCCGCAGCATCGACTCGATCTTCACGCTGATCACTTGGTACATTTGGAAGGATCGAAACGCTCTTCATTTTGAACCATGAAGAAACTACAGCAACACAGGTTGTTCATCTGGCTGCCCTTGGCTGGAGTAGCACTGTTAGTTTTGTTGCCTAGCCTAGCGTGTGCTCAATCTTTGGTTGCTTCCATAATTCTTTTTATGCGCATGACGCATGCATGTGCGTGTGCCTTTGACCCCTTTGTAAACTGAACTCTATTTTTTACTTCTTAGATACGAACTCTCTTGTGCATTCTTGAAAAAAAAACAATGGTTCTTTGCTGTGGTTTCTAGACTTATTTCTCTATGAATCTGACGTACGTGTTTATACAAAAAAAAAGGCACTTAGAACTTTTATAAAAAGAACAATCCATTTATGGAACATATAAAGAATGACAGAAACAAAGTACTACAGCCATTTTCTTTCGTCATAGTCCAGTTAAAAACCGAAGAAAAAAAAAATATTTGGAGTATCAAGCCAGAATCCCTGCTTCCATGACAATCTCCTATCTCACCTGACAAAAGTAATTTATAGTCTACAGTTTTCTGGACTCGTCGTCTTCAGGATTGCATAACAAGGGACAGATGGTGCATACCACCAACTGTCTGAATCTTACTGATCAGCACATGATTCATTAACCTTCCATTTGGACAGTGCATACAGTACTCTCCCTTTCCACCCTTGTAGCAGCCAGCCGTTGTCTTCATCAGCAACAAAGTCCTCATGGTAAAATTCTTTCTTCATCCATAATACTAACTTCATGATGGCAGGATCGAGAGGAAGCTGCTCGAACCCAGCCTTGTGGCACCTTGCTTGCCACTGCTGGTAAGTTTCTGGCCTCTCAATCCTGTCAGCACCCTCACATGCTACAATGTTTAAGATTTCCCGCCCAAGCATTCCACCCTCTAAGAGCTTTCTTTCTTCATTATCTCGTGGAGCACTCATATCAAGCATGTCAAATAGCGAGGAGTAATGGAACAGAAGCTCTTTGAAACATGTCACGAAGAAGGGGGAACTGTATGATCCATTCAGAATGCCGAAAATAAACACCTTTGGGTTCATCCTCCTCATGATCTTCAGTACCCTATCCCTTGCGCTATTCATGGCTACTGTCTCATCGCCGAGGTTCTTCATCTGGTACATGCAGTTGATTATAAGCACTTCATCCTCGTCAATGTTAAGATCTTCGATCTGAATATCTTCATATCGTGAGTAAATGCCCTGATACTGAAAGGGTACCTTGTACATGTTTGCATAGTCAGCCAACAGCTTCCCTGCCCGCTCAATATTCTCCAAGGGGCTGAAACCTGGCCGTGGCACTTCTATACCTGTAATCCGAAGCCTTGGAGGCACTCCTTGCTCACCGAAAAGCTGAATCAGTGATGGCCATTGAAAACCAGTGCAGACACCAAAATCGACGATGTGCACCCTGGAGTGGCCCGCTGACGTTTCCATAAAAGTTTGGTTAGCGAAGGTGTATGATGCCCTGTTGAAAGGGCAAACTGTAAGATAAAAGTTGTAGACCTTCAACACGTCGTCTTCGCTTATCCGCTTCGCCAGCATCTTGTGGAACAACTGGCTCCCTGTCCCAGCCAGGCGTGCCTCAAGGCCATTCACGAAGTAAAATGCCAGTCTCTGGCAACACTCTCCATCTCTTGAGGAGTGTTGTCTTATCTTCTTGATGAGCTCACTGGCCAACAGACGGTCATCAGCTGCCACAGCCTGTGCACAGTGGATGAGGAGGGTCCTGAGATCGACCACCTCTTTCTTGAGCTGCCTAGTACCTCGAGACTTCTGTTGAGCAGTTGCTTTGCTTTCACCCTTTGGTGAATTCTTACTTGCTTCCTTTGCAGCCATGTCTCTCAACCTTGCTGTTTCATTGAAACAGTCCGGACCATAGCATAGCAGAACACTGTCGAGCTTATCATTGTGGTTTATTTCGCAAGTGATGGTATAATTTTTACTCCACCCTTCCCTGGTATCCAAGTCTTGGATATATGGAAAGATTGCATATTTGCTCTTGCCGGGTACTTTTTTCGCTGTAGCAGTGGTCAGTCTGCAAATGGAAAGCTTGTCGCCATCCAAATGGATCGTTGGCCCACAGGATCACCAGCTCAGGTGAGTGAACCACTCACCAGTCTTGTCGAGCACCCGCTAATGTTGCCGAGCACCCACTAGCCATGCCGACCATGAACAGGCGTTGTCCGTCCCCACACACTATGGCTAGAGGTTGAAAAAGAGGGAGAACAGAGCATACACATACAGTACATGACACCAGCGTTGGCCGAAGCCTTGTATGAGATGGCAAATCTGAACTCTCTTTACTGAGTTGCCGTGGTAGTCTATTTATACAACTCTATCCATCTAGTCCCAAAGACTGCCTCTTTGCAATGAAGACTAGACAAGATATGAGGGCTGACTGCGTGCTGCCCTGCATGCATGTGGCTGTGATCAAAGGTGCAGTGAGCCATGCGGCGCCTGCACCTACACCTACAACGCACTACAATATCACAAAGAGGGGCCTTTTCAGCGCCGCCTTCCCTTGCTGTGTTCACACAAGGAAAGCAGTAGTTTATTCTAACAATTCTTCCTCTAAACCTACTACTATCCATTGTACCCCCTCCATGCCGATCATCTCCTTCAGCTCCGTGAGTCGAAGATGTCCGAGCGGCTTGGTGAGGACGTCCGCGAGTTGTCGACCAGTTTCGACGAACTCGATGACGATCTGCCCTCCATCGACACAGTTCCTAAGGAAGTGGAACTTCACGTCGATGTGTTTACTCCGATCGTGCAGAACCGGATTCTTCGCAAGGGAGATGGCGGGCTGGTTGTCCACCATCAGTGCTGGTGGGTGAGCTTCCACCCCGGTCAGCTCGTCCAGCAGCCGGCGTAGCCACACAACTTAGCACGCCGCTGTGGCCGCTGCTAGGTACTCTGTCTCGCACGTAGATAGCGCCACCACCTTCAGTTTCAGCGACAACCATGAAATTGGAGCCGACCCGAGGAAGACGAGCACGTCAGAGGTGCTCCGTCGTCCGTCGATGTCCCCCACCATGTCTGCATCGCTGAACACCGTGAGCTGCAGCCTACTCCGCCGGTCTTGGGAAAGATGATCCCCTGATCCACCGTCCCTTTGACGTAGCGCAGTAGCCGCTTCACCGTAGCCCAGTGATCCTCTTTGGGATCCTCCATGAAGCGACTGACGTAGCCCACGGCGAACGCAATGTCCGTCCTCGTGTGGACTAGGTAGCACAGACCGCCAACGATGCTCTGGTAGAGTGTTGCATCCACCTTCGCCGTGGTGCTGGC
Source organism: Miscanthus lutarioriparius (assembly GCA_904845875.1). Classification (NCBI taxonomy): domain Eukaryota; kingdom Viridiplantae; phylum Streptophyta; class Magnoliopsida; order Poales; family Poaceae; genus Miscanthus; species Miscanthus lutarioriparius. Next base: position 76,948,306 of record CAJGYO010000016.1, on the reverse strand, counting down.
CTTTGTCAGCTTCAGTCGCTCCTCCATCGGAGTCAGCATGGCTTGCACTCAGCCATGCCGCTCCTCTCCAACAGCTTGGAGGCATACGCGCTCTGACCGAGCGTGAGTTCCTCCTTTCCCTGTCTCACCTCGATGTCGAGGTAGTAGGAGAGTGCGCCAAGATCGCTCATTCGAAAATGAGCTGCCATCTCGCGCTTGAAGCTGTTGATATCCTCCGTGCACGCGCCAGTGACGATTAAGTCATCCACATACACGCCGACGACGAGCTCCTCCTTCCCCCATCACTACGTGTAGAGCGCGTGCTCGGTTGCACACCGTTGAAACCCAAGCTCGCCCAGCGTGGCGTCAAGCTTGGCGTTCCATGCTCGTGGGGCCTGCCGCAGCCCGTAGAGCGCCTTGCGCAGTCGGAGCACCATGTGCTCCTCTCCCTTGACGGCAAAACCTGGAGGTTGCCTAACGAAGACTGTCTCCGCCAGCTCGCCATTGAGAAAGGCCAATTTAACGTCCAAGTGATGGACGCGTCAGTCCTTTGCTGCTGCCAAGGCTAGTAGCAAATGTGCCGACTCCATGCGCGCTACCGGCGCAAAGACCTCCTCGAAGTCTATGCCCTCATGCTGTACAAAGCCTCGGGCCACAAGGCGCGCCTTGTGCTTGACAATGGCGCCGAACTCGTCCCGTTTGACCTTGTACAACCACTTCAGGCTGATCGGACGGCATCCTGGAGGTGGATCGACGAGCTGCCAGTTTCCATCGCGCTCGGCCAGCGCGAACGTGGGTGGTTCCTCTGCACTGACGAGTAGCAGCTCTACGTCATTGAGCAGCCTACCCGCTAGACCTGAGGGACCTGTGCCGCCGACGATGTCGTCCAGCCTATGGAACCGCACCTCCTCACCTTCGTGGTAGGCGTCCATGAACTCAGTGATGTCACTTGGAGGTGAGGCGAACTCGATCAGCGTTGATGGAGTTCCCTGTTCCACCAGAGTGCTCGGCACAGCACCTGAAGTGCTCGGCACCCCAAGTGTAGTGCTCGGCACTACTTCTAGACAGCTCATCATAACTCCTGCAGTGTTCGGCCACACTATAGGAGTGCTCAGCCTCAGTCTTGGAGTGGTTGCCACCGCTGCAAGATGTCTTGGCTCAGCCATGGGAGTGCTCGGCACCCGCCCTAGAGTGGTCACTGCCACTGTAGAACCTCCTGGCACCACTCCTGGCGTGCTCGGCATCCCTCCAGGAGTGCTCGGCATCCCTCCCAAAGTGCTCGGCACTGTCCCAGGAGTGCTCGGCTCTGCCGCTGGAGTGCTCGGCACTCCTCCTAGAGTGCTCGACACCTCTTCCCCAGCGTCTTCATTGCCGTGGATGACCAGGTGCTCGACGACGAAGGTGTTGGTGAAGCTGCCAGCTTCCCCCGTGCTCGGACTGGACCAATCCTAAGTCGCCATCTCATCGAACATGATGTTGTGCGAGACAAGCACCTTGTCTCCACTTGGGTCGTAGGGCCGGTACGCCTTTATACCCTCCCGCGTAGCCCAGGAACACCATCGGTGTGCTCCTGTCCTCCAGCTTGGTGAGGTTCGGCTTTGTCTTCCTAACGTGGCCGATGCAGCCGAATGTCCGGAGGAAGGACACACTTGGCTTGCGCCCATACCAAGCTTCGAACGGCATCTTGCCCATCGGGGCCTTGGTTGGAGAGCGGTTCAGGATGAACACCGTCGTGGTCACCGCCTCACCCTAGAACCTTGCGGCATGCCTTTGGCCTTCATCATGGATCAAGCCATGCCAACCACCGTCTGGTTCCACCTCTCTACCACGCCATTCTGTTGTGGTGAGTACAGCGTGGTGTGGTGTCGCACCACACCCTGATCCACGCAGTACGCAACGAACTCCACCGAAGTGAATTCGCTGCCACGATCACTCTCAGCACGCGGAGCTTCTTGCCGCTCTCGGCCTCTGCGCGCATCTTGAACTTCTTGATCACCGCTGCCGCTTCGTCCTTGCTCATCAGGAGTTGCAGCCACATGTAGCGACTGCAATCATCCATGAGTAGGAGGAAGTACCGCCGACCACCGTTTGTAGCAGGCGTGATCGGCCCGCAGAGGTCACCGTGGATGAGCTTGAGAGCATCCTTCACGCGATACTTGGCCGCCTTCGGGAACGGTAGCCTCCTCTGCTTCCCGGCCAGGAAGCTGTCACATAGCTCGCCTATGTGCTTGATGTGGGGTAGCCCTCGGACCATCTTCTCCAGCCGACCAAGCGCGTCGAAGCTGAGATGTCTGAACCGGGCATGCCACATCCACGGTTCCTCGGTGTGCCTTGCCGCCAGACACACCGGTTGCTCTACCTTTAGGTCGAGCAGGTACAACCGGTTTAGGGACCTCATCACCTTGGTGAGAAGTTGCTGCTCTTGGTCCCTGATCCTAAGGACTTCATCCTTGATCAGTACCTCGCTACCGTGCTCATCCAGCTGACCAATGCTGATGATGTTGGAACACAGCTGCAGGATGTAATATACATCCGTTAGCGCACGGTGCTCCCCGTTCTGGCACCTGAAGATGATGGTGCCATGCCCTTGGATTGCCACCCTCGAGCCATCACCAAACTTTACCGTACCGGTAGCATCGTCGTCGAGCTCGGAGAAGGATGCCTTGGAGCCCATCATATGGTTGCTGGCACCAGAGTCTAGATACCACCGCTGCTCCTGGTCGGCGCCCACACGTCCGAGGTGGACTTGGGCGTGTGGTTCGTCGAGGTTGACAGTCTTCAGGGCCTTCCCAGGTCCTTCCACTATCGTCGCCTCTTCCCTCTCCTCGGCCTCGATATCGTGCAGTGCACAGAACGTCGCCATCTAGATAGTGGCCTCATCCTCATCATTGGCTTGCACCAAATGAGCTGGACGAGGCTGCCTTCCCGGAGTTCCTCCGAGCAACCCACTCCTCTTCCGTTAGCAGGAGTTTCCCACTGTCCTTTGTTGCTGTCGCCTGCTCCAGGCGCTCGTCCACCGCCTGCAGACAGCCTGTCACATCCTCAATGGTGAGGGTGGACAAGTCCAGCATCGTCTCTATGGAGAGAGCGATCTGGATGTACTTTGCCGGCACGGAGTGGAGGTACTTGGAGACCGCCTCCTCTTCATCGATGGTGACGCCATGGCTCTTCAGCTTGCTGATGAGCATCTACAGGCGAGGGAGAAGTCCTCCATCGTTTCACCATCCTTGAACTTGAGGTTGGCGTACTCCTGCTTCAAAAGCTGGGCCGCCGCCTTCTTTGCGCGGTCGGAACCGACGTGCATCACCACAATAGCCTCCCACGCCTCCTTAGCAGAGCTCTTCGCCTCCAACGGCTCCCTGTACTCCGCTGGTACAGCAGCGAGGATAGCCTCCAATACTGACATGTCATCTCCTTCATTGTCGGTGCCACTGTCAACAACATTCCAGAGCCATCGGGCTCTGAGCTTGACCTTCATGGTCACCGACCACTCTCCATAGTTGGTGCGAGTCAGCGTCGGCCAATTGGCGTTGCTGACCTCCCGCACCGTGTTAACAACGACCTCCGGTCGTGGCTGGGCAGTCATAGCAGTGCCACTGCTATCACCCATCTCCGAACCACCCGTCATCGCCAGCGGTTAGTCTGGCAACGGCGCTTGTATGGCTCTAATACCACTTGTTGGCCCACATGATCACTGGCTCAGGTGAGTAAACCACTCACCAGTCTTGCCGAGCACCCGCTAGTGTTGCTGAGCACCCACTAGCCGTGACGACCATGAACAGGCGTTGTCCGTCCCCACACACTTTGGCTAGAGGTTGAATAAGAGGGAGAACAGAGCATACACACAGTACAGGACACCAGCGTTGGCCGAAGCCCTATATGGGAGATGGCAAATCTGAACTCTCTTTACTAAGTTGCCGTGGTAGTCTATTTATATAACTCTATCCATCTAGTCCCAGTATAGCTGCCCTGCTGCAACAGTGACTAGATAACATACAGGGCTGACTCTGCGCTGGCCTCTGCATGTGGCTACAATGCTACAGGTGAGCCGTGCGGCGCCTGCACCTGCAGCGGCTACAGTATCACAGCAGGGGGCCTTTTCGGCGCTGCCTTCCCTTGCTGTGTTCACACAAGGAAAACAGTAGTTTATTCTAACATGGATCACCATCTTATCAAACCCCTTTGCATCCTTGGCTTCTCTTCTAATTTGCAAGGCAGGGAAACCAAATCTCGAGGCCATCCTAGTGCTTGCCAAAGGCTGATATGGCAGGAAAAGACTCTTGCCATACCTATATGGACTCAATGGTGCTGGCAAGGACTGCAACATGCTATGACTGGAAATGTTAGTAGTGAAACTGCTTCTGCGAGGCCTTTTGTGATAACTGTTGCTACCCTCACCCGGTCCATCTCCTGCTTCGCCGCTATGATGAAGCGGTGACCACTCAAGTGAAGGCGGGTATACCTGCTCAAGAATACCATGGAAGGCCTTCTCAGCGGCCTGAAGAGCAGCCTCTCCTTCATGCGAGCCAACCCTCTCGACCCTCTCATCGATGTCTTCTATCAGGATCTAGCTTATGTGGTGAAGAGTGTTGTTTGGTTTGACCCTTTGGTAGTCTGGACTAACCCCTGCAGCAATCTGAAGGTGGTTTTGTCCGAGGTTGCTACTGACATTGTACATTCCTAGGATGGTGACTACACCAGAGAATTGCATGTTTGATTCATTGGTTGATTGGGAGAAGAACGAATGATCACATAGTCTTTTGGTCATACAGTGTGAGTTGTTGCTGAGAAGAAGAGGAAGAAAAGCCATCTTGTCGTTGTCCAGGAGTTGTAATGGTGTGCAGATCATCAATGGGAGGCTCCATCACCATCGAATATTAACCACACTAGAAGGATTATTATATCCCTTCAATAGAACACAAGTGTTCAGCTTGTCTCTGAGAGGAACACTAGTTTGTATTCCAATGAATTTTCTGCAAAGATAACAAAAATTAGGTCCATCTTACTCGTATGCTGGATTAATCCGTTATAATTCATGCACTTAATATTCAAAGTTTTGTTAATAAATGTTTTTAGTTTTAAAAAAAAACATATTATCTAAAAACATTACATCAGCTAGATTCTACTGTCACTAGCAAAGCATGTTTTTAGCTAGGTGGGGATGTGGTGGTTGTTAGATGATCTCCAACCACGGCCAATTGGGCCCTTGGATCTGCGCCCTGATCGGGGGCGCCCAACCGTTCCATGGTTGGTGGGCCCCCGTCACACAGCACCATAAAAAGGGAGGTGGGGGCCAGGGCACAAGGCACGAGGTTCACCTGAGCCGCCAGACGCCCCACCTACATTCCCTAAACCCTAACTGATCTAAGTGAGGGGGCGTTGCCAGCGACGGGAAGCACCGCCACCGGCAAACGCCACCACTGCACCACCGCCTTTCACCGCCGCGCCTCCATCGAGTCTCCACCGAGCACCGCGATGGCCAGCTCGTCTTCTACGAAGGCGGTCGATGGTTTGCTACCTGCATCCCGCTCTCTCTCTGTTAATTCCATACTAGCACATGTTCTAGGGTTTACACTTCATCAAATGTAAGTAGGTATGCTAGATCTATGGCTAGTGATCCTATTTTATTTCTATCAATGGTATCAGTCGCCTAACTAGGCATAGATCTAGCTTCTCGGGGTAAGAAACCGAGTAGAAGAAATTAGAAGGAGTTGATTCAAATCGGATCGAACTCCAACCCGAAACCCTAAACCTAACCCTAACCCTAGAAATGGATCAGACGAAGGAGGGGAGGACCTACCCAGACTCTTCCCCATGCGTCACCACCGTCATCGCGTGGGTTGAATCCTACCGTCGCGTGGGAAGGAGCTCCGTCGCCGCCTCACCGGCGCGCGGGGAGAAGCTGAGCTGCGCTCGCCGCCTTGCGAGCTAGCCCGGCCGAGGGCACCATCACAGGATCGCTCGATGGCGGCGCGGTCACCCACTGGGACCCACGGTAGTGCCGGACAAATCTAGGGTTGCGGGTGAGCCCACCGCAGCGCGTGTGGGGGTTAAGGGCACCGTCGCCCAATCCGCTTGACGGTGACATGCTCAGCCTAGGGCGAGCACGCGCGCCGATGAGGGGACTAGCGGCGGCGCCGCTCCGCTGCTCCATTTCTCTACAGGTTGCTGCGTTGAGGAGAAGAGAGGGGCGCGGTGAAGAGAGAGAAAGGGAAACACGAATGAGCTAGGGTTTCTCAGTTGAGGCCGTGACCAGGGTTTTGATCACGCGAAATCAATGCCTGGCCATCGGATCTCTGTGAATGGCTGTGATTCGCTGGACCAGAATTCAGCCTAGGCGGGCGTGCGCGGTGGGTGACTTTGCCGGCCTAGGCCCAGGTTACGGCCTGGGAAGGTGCAGCGCGTGTGAGATCTGAGTAGGCCGGGCCAGATTTCACTGTGACGAGCTCTGTTTCAGCGGGCTGGACTAAATGAACAGTGCAAATTGAGTTTTTGTTTTTTTTTATTTTCAGAAGCAAATTTTGATGATTTTTTAACTAGTTTAAATCTCTGTCAAAATTTGAACCAATGGGATAATTTGTTCAAAGAGTAGATGAATGCTTCTGAAAAGTAGATAAAGAATTTTTTCCATGTTTTCGCTGCAATAGTTTATTATCTTCTAATTAAATTCGAACCAACGGGAGAATTTAATTTGAAGAGCAGTTGAATTTTATTTAGTAAATTATAACATTGTTATTTTCTGACCAATGTTGATAATAGCAATATTATAATGATTATTCATAAGTTTTTTCATGCATTAATTCTATTTCTGCCCAACGGTGATATAGAATTAGTGTATAAGAAGGTTGTATGTTTAAATTTGACCAACGTTAAATTAAGGCATGCAATTATTATGATATATTTTCTCACTATCTCTGATGCTGCTTTTCAGGACTAAACCCAATGGCATTTATCTCGCACATCCCGCCTCTTGAAGGGGGCAACTATAGGGTATGGCGAGAGAAGTATGAACTAGCACTTGCGCTGTCTAAAATGACTAGCACTTACCTTCCTATGTCCGACTGAGCCAGTGGTCCCGGTGAGGGAAGATAATGAGAGCGATGCTGATTTCACTGCTCGGCAGCGTGATCATGCAGAAGTGCGAATGAAATATGATCTCGAGCGCAAGAAATAGGTCATTTCAAACCGCAAGTGCTTGATGGTGGCTAAGTTCATAATTTCAGATGCAATAAGAGCCTCTGTCCCAGATTGTGATACCGCCACAGAGTATCTTAAGAAGGTAGAGAGTCAGTTCACTAGCTCTTCAAAGGCTTATGCCAGTATTTTGATCAAGAAATTATTCAATGAGAAATATACTGGTGGTGGTATCAGAGAGCACATACTGAAGATGAGCAACATGGCTTCGAAGCTGAAGCCAGTGGATTTGGGGCTCAAGGATGAGTTCCTGATTCATTTGGTTTTTGCTTCCTTGCCAAAGGAATATGAAACTTTTGTTGTTAATTACAACATGTAGCCCAATAAGTGGGATATAGAAAAGATCATCGCAATATGTGTTCAAGAAGAGGAAGGCTAAAATCCTTACAGGGTAACTCTGCTAACCTTGTGAAAGATAATAAGAAAAAGAACTTCAATAAGAATGTCAAACCTCAAGGGAAAACCCCTCAGAATGACCACCATCAGAAGAACAACAATGTTCAAGTTGAGAAGGATCAGTGTAAATGGTGCAAGAAGCATGGACATTACCAGAGGGACTGTCCAGACTTCCTGAAGAGCCTTCTGAAGAGATGTGAGGATTTCATTACATTCATAGATGAATCCTTGTATTTAAGTTATGCAAAATCTACTTGGTGAATTGATTCAGGTGCAACTGTTCATGTTGCAAATTCATTACAGGGATTCCGTACGAGGAGAACCCTGCAAAGAGGAGAAAGAAGGATTAAAGTAGCAAATGAAGTTGAAGCTAAAGTTGAAGCCATTGGAGATCTCTCTCTAGAATTAGATGATGGTTTTAGACTATAACTTTCAGATATTCTTTATGTGCCCTCTTTGCGTAGAAACTTGATAAGTGTCTCACGACTAGATGATGATGGATATGATTGCCATTTTGGTAATGGCAAATGTAGGATTGTGATTAATAATAAGTGTGTTGGTCTTGTCTTCCGACAAGACAAGCTTTATTTATTATCACTTTCTGAGAATGTGAATGATGTAAGTACTGAGAATGAGAATGCATCTTCGTTTATGAATGCAACAAATAAGCAGAAGAGAGTGCATGATGTATCTTCGAAATTATAGCACTGTCATTTAGGCCATATTTCGAGGGGAGAGAATAGAGCGATTGATTAAGAAATCAATTCTTCCGGCTTTAGAATTTTTAGATTTAGAACAATGCATAGATTGCATAAAAGGAAAGTACGTTAAGAAAATAAAGAAAGATGTCAAACGAAGTGTATGAATTTTAGAAATAGTTGACACAGACATCTGTGGTCCTTTTCATGTGAAGAGTGTGGATGGTTATGACTCATTTATAACATTCACAGATGATTATTTACGTTTTGGCTATATTTATCCAATTAAGGAAAGATCGAAAGTATTGGATAAATTTAAGATATTTAAGGCTGAAGTAGAAAATCAACACAACTTAAAGATTAAGGTAGTAAGGTCCGACCGTGGGGGAGAGTATTATGGTCGACACACCCCATATGGCCAAGTTCCTGGACCCTCTGCAAGGTTTTTACAGGAAAATGATATAGTAGCCCAGTATTCTACACCGGACGAGCCTCAGCATAATAGAGTAGCTAAAAGACACAATCGTATCTTAATGGATATGGTGAGAAGCATGATAAGTTACTCTACCCTACCGATAAGTTTATGGATGGAAGCGTTAAAAACCACCATTCATATTCTTAATCGAGTGCCAAGCAAGTCGGTGCCCAAAACACCGTATGAATTGTGGACAGGAAATGAACCCTCACTTAACTATTTACGTGTGTGGGGTTGTCCAGCTGAGGCAAAAGTTTTTAACCCAAACATAGGGAAGCTAGACTCTAAGACAGTTAGTTGTCATTTCATTGGCTATCCAGAAAAATCAAAAGGTTATCGCTTCTATTGTCCTGACAGACATACGAAGTTTGTAGAAACAAAACATGCTGTCTTCTTGGAGGATGATATGATCAGGGGGAGCATGGTAGCGCGAGAAATTAGTGTTGAAGAGAAGTGGGTATATGTGCCCACTCCTATAGTTCAGGAGCCATTCTTCACACTACCTATTGTTGCTGTACCAACAGTGCAAGATACTATAGTAACAGCACCTGTTGTTAGTTCTCCTGTGGCAATAATGAATGAGCATGAGGAACCTGTCCTTCAGGATCCCCTAGAACCCATTGTCACATATGAGGGAGAGCAACAACAGCCTCATGTAGAACAAGCGTCATCTAACGAGGCCCCTAGAAGGTCTCAAAGAGTTAGGAGATCAACCATTCTTGATGACTACGAAGTTTATGAATGTGAGGAATTTCAAATGGAGGGTGATCCCACCTCATTTGAAGAAGCCATGAGAAGCGCTCACTCATCCAAGTGGCTTGAAGCCATGGAAGATGAAATGAAATCAATGAAAACCAACGGTGTTTGGAACTTAGAAACAATTTCTAAAGGAGCTAAGACAGTAAGCTGTAAATGGATCTACAAAACTAAACATGACTCCAAAGGGAATATAGAAAGGTTTAAAGCGCGACTTGTGGCGAAAGATTTCACGCAAAGAGAAGGCATAGATTATAATGAGATATTTTCTCTAGTCTCATGTAAGGATTCTTTTAAATTCATAATGGCGCTTGTAGCACATTACAATTTAGAATTACATCAGATGGATGTAAAGACGACGTTCCTAAATAGGGATCTGGAGGAAAATATTTGCATGGCACAACCGAAAGGTTTTGTTGTGGAAGAAAAAGAACATATGGGATGCCGCCTGAGGAAATCCATTTACGGATTAAAACAAGCTTCAAGACAGTGGTATTTGAAGTTTGATAATACAATTAGAAAGTTTGGGTTTCAAAAAAATATAGAGGACAATTGCGTTTACGCAAAGTTCAAGAATGGGAAATACATTTTCCTAGTCTTGTATGTGGATGACATCTTGCTCGCTAGCAGTGATGTTAATCTACTACTAAAAACAAAGAAGTTCTTATCCTCAAAGTTTGATATGAAGGATCTCGGTGAAGTTTCGTTCGTCCTAGGAATAGAGATTCACCGAGATAGAAAAAAGGGGGTTTTAGGATTATCACAAAAGGCATACTTAGAAAAAGTTCTAAAGAAATACAGTATGTAAAATTGTAAGTCTTCATCTGCTCCCATAGTCAAGAGCGACAGATATGGGGAATTTCAATGTCCCAGGAATCAATATGAGATCGATCAAATGAAAACGGTTCCATGTAGTTCAACTGTCGGAAGTTTACAGTATGCTCAAGTGTGTACTCGCCCTGACTTAGCATTTGTTACCGGGTTACTTGGCAGATATCAGAGTAATCCAGGAATAGAACACTGGAAATTTGTAAAGAAAGTTTTGCGTTACCTGCAAGGTACGAAGGGTCTCATACTAACGTATAGAAGATCTGATTACCTGCATATAGAGGGGTATACATATTTTGATTATGCGGGAGATGACAGAAAGTCCACGTCAGGATACATATTCACTCTCGCAGAAGGAGCTATATCGTGGAAAAACTCAAAGCAAACCGTCACTACATCGTCCACAATGTATGCCGAGTTTGTAGCATATTATGAGGCCACAGGACAGGTGAATTGGCTGAAGAAATTCATGCCCGATTTGAAGGTGGTAGACGACATACATAAACCACTTAAGTTATACTGCGATAATAATCCAGCAGTATGTTATGCTCACAATAATAAGTCAAGTGGTGCTGCCAAACATATTGACATAAAGTATTATGTTGTGAAAGACAAAGTCCGGGATCATATAATTAGTCTTGAGCATATAAGAACAGAAAAGATGCCCGCGGATCTGCTTACAAAAGGCTTACCACCCAGCGTGTTCAGAGAACACTTAGCCGGCATGGGTTTAAGGGAAAGCCTATGATTTCTGGACAATAAGGACCTAGTTGAGAATTTGTTTCAAAATAGAGAGGTGCATTGTAGCTGTTTAATCTAATGGCAACTGACCGTGACGATGAGGCACGCTCTATGCACTGATTTGTGATGGAATGGGAACAAGATAAAGTAAGTTGAGTTTAAGTCATAAGGTGAGATCAAGGGGGAGAATTTTAGATGATCTCCAACCAACGGTCAATTGGGCCCTTGGATCCGCGCCCTGATCGGGGACGCCCAACCGTTCCATGGTTGGTGGGCCCCCATCGCACAGCGCCATAAAAAAGGAGGTGGGGGCCAGGGCACAAGGCACGAGGTTCACCTGAGCCGCCAGACGCCCCACCTACAGTCCCTAAACCCTAACCGATCTAAGAGGGGGTGCTGCCAGCGATGGGAAGACCGCCACCGGACACCGCTGGCTCTGCACCGCCGCCACAGCGATAGCGCCCTCACCGTCGATCTTCACCACGCCACCGACAAGTAACCCCCATGGCCAGTTCGTCTTCCACGAAGGCGGCCGATGGTTTGCACCTCCTCAACCCCTATCTCTCTCTCACGCTATTTGTTAATCCCGTACTAGTACATATTCTAGGGTTTACACTTCATCAAATGTCAGTAGGTATGCTAGATCTATGGCTAGTGATCCTGTTTTATTTCTATCAGTGGTGCTTAGGTGTCACATTAGTGGTACAAACGTCAACAAACGGATATGATCAACCCATGCACTGTGATGGGTTGATGATGTTAGAAAAGAAAACGACTGTTAGCTTTATTTGCCTATTAAGAATCTTCTTGTTGGCATCAGTGGCACACATGAAAGACTCATTTACAACATTTCTTGCAGCAATTATGGATGCTCCTAATTTTTCTTATCTCTTGTCTAAGCTGGAGGATGCATGCATAATGCCTAATCTAGCTTGGACATGAAGAGCAAGCGTTGAAGCTGTACTTCACATACCTTTACTAATAGCAATGTCACCTATGTCCAAGGCCTTCAGCAGGAGATGGCAGGAAGAAGAGGGCATGTCTTTCACTCCAGGCAATGCAAGCAGCCTTATATAGACGTAAAAAAAAATCTTGACCAACAAGACTTGAGGTGCCCTTTGATGTTGTTACACTGAACAGTGAGACTGGCATCAATGTAAACCAAGCAAAGTTATCACCTCCCATTGCCCTTTGTTTTTCTCTAATTTCTTCTCAAGCAACACCGCCCATGGGGATGTCGACATCCAGGATGCAGACAGAGAATGGTCCAGACTGTCTTCTCATCCTCTCTATAAACTTAACTCTGCAGCTTGGAAGATCGATAACAGGCAAAAATTGGGAGCAAAGACCAAAGAGCGAGACCACTTGATGAGCTCAGCTGGTTAGGTTTCCGTGCCCATGAAGGAGTTTGACAATATCATCCATCTGCCCACCTAACTAGCATGAAGGTTAATGTGAATAATATGATGGATTTATATCCTAACAATAGGCCTACTAATGCTTTACAAAATTTGTTGACCATATAGATGAAGTCATAACTGTTCACCCAAAAAATGATAATGATACTATACACATGAAGGTTTTGTTCACCCATATGGCAAACTTGTATGTGGAACTACAAGTGAAATATCAGATAATGATGGCCCAATGCAATACTTCAGAATGATATCATCCTACTTTCCTGTGTGCTGTAGGGTTTTTTATTTTGTTTTGGCAGTTGATTGTATTTCATGGACAGCAGAGATGCATATACTTTTTTTATGCGTCTCCAAGTTTCAGCATTTTGCCCACAGGTGTCCCATCTGTAGCAAACTGCAAGGTAGTCAGCAGCAAATATATATTTGATAAAGTAGATGTAGTCACACCATATTACGTAACAGCAGGCACAAGCCACCAAGAAATGAACCTTTTTTCTTCTCTGATGATGAAAACTAGAGTAATATACTAATAATGGACTGGCAGACAGTCGACGACACTCGTATAAGATGGAGAGTGATAGAAACAAATGAATCCAGGTTGGTATGGGTGAACCAGTCAAAAATCATACTTTTTTCATCCTTTTTCTTGTAAAGAATGAAGATAAGTCGACTTACTAAAGTTAATGAGAGTAAAAAAAACGTCTAGAAATGGCACCTGTGAAACAAATGCAGGTGCATAGTCCTATATACATCATCCATTCCAAAATTATAAGACGTTTTGACTTTTCTAGATATATTACTTTTACTATGTATTAAACATAGTGTATATCTAAGTACATATAAAAAATTATGTATCTAGAAAAGTCAAAATGTCTTGTAATTTAGAATAGAGGAAGTATACAAGATAATTTCATGATGGTCCAGCAGACAGTTAAATCCCTACACTCTCAAAAGCAGCCCAGAATTCTCCTGAAGCTTGACATTACCAAAGCTTTTGACTCAGTGTCTTGGGCCTTCCTTTTGAAGGTGCTTAGAAAATTGGGTTTCGGTTCTTGCTGGTGTGACATGATTTGTGGCCTCTTATCATCTTCATCCACCCAAGTTCTCTTGAATGGCATCCCAGGAGAAGGTATTTTGCACAGAAGGGGACTGAGATAGGGAGATCCGCTATCTCCTATGTTCTTTATTCTTGTTATAGATATGTTAAATCAGATGTTCACAAGGGCTTATGAAGTTGGGCTGCTACAGCCTTTATCCAGTAGGCCTATCCACCACAGAATCTCCTTATATGCTGACGATGTAACCATTTTCCTTCAGCCTAATGCAGCAGATATCAATTTGTCTTTACAGCTACTGGATTTATTTGGTGAAGCATCTGGCCTTAGGACCAATGTTCAAAAAAGTAATGTGCTACCAATCCATTGTGCTAAGGAAAATCTGGCCCTCATTCAGAATATGTTGCCCTGTGAGATGCTGGATTTCCCTTGCAAATATTTGGGTCTCCCCCTGACCATCAAGAAGCTGACTAAGGAGCAGGTCCAACCCATCATTGATAGAATTGCAGATCAGCTTCCTGGGTGGAAGGCTGATTTGATGACCCGAGCTGGTAGAGTTATTCAAGTGCAGTATGTTCTCATAGGAATCCTGATTTATGTGGCTATGGCAACAGATCTCCCACCTTGGGCTTTCAAAGCTATTGATAAGATCAGAAGTGCCTTCCTGTGGAGAGGCCGAAAAGAGGCAAAGGGTGGTCACTGTCTCATTGCCTGGCCTAAAGTGTGTCGCTCCCGAGAACTAGGTGGTCTTGGGATTGTTGATTTGAAGGCTTTGAGTATCGCCTTAAAAGCACGATGGCCGTAGTGGTTCAAGCGGAGTGAGCCCAGCAAACCGTGGGCAAATCTACCTATCCAAGTCAGTAGAGAGGTAGCTGGCCTCATCTCTGTGGCTGTAATAACTGAAGTTGGAAATGGATCCAATACACTCTTTTGGGAGGATAAATGGTTAGATGGCAAAAGAATCTAGGACATCACACCTCTGGTATATGCACTGGTTCCTAAAAGCTCAAGTAGACGTACTGTGTTGAAAGCACTAACTGAGGAAAAATGGACAGAGGACATACAAGGTGAGATCGGTTCAACTACCTTGATTCAGTATCTTGAACTTTGGAATATCCTGAATGGTGTGGAGCTAAATGAGGAAATTCCTGATAAGCACATCTAGAGGCTATCTACTTCAGGAAAATATACAGCAAAGAGCCTATGATACGTTTTTTCAGGGTGCAATCTTCTTTGAACCTTATGAGAGAATCTGGAAATCCTGCCCCCCCCCCTAATGCAAATTTTTCATGTGGCTTGTCGCTCATAATAGATGTTGGACAACAGACAGATTAGCAAAGAGGGGGCTCCCTCATCCAGATCAGTGCCTTCTATGTGATCAAGAGGAGGAGGACATTCAACATCTTCTTGTGGGCTGTGTATTCTTAAGAGACTTTTGGTTCTCCCTCCTGTCGCGCTTTGGTTTTGCATCAATTGCTCCTCAACCTTCTGACCAATCCTTTGATAATTGGTGGAGAAAAGTTGATAGTGCTGCTAGTGGAGATTATAGGTTGGGTCTGAATTCCCTAGTCATTTTGGAAGCCTGGAGCATCTGGCGACATAGAAATGATTGTGTTTTTAATGGGCCAACCCCAAATGTTAACTTGCCTCTGGCTCTGGCTAGGGAAGAGGCTCATTGGTGGAGCCTAGCAGGAGCCAAGGGAATTTCCCCGCTCTCTGCTGGAGGATTAGTCAAATGGACTGTTGTAGGGTCGTCTTTTTGTCTTTCTTAACCGGTGATCCAGTGTCTATGTAGTGGTGTGGGGTGGGGGGGGTTTCGGGTCTATGTGTGACTCTCTTTTTCTTCTATTAATACAATGATACACAGCTCTCCTGCGTGTTCGAGAAAAAAAATGACATAGTCTAATTAAATTTGCAAATCAATAATTCTTCGTGCTGCAAAGTCATTGAAACCTGGTGTTCTATTCTGGCAGGGTCATTGCAGAAGCATGTTCATTTGGTGCTGGCAGATCTGGCAGCCAGGCATACCTACATCTCCATTATCTGGTGCAAACTTTTCCATGGAAGATTTTTTAGCAGCTTTTAACCGTATTTCTGACAGCAATCATGCACCACAGCACCAGGATATACACAGTTCTGGCAGTGGGATTAACGAATGATGCTTCTGACCAAACAGATTGGAACCTATCAAAAGGCAAAATGCCCTCGTATCGATGACTCCAATGGAAAAGGCAGAATGATACATACAGGACGATATACACTGTTGCCAGTTGCTGCACCTGCTGCCGGCCTGCTAACCTGCAGACTTTTGGAAGTGACAAGCTGCAGAATAAAAACAGAGATCAGTTTGGGCGTGTGATGCTACTGTTACTGCTGTCAATCTGCAGAGAGAGAAAAAACAGCTACTGGACAACTTGCTGTTGAACAGAAACACTGAAGTCCCAAGCAAACACAAAACGAGTACAGAAAAATGCAAGCAGCTGGACACAGATTGAGATGAAATCGGCAACCGGTGTATACACTGAATCGATCTCAAGCCAGGTGCTACCATCTGTAGCAAACTACAAGGCAGTCAGCAGCAGATATATATTTGATAAAGTAGATGCAGTCTCACCATAGTGCGTAAACAGCAGGCATAAGCTTCAAAGAAATGAACCTTTCCTTCTCTGATGATGAAAACTAGAGTGGTAAACTAATAATGGACTGGCAGACAGTCGACGACACTACGTACAAGATGCAGGTACAGCTAATGGTGTCAAATGGAGAGTGAAAGAAACAAATGAATCCTGGTTGGTACGGTTGAACCAATAAAAATCTTTTTTTTCCCCATCCTTTTCTCGTAAAGAATGAAGAATGAGTCCATTTAAGTTACGAAGTCTAAAAACTCCTTTTCTTGTAAAGTTAAGGAGTCTAAAAACGTCTGGAAATGGCACCGGGAAACAAATGCAGATGTATACATATATGCTATTGAAAATGGCATGTCTAATTATATTTGCAAATCAGTAATTCTTCATGCTGCAAGGCTGTTCAAACCTGGTGCTATATCCTGGCAAAGCCATTGCAAAAGCATGTTCATTTGGTGCTGGCAGATCTGGTAGCCAGGCATACCTCCATCTCCATATCATCTGGTGCAAACTTTTCCATGGAAGATTATTTTTAGCAGCTCTTAACCATATTTCTGACAGTAATCATGCACCAGGATATTCTAGAACAGAGCTCTGGCATTGGGTTTATGGAATGATGCTTCTGACCAAACAGATCGGAACCTATGCAAAGGCAAAATGCCCTTGTATCAGTAACTCCAATGGTAAAAGCACAATGATACATACAGGACGATATGATTCATCTGATAAAATAAAGCTGCCTTACAGCTTGCTTTTGCATAAAATCGCCTGGTAACAGAACCCAGAACAATTCATGTGTTAAAAGTTGTACATTAATTCACAGCTTGATGCAAGTGAATATTGTTTTACTGCAAACTCAGTGATCAACATTTTTGCCCTCTGATTGAGGAATCCATAGGCAGCGTTCTACTTCGCACTGAACTAATCCCATAGTACCAAAATTACACTGGGGTTGGGAAATAACATTACAACTCAGAACCATTTTGATACAATGCTCGTTCTAAGATGCTCCTTAATCTACACTGTCCTGGTGAGTCTCTTCTGGCTGACATGGTGAACAAAGATCACATGGTATGTGCACCCAAGGAGCCTCTCAAAAGTGAGCCAAACTGTATACTAGAGTCCATGAAAGCTGCAAGCAACAAAAAGGAAAATAAAATGTCAATGACTAAATCAAGATTGGTCCTTTCCTCTTGAAGTAGAATAGAATAGTTACCAGGAAAAGGGTGAACGAAGCGAAAAGACCCTCCTGAAGTAGTGCCCCATGGCCTCCATATTCCTCCTCATCAATCTTCAACAGGTATGTGTAGTACCAATAGATAATGCCAGTCGAGATGGTCAGAAATCTGTAAAAGAGGCCGCATTATGTGTCATATTAGAATACAACCAGAGTAAAAGTTCACATGGTGAGGTCAAATAAAGTTATAAAGATCAAACCCAAAAGTCGCCATAATTTTTAGCAATGGATAATGACATCTCGGTCATGGAAACAAATTTGTTTTGCGTATCAACCAGCATGTCATTTGCTTAGCATTCATCTGAAACTTAGCACTTAGCAGGAAATCAACCATGGTTCTATTCTGCAAGGCTTTTCCTGTTTGCTAAGGCCACCTTAAAAGTATTTGTACACTCAGTCCTGACCAAGATGCATTATGGAAAACCATGTCCTCCTACTTACAGCCCGAAGATAGTCTAGAGTGCGATAAACTCCATCAAAGAAGACAGAGAAAGCCTGAACTGAATCGTTGAAGTAGACAGCTACATACCACCAGAGCTGTGTCACGGCAGTACCATTTAGCAGGAACTAGAATTCTGGGCATCGAAAATAGCCCAAGTGCACTGTTATACAGAGGTAGAAACTCTCAAATTTAGCTACTGCCCAGCTAATCAGATCCCTAACTCACAAGTAAACGCAAGGGGTGGCAGCAGATCTGACCGCACATGTGACTAGTAGCAGTGATGAAAACGTCCCTGAACCGACAAACAAAATTGAGGAACCAATCACTCTCCTGAATTCCAATCACACAAACAATATCAATTCAACAGTGGCCATGCCCATCGCAATGTCCCAGAGCTAGAAAATCGATATGATATCTATCTAATCTAATTATAACAAATTACAAAGTGTATGTACGTACAAAAGGGCTTAGTTTCGCTTATGTGCGCGTAGGTGAAGCTACAGATCTACACACGGCAAGGCTGGAGTTTGACAAGATGGGAGAGAGAGAGAGAGAGAGAGAGAGAGAGAGAGAGGTGTTAGGAGGGGGGACTGACAGTGCGATCCAGACGGCGCCGACGAGGGGGACGGCTCCCCAGAGCAGGCCGCAGATGAGCCCCACCGCCTGGCGGATCCAGTGCACCGCGTCCAGCAGTTGGTCCTGCCACAGCCCGGCCGAGCGGAGACGAGGGCGTCAGCACGGCAGCAGCTATCGGCGCGCGTGCGGGGAAACGAGGGGCGGGGCGTACCTTGTCCCAGGAGGCCTCCGGGTCGAGGTACCTCGCGAGCTTGGAGGACAGCGCGTGGCCGCCGCCGCCGTTTGACTGCTGCGCCTGCGCGCGCGACTGCTTCGCCGACGACCTGGCCTTGGCCATCCCTCGCCCTCGCTGCCGCTCGCTGCGTGTGGGGGGAGTAGAAGTGGATGGAGCGGCGGCGGGATCCCCGAGGCGAGGCGGGGGTGTTGGGAGATGGGATCGCGGGCGGTCGCGGCGGCGGCGCACGTGGGGGAAAAAAATCGAAATCGAGGCAAACCGCAAAAGCACCTGGCTCAAAACTCAAAAGCCACCCCCACAGCCTTTGGTATTTGCGTTTATGCAAATCGGATGACCGCATTTTACCGTTTTCGTTTAAAATTACACAACTTTTGGAGTACAAACGAATTCGATACAAACAGGGCAGTTTGACTTCAAATCTGCATTCAGATTTTTTTTTCTATAAACTTTGCTGACAGCGAGTATGCACTTGGTGACGATGGATTCCGAAGAATGGCCATTATAATGGTCAGGACAAGGTACAAGTATAGAAAATAAGGTTTCCTTTGGCAACAATTTGTTCCACGAGATTTTCCACTCTCCACTCCTGCATGTCTCCCTCACCTTCTCCTTCCATGCCTCCCCGTATTCTCCTATCGCCACCTCCTACCGCCTCCCCCACTGTCATGCCCCATTGTCTTCTCTCTCACATCCATGTGGTGGAGGCCTCTCTCTTTGCGACAGTAGGAGGCGGCGAGGTCCAGCAAGAAGAGGTGAACCACCATCCCGCCTATCCAGCGCCCTCTGCTTGTGGCTCCTCGACTGCATCAATGGCCGGATCTCTGCTGCGGTCGCACATGGAACTAGAGTGAGAAGAATCCCTACCAATGGTATTTTCTGTGGGTGGGGAGCTGGTGGAGCTAAAGCGGTGGAGAGCCGATTGAGAGCACTACCAAATGGGCCCTAAAATATATAGATTTATAATGATTTTCCACCATGTCATTTTATTGATATAGGGGTGAAACATTGAATGGATATTTTCCGCCGACGTAGCTTGTTCTGCAACAGTACCTTGACCAACTCCGGGCCCAATAGAAGCAAGCCCTATGGCCAATCCAGCAGCAACAACGGAAGCGGCAGCAATTAGTGGATTCGTGGTGAGTTCCTCGTGTAAAAACAAGATAGAGAAATGGTTAAGGATACAATCAACCAAGAAACTATTACTTTCAATTTCTAAGCTCCATCCGGTAGAAGTAATTCATAAGTACAAATAAATGATAATCAAAATTGTCTAAATTACATCGAGATCTCGTTTTTAGTTTCTAATCATTAGAGGTATGAAGGTTTGGGCCCGTTCATATCCGAGCCAACATATCCAACTTCTTTTTCAGATTTGTACTATCCAAAACTGAATATTTAATATCTGATATCATATCTAATTCTGATTACTCAAAGTCAAATATCTTATATGGATCTATATTATTTTATTAGTATACCCGACTATTCGTTGACCAAACTAGACGCAAACTGTCGCGCTCGCCGCTGCCGATCCGCACGCGACAGCTTCAGGATCTTTGTAACGGTCGAGTGACACGGAACACTCCATGTGGCAAACCAACACACATAACATCCAACATCATGCCCAACTATCCAGGTTATTATGCTTACAGGAAAATACATGATTCACAGAGTTTATACAGTTTTAGTTTCTCCCTCTAGGCTCAACTCTTCAATCTCTCGCTCAAATTCTTATCGGAGTTAACTTGCAGCTCATCTTGGATTCGCCCAATCCAAGATCTACTATGCAGCGGTGAATAGAGCGCTACCTCACATCCACCGGGGCAACAATACCTGCAAAACAACTTAACGACAGCGCCATGAGTACATTTCATACTCGCAGGACTTAATTCCAACACATAGATATTTGATGGATGCAAAGAATAGGGTTAATTGGATCTGTGCCATTATAATTGTCACGTTTTTAAAGCGCGCCATTACTATTAGTCTAACTACGCCAGTGCCATTATAATTCTGCGGATGTTTGAGACACGCCACTATGTACGCCCGACGCCGTCTTGGACCCACTGTCAGGCGTACAGGAGGGAGCCATATTTCCGTATGGTCCGTTTTGCCCTCCCGCGAGATGATAAGGACGCCAATGCCCGCCTTTTGTTTGCAATCGCCATCCCCATTCCCCACTGTCTTCCCCAATCCTTAACCCTAGAACAGCGGCAACAATCCTCTGCGGTAGGCGGCGCCTCTTCTCCCCTTCCCATTGTCGTCCAGCTCTAGAGATGACGAGCGCCGCATCCTCCAGCTCGGCCTAGATGGGTGACCTCCCTAGGATCGATTGCCCCAAGTGCCACTTGAAGGTGATTAAATGCAGGAGCAAGAACAATGATGTGTACTACAAGTGCCCTAACCATTTCCCGGTATGTTGGTTGATTGGCTTTAGCTTCATCTGTGGGTTATCTGTTTTTCTTGTCAGATTGAGAAAGATTGTTTGTTCAAGCAGAATAACAGCAGCTATCCATACTACTGGTATGAGGAACCCTATATAGAATACTTGCACTGCAATCACCCTAAGTTGTTGAATCCGGGTCCTACAAAAGAAGAGAAATCAAATGCAGAAACCATTGTAGAAGAGGTCAATGGCGACCTGAAACTCTAGATGTGTCAGTTGAAGCTCTAGGTGTCTGAGATGAAGGGCCAGCTTGGTGAAGTGATGCTGAAGCTCATGGAAGCCAAGGAAGAAATCAAAGAAGAGATTGCTAAGGGAAAGTCTCTAGTAGTGTTTACTTGTGACATTAGTTAGGTGTAGGTTAGTTGTCAGTTTAGTTGGCAGTGTGTTGAACTGAATGTACTCCAGTTGACCTTGAATGTAGCTGGCTATTATTTGAACTGAAGCACTTGTGTTTGCCATGCTTTTGTTTAGTTTGTTTATGAATCTGCCTCAAATCCATCAATTTCAGTACCCAGATAGTTTGAAATCTTTTAACTTTGCTAAGGGCTTCAAAGCATCTGAAGTTTGTGAGCTCTGATGGTATGTGTGAGCATGTGAATAAAATTTAGACCAACTGTGAAGTGACTCAGTGAGGGAAATGAGCTGCAAGTTCTGAGTTATGATGTAACACCCCAGGTGTTTGTCACCAGTTAAGCAATGGGTGTGAGCTCAAACATGGCATGTTAAGTGGTGATGGAGATGTTAGGTCAAACATATGAAAATGAGCCACCACTTAAACTTGGACCATGCACCATTGCTTATATGCTGCCCTTTCTAAAAAGTATGCTTGGGAAATGCTGGATATACTTGTTTCATGTGTCTCTCCTCAATATCCCTCTATATTGATACATGGAAAAGTTTCGTGAAGTTTGGAATCAAAAAGTCACATGAAATGATAAATTATATCCTTGTTGGAATGGCCTTATTAAGTGAATGAGAACATGTGCCATCAACCAAACCTTGCAACCTTGCCCAAATGACTCCAGATGAACTCTACAACAAAAGTCATGAAAGGTTCATGTTGAGCAAATGCCAAGAAAATGCTCCAATGGGTCACAAAGGATAATTTAAGCTTTATCGTGATCCTACTTTGGTCAAAGTAGAACTATAGCTTCTGCACCTGTTTTAAAGTTGGACATTAAATAAAAGTTGAAGCTCATGTTATGTAGAAGAAACTTTGTTTTTGGAGTATACCATGGATCGGCTTGGAACCAAGTCTAGCAGTGGCTCAAAGTTGGAACCTGCTGCTGATTTCAGCACTTAGAAATATTCTAAGTCTAGAAATTCATTGACATCGGCATTGGCGTCTCGCGTTCTCCAAATTTCGTTAAGCAACTAGACTTGATCCCAAAATAAAAGTTGGAGCATACATCGGGAAGAAGAGCGTGCAAAAGGATGGCACTCGTTGGACCTTGTCTTGACCATCGATTTTTGGAGTTTGGTAATCGCTGTCAATGCATTGACACTTGCTAATTGGACGCTAATTAACTGCTGTTCCAAAGACCTAATGGATGTGACCCCTTAACCAAGTTTGTAGACCATCCTGAGTAGAGCAACTTTGCTACTGGAGCCAAGTTCGGAATCCGCACGGAATATGCCAAAAAACAGACCCCAAGTCGGGCACAGAGACGCACGCCACGTGCTCG
The DNA here is from genome assembly GCA_904845875.1 of Miscanthus lutarioriparius. Taxonomy (NCBI): domain Eukaryota; kingdom Viridiplantae; phylum Streptophyta; class Magnoliopsida; order Poales; family Poaceae; genus Miscanthus; species Miscanthus lutarioriparius. Next base: position 76,925,524 of record CAJGYO010000016.1, on the reverse strand, counting down.
TTGAATTGTCTACATGGCAGCCATGCAGCAGCGCACGCGCCTCATTGTTGCCGTGCGTCCGACCTCCACGCTACGCACCACCCTGCTCCCTGTGCCTCCAAATGCGAACGCCCGAGCTGCCCGAGCACTCACTCGCCTCCCCACTCTCCCTCCCTCGCTCTCTGGTGCTGCGCGCGCGCTCCGGGACACGACCGCCATGGTTGCCGCCGTGGGCTCGAGCTTGGCCGCCATTGTTCTTCCTCCTCCAAGCGCCTCGCAGCCCTGAATCCTCTGCCACCGGCTTCGCCTCCCTCTACTTGGACTCATACGCTCCTTCCCGGCTTTCCTTCGCCGCCTGTTCGCGTGGCCGTCGGTGCCGTGGCCGCCGCGGACGCCTGTGCGCGCGGCCAGGCCAACCCAGCCCGCCTCCAGCCAAATTGAGCAGCCCAGCGTGTGCGCGCGGGACCCCTGGTCCTCCCCGCCACTCCACCGCCGTCGTCGACGCCCACAGCCGTCCGAAGCCACGAGCCGGCCGCTCCCCTGCTCCACCGTCGTGAGGAAGGAGAAGGTGGACCACGCGCGGAAATAGAAGCTTCTCCAGGGGGTTAAGTGAAGAACTAGTGACTCATGTGAATAGTACTCATAAGGACCTCTTCGCTGACGTTTGATTTATATTTTCCGCAGGGTCCCCGATGTAAGATTTAGATCTCTTTTTCTTGGATTTAGGCAGAATTGAATGATCCACTTTAAAAATTCATAGTAATTCATAGGAAATTCGTAAAATAGCAAATGAGGACTTTTTGGAATCCTTGTGAAATTATCTATGCCCTAGATCTATAATATGGCATGATTTAGTTTAAAGTTTTTGCTGTAAAAATTAATTTATGCAGTTAGGTTTGTAATACTAGTTGTGTCTTGTCTTTTTTATAACTGAAGTTACTTTCCTCAAATAAATGGGAAATTTTTATGAGATGCTCATCAGGTGATTGTTGTTGTCTGGTAAAAATTTCATGAGTTTAGGATTTATATTTTAAGAGTTATAAAAATAACAAATGCCCTATAATGCTTTGCTCCTACTCTGAATAGTTCTGCATGTTTGAATTAATTGGCTCAGTTAAGTTATGAATCATGACTTGATGAAAATACATGAGTTGTAGTACTTTTCTTAAGCTTTCGAAAAAGTTAAATATCATGATTCTTGGCTAAGTAGATCTTGAGTTATACTTGCTTAAATCTCTGTGGCCTTCTTAATAGTATAATTAGCTTTAGGTGTTTACAACAAAGTTGTTTAGAATTTGCTAAGCTTTCTAAAAAGTCTAGAATCACATTTATGGAACATGTATAACTCCATTTATAGCTGTTTAAACTGGCATGTCAGTTTCTATCTATGTTTTGGACAGAGATGCAATTATTGGATTAGTTGACCCTTCTAACTGTAAAATCATCTTAATATGAGAATAATAAAGTTGTAGATAATTCATGTATCTAGCTTCTGATAAAATTTGGTGTCATTTGGCCAAGTAGTTTAGGAGTTACAACTGTTTAAAGTTGGGTTACGGAATTGATTGCTCTCTGTCTTGTTTAGACCAGTTTCTATAAATGGGTATATTTGACTTAGTTAACTTGAGAATCATGCTAAGATGATTAAAGATTAATTGTATAAAATTTCATAAGCTTTCCAGAATGTCTTGTTGCATGTCTATTGGATTTGTATAACTCTAGTTATGATCCAAACATGAAGCTGTTGTTTCCAGTCCAGAAATAGACATAGGTTAGTTGTGGTTGTTTACCCCATGTGTTGCTAAGTGTAGCTTATGCCCTTGTTGATGGTCAAGTTATGATACTTGTGACCTTGTTAAACTTGTGTCAGATGTGCTTGCTCTCTATAGATAGTTGTGTGATGTTAGTTAAATAGCTATTGGTGTCTATGTCTTGCATAATCTTGTGTTTGTCTTGAATGCTTATGTGATGCATCTTGTATTACCATTCTTCATATTCATGCACTTGCATCTTGCATCTCATCTAGGTGCGCTAGATGAACCACGTGAAGGATGTGATGTTGAAGCCGAACCTGAAGATGGTGTATGGTGGACCTATCCCGAAGGTGGAAGGACTAGACAAGTGCTAGAACGGGAGATGCTCACTATGCGAGTGTCGTCTAACAAACACTAACCTAGTGTTGGATTCCAGGCAAGCCCCGGAGCATTATAAGTCTCCTAATTTATAAAAGCAATTCTTTCTATATATATGAGTTTATATATTGTTGCATTAAGTTGTAGGAGTTGATTGAAACCGTTGATGCATTTATTACTATCCTTGCCTACCTTATTACCTTTTACCCTGTTAGGTCAGGATCGAATAACTGCTTAGCCTTGCTTAGACCGGTAGAGATCGGTGATATCCGGTCACCTACATTATAGGTGGTTATTGGAAGAATTTAGTTATGAAAAGAATGATATCCTGGAATTAACCATGTGTGATGGATAATTGAAGACCGGACGGAAAAGTTGGAGGCAACCAGATAGGGTTCTGGGGTGTTGTTAGTTTCCGTCTGTGTTGATTAAGGACCGATCGTTGCTCGTCCCTCTTGTCATGTTGAACGCATGCCTCACATTTAGTTGGCCGAATAAAGTATCTTTCGACCGCGAAGCTAGTAACACTATTCGAGCTGGGATAAACCCGGATTGGTAGACTAGTGCTGAAGGGGGTATGACGGGGACACGAAGAGTGAGCCCAAGGTGTGTCCTGGCAGTCGGGCGGTCCCTGGGTAGTGCGGTCCCGGCTGTTATCCCGCGGCTACTTGGAAAGTATCATTGGTGATCTATAGCTCACTTGATCGGTGAGTGTGGTTTGTGTGAGGAATAAATCACCAGCTGGTTAGGAATCGATTCGAATCGCCATCGCTCCTGGATAGTGAGCACTTGACTCGAGCTACGGCATCGTAGTAATTATTATGGAACAATGGTGGTTATCTGGATGGTATGGGATATGCTAAATCTAAGTTGATAACTGGATGTTATTGGTTAATCAAGTGATTGCTATAGTATAGGTGCTTACCTAGATGGATAGGTCATAATAAAGATGATGCAAAGTACTTAAAATGGTTTCTTCATGATAGCTTATGCTTTTCGCAAATGAGTCAGCTAGACCACTAAAGAAAGCCTTGCATAATCCTTGGTGTCGCTTTATTTTGGTTTATGACGGGTAAGTCTAGCTGAGTACATTCGAGTACTCAGGGTTTATCCCACCATGTTGCAGGTGAAGTTCTTGGCCTGCGGAAGATGGTGGCTAACCGCCGGTGGGCTCGGTGACTCTATATTTACTTCTCACCTATATGCTTTTATTAGAGGATGTCACTTATGCTAGCAATGTATTTGGATCTTATATTAATGTAATCATTTGAAAGCTATGTTGTTTTCTCTAATCGGTTTTGAAACCCAAACTTGTATTATTATTTGTGAACCACATTGTAATATTATTTCCGCTGCAACTCTGCGTATGTGATACTTGGTGGACTACCGGGTTTGTATAAGTGAAAGTATGCGCGTGTCAACGTGTTAGCGGGGACAGCCATACTTGATCTTGTATAAATTAGACGGTTCTGTCACATATGAGAACCACTACAAGCTGCAGCAGATGATGGCCTTGTACCTCCTATGTGCATGGCGACCACAAATTCAGTGCTCGTGCATGCAGAACAGAAAGCAAAACATATTACAGGCGTAATACTTAACTAACAGAAACATGGCAACATGTCAAGCAGAGATAAAATATTAGTTCCCAGAACATGCATTTATCTGAACTGAATATTTTCATCTTACTTAACATCCATTACAGATGCAACATTCCAGAAGTAAACATGGCAACATTCGACCATTACAGATGCAACTTTCCAGAAGTAAACATGGCAACATTCGACCATTACAGATGCATAGTTCTGAAACATCCTACTTAACATCCATACAAAGGACACCATTCCAGGTGCATAGTTCCCAAACTCATCTATGAGCAGCCAATCCTACTTAAGAGCAGCAAAAGCACACATCAGGTGTCTTAGACCAGCAAAAGCACAGAAAACACATCATCTACTCCACGTCGAGCCAGCTCTTGAGGCTTCTCACCACTCTTGCTTTAGGAGCACTTGCAGCCTTCTTTAGCTTCTTCTTTAAAGGAGTCTTCTTCTTCTTCTTCTTCTTTGGCTCCTGCTTATTTTCACTTGTCTTCTGCTTCTTCTTTTTGGTGTCTTGCTCGGCCCTTCATCTTCTTCTCTCACCCTGTAATAGATGCCTATCAGTTAAACATTCCTTGCCTATGTATATTCACAAGCAAATCAGGACTAAGACATGTACCTTTTAAGTGATGCCTCTGTAGATGCCTCATCAATACCATCATCATCTTCTGTTAGTTCGGCAAATTTGCAGGTCTTCTCAAAGTGCCCAAAGCCGTTGCACCTTCTGCATTTCACTTTCTTTCTGTTTGCCCTTTGTTCCATACTCCCTCTAATCCTGACCACTCTAGGTCTGCTTGCTGCTCTCCTCTGCCGAGGTGGGTACAGTTTGTGTCCTAGTTCCACCTTGGGGCAGTCAGCCCTATCAGGCATGGGTGGAACTCTATCTACATATGCTGCTCTGAACCTATCAACAGAGTAGTATTCATGCACAAAATCCTTGATTTGCAAGCCTCTGTTGGACAAGATCCAAGCCAGTGCATGCCTACAAGGTTTTCCTATGATCTTCCATACCCTGTAGCTACATTTATGGTTGACAAGGTCCACAGTGTGCCTTTTGGTGTTGTTCCATTCATCAATCAGGGTTACCTTAGCAAAATCACCATCACTTACTGCAACTTTGACTATCTTCAAGTGCTTGCTAATTAGGTTCAGCTCCTTTATAACACTTGGCAAAATGCCTTCACTCATTTCCCTACCAACCTTTCTCCTAAGAAACCTCTTCTCCATCACCATCTCCCTGAGCCCATCAACTAACTCATGTATGAGCGGCCCTTTCATGTCCTTTACCTAACTGTTTAAGCTCTCTGATACATTGTTTGTCAGGTAGTCACATTTATTGTCCTCTGAGAGCCCACACCTATACCAGATCCGGTTGTCATGATCCTGCAAGTACTGAATTGCATTAGGAGCAAACTCATATATCTTCTGCATGTGCCACCTGAATAGCCCTTCAGTGTAGCTCCTAGCAGTTGGATAGAGATGAGTTGTGAAAACATCTCCTGTGTAATGCTTCATGAAGTTGGAATATAGATGTCTCATGCACTCCCTGTACTCAGCATCAGGAAACACAGCACCAAGTGCCTTCTCCAAGCCCTTACATGCACCAATACAAATCACTAGTCCTTGAGGGCTCCCAACAGCCCTTCTCAACTGCTGCATAATCCACTTCCAGTTGTCCTCATTTTCACAGTCAAAAATAGCATATGCAATGTAATACAACCAGTTATGTCCATCAACTCCTGTAGCAGATGCCAACTGTCCAGTGTATTTACTAGTTTGACTAGAGGCATCAACGCCAATGAATGGCCTACAACTAGCTAAGAACCCATCTACACATGGTTTGAGAGCTACAAATATCCTCTTAAACCTTCTTTTCTTGCCTACTTTCTGCACATCTATCTCTACAAATGCTACCAGGACAAGTTATCTCCATCTGAGCTTTCCAATTAAATAGCATTTTGAATGACTCTTCATATTTACCATGAATTTGCTGCAGCGCCAGCTGCATGCCTGAATATGCCTTGTTGTACTTGAGCTTTATTCCATAATCTCCCTCAACCTTCTCCTTTGCTACCTTGGGCCCCTTGCTTGGATTCTTCTTCAACCAGTCTATCAGTCTATCTGCCACCTAACTTTGAGAAGCCATTTTACCTTCAACAAGCTTTGTGGTTGGACAATTGTGCTGTGCTGGTAGAACCTTAATCTGAAACAGGCAACCATCAATACAAGGGTACATGAGCAAACTAAATGACTAAGTAGTATGTACCTGAATAGTTTTCTAATCATGAATCCTTGAAGCATGAATACGCCAAGGACAACCAGGATGTTTACACATTGCAATAAACCTGGTAGGGTCAGTCTTGATGCCACGAGCAAACTCAAAACATATCATCACTGCATAGTGCCTCACTACTTTCCTAAAGGTTATTATGTTAGGAAATAAGGCACCCTTCTCTATTATTGGGTTCTCTGGATCATGGAGGACCCTTATCTCATCAGGATCTGCATCAGTAACCTCTGCCTCAGGAGGTATAGCTCCTTCAGTAGCAACATATTCATTGGCATCATTAGTAGGCATAGATGAATCAGCAGTAGCATTCATAGATGGCTGTGCAGGTGCAATTGAAATGTACATATGCTCATCATTGACACCAACATACTCTTCTTCATTATCAAAGATTCTAGGCACTTCATCAGCAACACCTTTGGATTGTTTAGGCTCTGTAGTAGTGGGCTGCATTGATGGATCAGGCTGCATTGATGGATTAGCTTGTGGTTCTGGATGATTACGTTGTTGTGGTTCAGGCTGCATTGGTGGATTGGGCTACGGTTCTGGACCAGTGGGATGTGGTAGGTGTGGATCTAAGTCAGGTGGAATAACACACAAGGGTTCTAAATCATCAAACTCATGTTGTTCGAACACATTTTTTCCCACCACAACTAAGATGACTTGGCAATGCATCTCTGACTTATACATTTCAAACAAGTTTTGGAACTGCACTTCATTCACAATCATTACATCCTCACCCATAGTCTTGTCAAAGAACCAAACTATGGCCTTCTGGTTAGAGCTCCAACTGACCTCACTAGATAGGCTAGAAAGAAGCAAATCAAATGTAATCGTGCCTACCTCCACAGCCCATTTAACAACCTTTCCTTATAGTACGATTTTTTCCCATCACTGTCTTTTGTCATAAAGGCTTCAACTTTGATCTCTAACAAAAACATAGAAATCCTAGCACAATAGAAATGAGAACTATAACAGTCAAAGCTGAATTGGAACAATGAACAGTGAAAAAGACTACTTTGAAACCTACTTATAGCGCATAATCGTCCCGAGTTAGCCCACACCACAGTCAACCAGGAGTTAGAGTTCCACATCGCGAGAACATACCTAGATCCAGGGTCGGCGTCTTCCGACGTCGTCGCCGACGGCGCAGGCGGCATGTTGCCGCTCTTCATGACCGCTGCAACCCTACTAGACCGGGGCTGCAACGACGTCGACCTTCATGGATCGAGGATGCCCACTTCGCCGAGATCCAGTGCACCACTGTCGGTGAAGAAGATTGCCGCCGCTCAGTTCTAGGGTTAGGTATTGGGGAAGGGAGTGGGGAACAAGGACAGAGAATGGACAGACAAGGCAGGCGTCGGTACCCTTATCCTTTCATGGGAGGGCAAAATGGTCCATACGGAAATACGGCTCCCTCATGTATGCCTGACAGTGGGTCTAAGATGGTGTCGGGCGTACATAGTGGCGTGTCTCAAACAACCAAGAAATTATAATGGCACTGGCGTAGTTAGATGAATAGTAATGGCGCACTTCAAAACATGACAATTATGATGGCACGGATCTAATTAACCCCAAAGAATATTATTAGGTATTTGTACATTTGCGAAGAGTACATGGCGTTTCTTAGATGACATGCTCATGATTCATTTTAAGGCATTAGCATTAACCAGGTATGATATCCAAATTGTGATTAGCATATATAAGCTGCAACATCATCATGTTCCATCTTTACACTACCAACAACCGAATGGTTCCATCCTAAAGGACTTCAGGCTTTCAAACTCTGCAGAGGTATACAACTGTACCCACACGGAAGAACGGGACTAACCACAATACCTTGTGCATAAGATATGGGTTGCCTCACGTCTTCCAACCTTTCCCTAAACCGGCCTGAGTATCCTATGAAAGGTTCAACTGGTGCCCAGTTAATGTCCCAGACATTCCCTACCAGCGCCACCCCCTTGACAGTTTCACGAATAAACTGGTCACAATTAGTTACTTGGCTTGTCGACCCCATCTGTGACATATGGTCTGTATGGGTGGTTACTTGGACTCACGTATCCCAATAAATGATCCTTAACTGCTCCATGAGCTATGTCACTAGATATCCCACACTCATAGTGACCTACCCCTCGCATAAGCGAAGTTATCAAGGTGGTGTTCAAGTTCATAACCTTTAGTGATATTATTCCTTAGCCAGATTAGTAAAGTAAGTCAAGTTGTACCCTCATTGTTTTTAGTAATTAATTATCCAAGTGTAGCATCCTACACACGCGAGAATGAGTTCCCTTCTCATGCTCGTCTTCTACCGTTGTTAAGCAACTAAGCAATAAGCGATTAAGCATTTCCATTCCCATTGTTTAGATGAGAGGCTTCTAATAGATTAATGAGTGACTCTAAGTGTAGAGTGAACAAGATTACTATCGAAACCTACATGAAATGCATAACTCATAATGGAACTTCATAAGTATCCAAAATAGGGTTTATAGTAGTGGGGTGCCTGCCTAGTTTTGCCGCTTGAACGAATTCGAAGTTGTAGACGACAACTCACACACGTCCCTTACGCTACTCGGATCCTAAAAGAAAACAAGGATCGAGGCTGAAGATAACCGAGGAAGGTTTAGGAACAAGACTTGGCTTAGGACTTAGGATAGAGGCTTCTACATATGGCTCTACTATTGCCCTTCTTGAAACTATGCTTAACCTAGTATTGTTGACCTCTTGGGTAAGCTTGCTAGACAACTTCATCCTTACTATTAACTTGACGAACACTCCGACCTAGGTGGCGGATGATCCATAGGGTTAGGGTTTTGGGGTGACTTGGCTCTGGTTGAACTCTACTTGGGTTGATGAACACTCCGTCGGAGGTGACGGACACTCCAGTAGGAACTAGAAGGCCTCGTGTTGCTGGGTTGATGTCCTCTATAAATCATCGGATGGTCCGCCGTGGGTGACTGACACTCCGGTATAGGCTTGGTGCTTTCGGGTTCACTGGCTATAAGTCTTTATAATTCAACGGACACTCCACGGGATACCACGAACGCTTCGCTGGTTCATGTTGACAGAAGATAAGGTTCTGGTGACTGATTTTTTGGAGCTATCGGACACTCCATCAATATGATGGACACTCCGTCAAATTATTGACAAAACCTATGTTCTTTGGTTATCTTGGGTTCTAAGCCTAGATGTGCTCAGCTGTGATCTATGCATGTGCAAGATATCTCTAGGATAGTTTAGATGGTTTACTAGGCTCAAAATAGCTAGGTTTGAAGCTTGTTTTACTAAGTGTGGCTATAGGTTAAGGATCAAACTTAGAGATACAAGAACTAGAGAATGAACCATGAGATTAAGATAAAAGCCTTAGCTTTGAGATCTGAGAGCTTCCATAGCGAAAAGGTTGAAGATCCAAACTTCTCTACTCTTGCTTCTTTATCCACAAGTTTGCTTGGCTCCATATGAACTCTCTCTTGCAATATACCAAAAAGATGGTTCAAAGGACTATCCACAAAATCGTTGGATGATTGAACTAGATAAGAACTCCTTGAGCTTACTTACACATGATGGAACTACCACTAGCAAGAAGTCTTTAGTCTTGCATCAAAGTCCATGGATTAGATCATTGGGTGAAAAATCCAAGAAAAGAGGATGGTTCTCCTTGAGCTCATCATGAAGGGGTTGAGAGGTGAAGGGTCTCCATGGGTTGCTGCTGATGCTTCCCTTCTTCCTCTCTTTCATCTTCTTCAATCCCTTCTCCAATCTGTCCCCTCTCTAGCTTTTAGGGTTCTTGCTTGTTCTTGAGTGAGTAGAGAGAGAGTGGCTTCGGCTAAGGAATATCTATCCCAATTCATGCTGACAAGTGGGTCCCACCCACTTAAGTGACAAACAACTCATTTCCCACTTACTGCTGCTGCACTGTGATCTGTCGGATGGTCCGATGGCATTGTCGGACTATCCGGTAGATTGTTGTCTTTGCCCAAATGGTTCTGTCATTAGTTGGCTTGGTATTGTAGACTAAGTTACCATATCTTGATGTGCTCTTCGAGGTTGAGTTGGTGTTGCTGATGTCAATAGGATATCTTTTAATCCATTTGGGTTCCTCTCCATCGCTCTAGGTATGAACTTGATCATGGCTATCCGAAGATGGTTATGGGTTCCTTTTTGGTCGGCTCTTAATGATTGATATAGCTCAAGGCATCAAGAATCTATACAAGATCTTGAAAGATTGCTCACTCGGATGACCAAAAATGACTGCCTATGTTGTAACAAACTTGGGTTGTTACACAAACTATCCGTATGTATCTGTATTCAACCCATCTAGCAATATCCAAGTCTAAATATAAATGATAATAATGATATACCATGGCTGTCCGTTCCATTCGGAAGGACCTGCCGCACATGGAATGACTTGACCACCCTCATTCACTCCCGCTCCGCGCTCCCTCATCCTCATCACCACTGTGCCACTTGCTCCCCCATCTCCACACCCCGGCTAACTGTCGTGACGCGCCCGCCCTGCCCGCACACCAGCACTCCCTCCCTGCCTCCCCCTTCCTCCCCTCCCCCTCCACGACCTCCATTGCTACCCCGCGCTCCCCAGTGACCCAGTTCCCTCTCCACCACTGGACAAAGGCAGTGGCTCCGACGAGCTAAAAGCTCTAGTTTGGTTTTGGTAAATTGATGAAACCCTAAGTGCTAACCTATTTGCTCTAGTGATCATGAGATAGGGTAGCACATTCCAAGTGGTGGAGCAAATGGTGAAGATCATGATGATGGTGGTGATAGCCATGGTGATGATCAAGAGCTCGGGCTTTGAAAAGAAGAAAGAGAAAAACAAAATGGGCTCAAGGCAAAGGTGAATTTGATAGGGCCATTTTGTTTTGGTGATCAAGACACCTAGTGGGTGTGATCACATTTAGGATAGATAGCTATACTATTAAGAGGGGTGAAACTCACCGTGAAATGCGGTCATCAAAGTGCCACTAGATGTTCTAACTCATTGCATATGTATTTAGATTCTAGTGAGTGCTAACACCCTTGACAATGTATGTGAAAATATGCTAACACATGTGCACAAGGTGACACACTTGGTGGTTAGCACATGTTATCAAGGGTGGCAAAGTTGGAGTTGATCTAGGGGCATCGGACCCTGATCATTGGAGTGTCAGACCGGCCTCTGGCTGGGTCCAACGGCTAACCCTTGCGCAGGGGGTCAGCGCGCGGGAGCGTCAGACCCTACAGCGCTTTGGCTTGACATGTGGAGGCATCAGACCAAGGGTTGCGTCCGACGGTTGGCATCGAACGGGGGTCCGACCAAAAAACACGTTCTGGACCCTCTCTATGTAAAAATCGCGGGTGTCGGACCCTGGCCTCCGATGCTGAGTCCGACGATGGAGTTGTAAGCGCGATCGTGTGACCATTGGCGGCAATGGTCAACTGACTTTGAACGAGGACACATGGCAGCTCATGGCTGGTTGAGACTGGCGTCGGACCCGATCGTCAGACGGTCCGACGCCCCGAGGCCGTGTATAACACCCTAAAATTTGACCTAGTTTAAAAATCACTAAAATTTTTAACTTTTTAAAACTTTGCATGGCAACTAGAATATATATTCAACATTGGTAATATTTATAAATAAATCAATGTAGGAAATAAAATATCATGTGTGAAACCTTGTGTGAAAATGTTTGCTTCACTTGCTGGACATATGGTGGTACTCACTGCATACTTGCATTTCAAATTTCAATTCAAAAGCTAATTTAAACAATGCATAGGAAGGCTAGGGAAAAAGAAAAGGAAATGGAAATAGATAAAAGCCCCATGGGCTCATTCTCTCTCCCTCTCCCCATTTGGCCCGCAGCAGCCCGCTATACTCCTCCTCCTCTCCTTCTCTCCATGCGTGGGCCGGCCCAGCTAGCGCAACAGCAGTCGCAGCCCAGCGCTCGACCCGGCTCACCCATGCCCCTCCCTTCTCCCTCTCCCTCTCACTGACGCCCAGGCCCCACCTATCATCTCCTTTATCTACCTCGCGGCCGGTAGCCATACGCGGCATAGCTGCACGTCAACTCCCCGCCTCGCTCCACCTTGGTACCAGCGAAGGTAAACTGTGACACGACGAGACCTCAGGACCCCACGGCGCCCATCTTTTCTCCTCTTCTCCCTCTCCTCCCTCACTGTGAGCTTGTCAACATCGATGCCATGGTTGCCTTCGTGCCAAGCCAACGGAGTAGCCACCAAGGTACCTCACTGTGCGCGTGGGCAAGCACCAGCTGTGGTGAACCGACCTGACAAGGTCAACCATGAGTGCGTGTGGTGGATAAGAGCGGCCATGAGAAAATATCTTGCCGCCGAGAACCGACCTAGCTAGCCTCTAAATAGGCCCGGTTGGCGCCGCTCTTGCCTCGCCCTCTCCACCATAAGCTTCGCTGAGGTCGGGAACACACCATCTCCCCCTCCACTTCCCCACTCCCTTCCTCCTCTCCACCTTCTTCCAATTTCCCCCAAATCGGGAGTTCACCGGCGCCATTGGTGCCACCTCCCCTCTTCTTCTTCCCTGCTACGTCCTTGGTCGATTGTAGTGACCGGTGAGTTCCATAGCCCCTCCTCTATCTCCGTTGCTAGCTAGCAAGTTAGTCATTGCCCTCTCTATGTTACGCTGCCACCATGCGCCCTGCTCTACCGAGCTGCCATGGCCGTCGGCCATCACCGACAAGGCCACCCCGGGCACCACACTCAACACTCACCCGCACTCATGTACATGCTATTGGTTACGATGGTAGAGGTTCGTATGGCTGGGTTCACTGTGTAGTGCCACCGCGTTCCCTCTGGTGAGCCACCACCGCCACCACGGGCACCCGCTGCTGACGGCAACCCCGCCATCGGCCGTAGTGCGACCCTACGAGCATCGTGCACCCATCACCCGTCACCACCGAGGGCCGACGCCGCCGGCGTGACCAACTCCGGCGAGCCCGAGCCTTCCCTCCCCTGTTCCAGTGTCATGGCGGTCACCCCTGTCCATCGTCGTCTCCCTCTCTCCCCTTCTCTATCTCTGCCAGGCGGGCCAGGAATAGAACGGCGTCGCTGTTACCGTCAGCTCCCGTCCATCTCTCCCTCTCTATCTTTCACTGACATGTGGGCCCATGGCCATAATGCCGTTGTCGCTGTCTTCGCGCGACGTGGCAAGATGGCCCACCTGTCATCTGTGTGCACACACACACACACACACACAGTGCGGGGTACGCGTTAGAAAACACTGGGTACACCCGGCTAGTGTACACATAGAGCTAAAAACACATCTTCCTAGCTTAGAAAAATTCCTAGAAAATTTGTAAATAAACTAGATGCATTAGGGAATTTAATCATGTAGTTTGCACATATTTTCATGGACCAAAAAATGCATACAAATTTCTACCTAGTAAAATAGATATAGAATAAACTTCTAAATTATATAACTTTTAAACCCTAACTCCTTTTTATATGAAACCACCTCTAAAATTTATCTAAAATCTAACTCTATCATTTGCACCTAGTACCACCATACTGTTCTATGTTTGTTTTTGCCCTTTCTTTTATGGTTAGCGGTAGTCTTATTTCGATCGATATGCCCGACAAACGACGGTGATCGTTAGGAGGACAAGGACCCAGATTTCGATACGCTCGACAGACAAAGGCAAGTCCTATCTCCCCACTCTACCATCTTGCTTAAATTACCGAAATGTTGAAACCATGACTATTAGATTATTATCATAGTGTATGAGCTCGATTATCGTGATATGATTATTTTTTAATTAAGATAAATGGTTATCTTGTTAAATTATGAGCTCTACGATATGAATAGACTTAGGGATAATAATGGAACTTAAAATTGGTAAACCTGAAACTAAACCCCGATAGAGGACAAGTGGTGGTAAACTATGGAGGTAGTTTATCATGGTAGGGATGCCTAGAGAGGATTCCTGTGGGAGACACTCGCCTCGGTCACATAAGGACCGGTTCGTAGTCCCTCTTGCCTAATGGGATATTACATACAACCACATGTCTATATGGGTAGGCTTGATCTCACACCCCGTTAGATAGAAATTTAATTTCTATTAGGAGGCCGGTGTAGGCAGTGGAATATCAGGAGCAGAGATGGGGATAGGTTTTCTTCCGTGGTCCAATTGGCATGGATGCTATGTGATCTTCCGCGTTAAGCCTTTGAGATTTTGGCTACGTTTGAGCCTGTTGATGGTAGTTAACAACCATTATAAACCATCAAAGAAATATGAATAAGGGCATAAATATGATCACCAACAAAGGTCTAGGGGTTTAAAGTTTTGGTGAATCTGTATTTTCTGCAGGGTTTAACTAGAAAATCATCAAGGTGGACCTACATGTCAGATTTAATTGCGCTTATCCACCGCGAAACGGACACTAGAAGGTTCTAGAGGACACCACGTCGAGGTAGAGAGGCAGAGGCTGCCATGTGGGGCTGCCGCCCGGACCCTAGGCCGACCTGTCAGTCTCCGCGTTGCAATGTCGGTTCTCCACCGCCTCCTAGGTTGCATCTACATCGTTCCTTAAGTCGGTTTGATCCAAGGACTCATGTTTGATGCTCTGGGCTATATATACCAGCCCCTACCACCCCCTTGAGGCATCAAGTCATTTGAGAAGATAGAAACCCTAATCATCCTCAGAGCTCCATCAAATCTAGGGCATAGCTAGTTAGGTTAGGTCTAGAGGAAGGCAAGCAGGCTTCGCTTGGATTCTCGATCGTGTCAAGAGCGTGGTTTGGTATAATCCTTATACCCCCTCTTTTGTATCTCCATTATTTTTATATGCTTGCTACAATTGTTATGATAATATTAGTATTCATCTTATTCATGTTCTTTGTTATAATGTTCATCGTCTACTTTGATTATATACTTAGTATAGCTAGTTTATCATTATGTTTATGCATAAGTTCACAACGCGCTCGCTCTAAAGTACACGGGGTGAGTGGTCGACATTGCGTAAGCGTGGTGCTTATATGTTGTTTACCTGTGGATACACCCTATATTCGGGGCCATGTGGTAGATTATGGACGTGACACTCCCGTTGAGTCCTTTGTAGTGCACTCCCCAATGTAGGTAGCACGTAGGATCTGATTACGAAGGAAGATAAGCTATGTTCTTACTCTTCCCTAGTAATATCCCTTATGTGTAGATATAAAGATGATCTTAGCCATGATTACTAGGTGTAATTGCACTAATCAATGTATGCTTTGACTTGTAATTAAGAATGACTTAGAAATTATTCATCTAATATTCTACATGACCATGCTAATGTCATAGAAAGGAGTACTCTGAGTGATTTATCATTATTATTGATCAATACTTTTCATATCCCTTATCGTATGACTTACCCCTGTTATGAGTAGAATATTGGTTATGGTTTATTTCTTCATCAATGGTATAAGTTATCAATACTTGTCCATGCTAGACCTTCCCTGTGGTAAAATATAAATAACGATACCTGGAATACTCTCAGGTGAAGTGCTACAATGGTATAATTATCTGTGCGCTTGCAGATTCCTTTTCATTCGTATATCTTTATATTCTTTCTAGTCACATAAAATGATAAAGAACTACTTAGTATCATTCTAGTAGTGATGCTAGACAGTACCAACAAGCATCTCTGGCACCATCAGTAGGGATGACAACCTAGTAAAATAATGTTAGGAGATGTAGGTAATTAATAGGTGGCTACTAAAACAAGTGACAAGTCAATAAATACCAACAGAGCCCATGATTATTGTTTTGGCCGTGTTCGAGCCATGTTATTTTTGTGACGATTAGGTATCATCATGTTGGGACGATTAGGTATCTTCTCGGAATTTGTGTGTTTCCAACCCCTAAGAAGCCGTAGTAGAGTTATATGGACATTGTTGATGTTTCTTAGCATCACTCTTAACTATGTTGTTATCCCTAGTATGATGCCAAAAATGCATTGTTGGTAATTATGAGAACACTTGTAAACTATATATATAAGGTATCCGCAAGCGCACATATAATATACCATTGTAGCATTTCACTCGGAAGTATACCGAGTATCGTTATTTATATTTTATCCACGGACGAAGCTATGGGGTTGTGTTGGCATAGAGATATTGACAAATATGTATACTTATGCTAAAACCACTCTCGTGATATGGCAGGGGTAAGTCAAGTGATAAATAAATGATAGGTGTAAGGTAATAATGGTGTTCTAGAGATAGAAATACATACTCATAAAATGTAGTAAAGCTAAGTAGGAGATTCGTTAAGAGCAAAAGATTTCTAAGTCATTACTTATCTACTAAGTCTTTTGTACACCCAAGTATATACACTCTCATCTAAGTATAACTAACTTTGGATCTATGTATAAGGAACATTACTAAGGAAGATTAAGAATAGAGCTTGTCTTTCTTCGCAATCACGTTCTACGTGCTCTACAAACGGGGAGTGGACTACAAAGGACTCAATAGGAGTGTCACATCCATGATCTACCACATGACCCAGAGTGCAGAATGCATCCGTAGGCAAACAATATCTAAGCACCATGCTTACATAATATCGACCACTTAACTCTCTCGAGAACTGAGCTAAGAGCTTTACGAACATATGCATATATTCATCATCAATCATAACTATATCAAGCATATTACTAGAGCAAACTAGGAACATAATAAATAGCAATATAATATTTAAGTAGCACAAAGTCATAAATAAAGAGATACAATGGCTATACCAGTCTCTAGATGATAGATCCGTAATCCTGAGCGATAGCCCAAACTCTACTTGAACCTTGCTAGCTAGCTTATACTAGAAACTTGAATTGGAGCCCTATTCTCTTCTCTCTGGAAACCCTAATTTCTGGTCTACTCTTGACTTATGGCAGCATGCTCTGGAGGGGGGGCAGGGGCTAGTTATATAGGCCGGAGCGTCCAACGTGAGCCCTTGGATCAAACCGACTTAAGAGATGGTGTAGACGCATCCTAGAAGGCGGTGGGAAAATGACATACGAAGGAGGCTGATAGGTGGGTCCCCCAGGGGCCAGGTAGCCTCTAGGTGAGGCCGGCCAGCCCCACCTGGCAGTGGCTTGGCCCCCGCTTCGGTGTGGAGTCCTCTCGAGTCTTCTAGAACCTTTTGAAGTTGATTTCGCCGCGGATAAGCGTGATTTTATTTGAGGATTTGATCCTCCTTGACGGTTTTCTGGATAAGCCTTGCTGAAAACACAGATTCACCAAAACTTATGGAAATTATCAGTTTAAACTCCTAAGTCTTTATTGGTGATCCTTTTTATGCATTTATACAAGTAAAGTTGACTATTTATGATGTATGATAACTACCGTCAACAAGCTCCCCCAAGCTTAACTTTTGCTCGTCCATGAGCAATGCCAAACTTAGCAATGGATCAGAAAGTTAGGATTTTTTAAAACATTAATGCAACTCTTTTAAAGTACACATGCATTCAAACAAGAATCCCTCCGAATTAAAATTCATCGATCTGACTTTCAAACTTACTCATATTACCTTCAACCATGGGGCTTTCTAACTTTCACTTGCATCTTGAGCAATTAAAAGACAGAACGATCAAGTCAGGTACTATGTCTCAGGTTCTTTTGTTCAACCATTATTCTAGAGTTTTTATAAGTTTTCAAAATAAAACTCAGAGATTCTATTGTATGACACTCAAGTCTCTCATATATGTATTATTTGTGGATCCTCACCAAGGCAAGGAATGATGTTATGCCTTTTCTTCTCCTATAACCAATGCTTATGTGGAGCTCATATGAGTGGTAATTGCATGAAGAGAGCATACTTGCAATACATATATTATAAAGTCAAACCTTTGATCTAAAGAGAGTTAAGTCATACAATCAAATCAAGATGTGCATGTGTATGGAATATGGTGGATATATATGGTGGCTAGCCTAATTCTATTATGCTCCTTGAAAACATATGTCTTATTTTAAACTTGGAAACAATTGCAAGAAAATATGGGTTATCTTATTTATCTCTTTTTTTCAGGCGGACGTCTAAGTACCCATTGTTTTAATACTTCGGACACTTATCCATTTTTTTTAATTCTTCTTTCTTCGTCTCTCTTTTTTTTATGAATAACTTTTGCATAGCCCATGCCTCTTTTCTGCACAAACTTTTAAGAGATAGCAATAAGAACTTGGAGCATTTATTTGGTGGAAACCTATGAAGCATATTTTTGGTATTTTCTCCCAACGTAGGAGTAAAATATTTTTGGGTGGATCTAAATGGAAGGCATGTTTTTGCTCCTACCCCTAGTATAGGAGTAGTGCATATGTGGGTGGTGTGTACGTAATCTTGATTTTAAGAGTATGACAAATCCCTCATAAGGCATCAATAAAGCTTGACTAAACTCAATGCAAAACAAGTAGCATATAAGTGAAAGTTTTCTTCACACTACATATTTTTTCAATGTTGCAGTAAATAATTTTCAATATTACAGTACATATTTTTTTTATGTTGCAGTACATATTTTTTCGATGTTGCAGTACATGTTTTTCAATGTTGCACTGCATATGTTTGCGATGTTGCAGTATTTATATCCCGATGTTGCACTATAAAGTTTTTCCATATGTTTTGCAATTTGCACTTGAAGTGTTTCGTGCTCTTTTGGGATAGGGGCGCGACGGGGAACGGGTGCAGTGGGGAATGGGGATAGGGGCGCGGTGTGGAGCGGAGGACAAGGGCAGGTTCCTTCTATTCCGTTCTACACGCAGGGGCGGGTAGGTTTCGTTCTATTCCGCGTGCGCGGGGGGTGGGTTTCGGAAGCAGAACGACGTTGGGACGCACAATCATACGCCGAACATCCAGGCGCTAGAATCACCAAAATATAAATAAATTAAAAAAGCATAATAATTTGTATTTGTATCTGTATATATCTATTTACACCCAATCCATTTGCATCCCTATTTATCAACGAATATTTAAACAATCAAATATATCAATATATAAGAATATATCAATAAAAATAAGTGAATCAGAATATAGAAAACAATTTGCATAAAAAAATAATAGTATTTGAAAATGGTTTCTTTAATAAATATATCAGTTTCAAACTAAATCAAAAGCATATATTGATAGGCTCCGTTCGGCTTGCTGAAACTTGACTAAAATGGCTAAAAACACTATTCTGGCTTGAATTGTTGTGAGAGAAAAATATTGTTCCGACTGAAAAAACAAGCCGAACAAACTGGTTTCTGTGTAAGCCAAACGGGGCCATAGCATGTTTAGGAGGTGCTTTATCTATACTTAACTGACATTCATCCATATCCACGTCTACCTCGGATACCAATGTAAATTTGGATCATGCAAATGAAGAAAGACGAATTCGAATGTATTTGTTACAACATCCATTTTGAAAGCAGATACAGATATGCGTATTCACATTTTAGTGGGTATGAATATCTGATAATTTGGTTAAGGCTAGCGACAACCAACGAGCTCGTGGTTGCTGAAATCTCATAAATTTGCTACATATAGACACCATAAACCAGAACACGACTCATGGCCTCATCCACTACAGCAGAGTACAACAGAATATTACAGGCCAAGTTAGCCACTCTGCCCGGCCAACTGCCAACCAAGGCACCATACTCTTCTAGGTTTCAGTTAAATTAAAAGAAAGAAAAGCACCATATGGATTAAATCACCACAGTATCAGAATCACTTGGTTCAAGATCCAGGTCAGAATCTGCTTCGGCTACTAGCTCACCGCTTTCCCTGCACAAACAATGCAAAAAACTATGACATGACCATACTACATCAGTCAACTTGTCCTCTAGAGTCTAGATAATCACTAGCCGAGAATGGGAATGCATCTAGACATTGACAGTCAACTTGCCTCGAGACGTGGGGAACGACGCAAAACACCAGGAGACACTCCTGACAGGGCTGTGGCTTCTCTCTTAGCAGGAAGTAACTGCACATTTTTCTTGCTTGAGGATTGGGTTTGATTGTGAGCGTCCTCACTTCTGTTGCTAACTGACATCACAGGTGATGGGAGTGGCGCAGCAGAGACATCTGAACCGACGACTGGACTTACAGGAAGAGTCTCTACGGAGACAACTGGGCTTATAGGAAGAGTCCCTGAGGAATAAGAGTTAACTGATAACTTGCAAAGAAAAAGTACACAATGACAAAAGTTAACTGCTAACTTCCAGAGAAAAGGTATACAATCTATCTTGCATACAAAAATCTTGGGACATAAAAGGGGGTATATATCCGGAGAATTTCGCTGAAACTGAAAATATCCGAACATAAAAGGGTTCATTCTAGTGCAACAAACTATCAAGTTGCTGCAGCGTCAGAAAGTCTCAAGTCTTTTCCTAAAATTGGATATCTCCAAAGCTTTTGATTCGGTTTCTTGGTCATTTTTAATGGAGGTTCTCTCTCACCTTGGCTCTGGGCAGCAGTGGTGCAACCTTGTCTCAAGTCTTGTTAATGGTGCTCCCGGGGAATCTATAATCCATCAGAGGGGACTCCGGCCCCTCTCACCTATGCTGTTCATCATTGTTATGGACGTTCTTAACAGCCTTGTTACCAAGGCAGGAGAGGAAGGTCTGCTGCAGCCTTTATCTCGACGTGCAGCAGGACAACGTATTTCTTTATATGCGGATGATGTGGCATTATTCATTAGGCCCGTGGAAGAGGAATTGAGAATTACTAAAGGACTATTGGAGTGTTTTGGTGCAGCCTCTGGTTTGCATACAAATCTGAATAAAAGTTGTGTGGTGCCTATCCATTGTGAGGATACTGCAATTCAGATTGTCCAAGACACCATGCAATGTCCAACAAAGGAATTTCCCTGTATTTACTTGGGATTACCAGTATCTAACAAGAAGCTGTACAAGAGAGATCTTATGCCTTGGATTGAGAAAGTAGCAGATAGGCTACCTAGTTGGAAAGCCTCGCTCCTGAGCAAAGCTGGTCGAGCGGCTTTGGTACGGTTTGTTCTATCAGCCATCCCTGTTTATTTACTAATTGCGATAAATGTGCCAAAATGGGTGATAAAGGCTATAGACAAGATAAGACGAGGTTTTCTTTGGCGAGGTCACAAAGAGGCCAATGGGGGCTGCTGTTTGGTGGGATGGGAGAAAGTGCAAAGGCCTTTGGAACTCGGTGGCTTGGTTATCCAAAACTTGGAAATTATGGGGTGGGCTCTACAAATGAAGTGGTTGTGGTGGCAAAAAACTTCAGCAGATAGAGCATGGTCAGGTCTCGAAATCCCTTCCCATCCACATGCCCAAGGAATGTTTGCAATCTCGGTGATAACAAATGTGGGCAATGGAAGAAATACCTTATTTTGGACAGACCGTTGGTTACATGGCTGCTCCCTAGTAGACATGGCCTCAGAGGTTGTTGTTTGTGTGCCATCAAGGATCCTAAAAACTCGCAAGGTTGAGGAGGCGTTGGACAACCGGGTGTGGGTACAGGACATACGTGGGGGTCTCTCTTAATGGCTGATAGAGTTCCTCAAACTTTGGGATGCTCTTATGAATTTTACCCTCACAAGTGATGATGATCAGCATATTTGGAAGCATGAAATATCAGGTTCTTTCTCATCCAAGACGGCATACAAGGCATTCTTTTATGGGTCTATTCAGTTTGAACCATGGCGCCGTATGGAAATCTTGGGCACCAGCAAAATGTAAGATGTTCCTCTGGCTTGCCATAAAAAATAAATGTTGGACAGCTGATCAGCTAACAAAGAGGGGGCTTCCTCATCCAGATAAATGTATACTCTGTGACCAAGAAGAAGAAACTATCCAGCATATTCTTACAACATGTGTGTTTGCAAGACAATTTTGGCATAGTGTGCTCTCTCCACTTAATTTGCAGCAGCTGGTACCTAATAGAAGGGAACACAGCTTTGCCACTTGGTGGAGGAAAATCACTAAAAGAGTTGATAAACAACAAAGGAAAGGAGTAAACTCTCTCATCATTTTGGGGGCTTGGACCTTGTGGAAGCATCGAAACGCCTGTGTGTTTGACGGAGATTCGCCAAGTGTCTCAACCTCTGAGAAACTTGCAGCTGGAGGGTCATCTCTGGGTTCTGGCTGGGGCAAGAAACCTCCAGAACCTAGAACTCGGGCGTCTTGGGTTATAGGTCCAGTGCATTTGCATAGTCGGGTCGATTATTTGTAATCTTAGAAAGGTTGTCTTCTGGTTTGTTTTGTTTTACCCCCTCATGTTCGAGAAAAAAAAAGTCCATTCGGATTATTATATTTGTAGAAGATGTTTATAAATCTGATACTTGATCACATTATCGTAAAAAGGTAAATGATATAAATTGTTGGTTACCATTCATGAAAGAAGACTGGAATTTCTCTCTGGCCATTCTTGCAAACTTGAATAGATGTTTATTCAAATCCAAATCTTTCGCCAATTCCTCAATATCCTTGACGTGAGGATCACATTCGATGACTGCTATGAAAGAAGAATAATTTTGAGAAAATATACATGTAAAAAATGTAAAAAAAGAAGGGAGGTATACAACAGAGGCACTTGGCCAGACACCGGAAGGAGCTTCAACTCACACTGTAAACTCGGACTTACACGAAACGAGTATTCCTTCTCTGGACGTTGTGGGTCAATCTTATTGTAAACAAACTTCACATCTTGAGGGGGAAAAAAAACAAGATGCTTGTCAGGGAACACAGTGGCAGCACCGCACCAGCACCATGTAACTAAGCATAGCATCAAGCTTGTGTATGGCTTACCTCCTTCTCCACCGATAACCCGGAAGCCGAGGAACTTATCATACCAGAGAAGAGCTTTTTTTCGTGCATTCTCATCCCTCTCGGTGTCTTCTTTACTCTCTGCTTCAAGTGATTCGAGAGCTGCAACAGGACGAAAACAAATAGAGTGTTATCACTGGCATATTACTTGATGCATTTGTTATGACCTGTGACAATGCCACAGCAATAACAACAACCCAAGAGACAAAAGTAGCATCGGGATAGTAGACAAGGGCGTGCATACACCTTTAAGTTCCTCGGATGTGATTGCATTACGCAAGTCCCTCTTCTCCCTGGAATCCGCCACCAAGCTACGGAGCCGCTCATTCGTAGCCGTGGCCTCCAAGATCGACTCTGTGGCACGCTTGCGTTTCGATTCCTTGGACGACTGAACTGCAAAGGGCGGAGCGGAACCGTATTTCAGTCACCGTAGCAGCACGGCCTCTCGTGAGGCAACCCCAACAGCCCAAAATGTAATGTAGTGGAGAAAGAAAGGTTTGCTGCGCGTACGTGTGACAGCCTCGCTGAGCTGCGACTGGAGGTTCCGGAGCTGATCCTTGAGTCCCTTGAGCTGCTCTGCAGACAGAAACACCCAACACCTTGAGCCGAAACGAGGGGGGAGGTCGGGCGGCGGCGGCGGCAGTACCTCGGCGCGCGAAGGTCTGGTCGGCGAGGGACCGGGCCGGGGCGAGCTTCGCGGAGAACGCGTCCGTCGCGGCCCTGGCGCGCTGCGCGGCCTTTTGTCGCCGAATCGCCGCCGCCACCGCCGCCCGATCCGGCGCCACTCCCCCGGCTCCAGCAGGCGCGGCGGCGGCGGGGGTCTGACGGCGGAGGGCGGCGGGCAAATGCTGCTCGAGGTCGGACCACGACGACGACATCCGCTGCTCCTCCGACTCCAGCGGATCCCCCGAGCGCGGGGGCTCCTCGTCTCCTCCAGATTCCATCCCAACCGATCGGCTCGAGGGATTTGCGGGGAAGAGGGAGAGAATTGAATTGGGGGATTTTGCAACGAGAGAACTTTGGGACTTGGGAGAGGGAGATGGAGATGGATAGCCGGAGTTGGGCTGAATGGTTGGCCCATCTATCCGTGATTATTGTGTTGGTCTTTGATGGGCTCAGTTCAAGGGCCCAGATTGTTTACTCTAGGCGTGAGTAATTGCGTTGTGGAGTGGCAATACAAAATAATACTACTACCTTATGTGTGTTAGAAAAAGATGTAAATCTCACTTCTCAGAAAGTTAATTAATTTTAAATTTGAATAGTTATACATAAAAAGAATACTGATATAGCTATGATACGTAATAAGTATCATTATATTAGTAGTAGACCATATTTTTGTAAAAAGCTTTTATAGATATAATGTAGATATTATTTTCTATAAATGTAGTCACACTTAAGAATGTTTTTTTATAAACACTTAAGAATGTTTGACTCCTTGAGAAATGAGATTCATATGCTTTTTGGACTTAGAGAGACTGTTTTTCTACAGTATCGTAAGAAAGTAGTAGGCCTTGAATTGAACGCCCATATTAGTTTATTTACATCTATCAGTCTGTTCGCTTATTGGTTTCAGTCAGGGCTTATCAGCTAGCCAACAGTATTTTTCTCTCACAACAAACCAGCACTAGCCAGGACTTATCAGCCCAAAAACCAACTAGCGAACAGGTCGTATATCTCTACTTTCTATCTAATATATAAATATTTAAAGGAGAAAATTTTTCTCTCCTACTTTTCATCACTACGTATCCCACCACCGCCTCACTCTCCTCCATAGTCCATCCGCATCTCACTCTTGCCGTCTGTTTTCAATCGAAATTCAGACCATATTTCCAATCAAATCTAACATAGTCCAAATTCAATATGAGACCATATTTTATCTAGACATGTACAGAGTTCGATTTTAAAACATACTGTAAATTAGAACAAAACGCAATTGTTGCATAAATTTCCAAACCGCAAGTTGTACATGTGACTTTTTTTGGTTTAGTTGTACATGTGACGGAGCAACTAGTTCTATCGCAACGCACGTTTTTTTATATATATATTTTTGGGTAATGGTCGAATTAGTTGTCGTATCGTGTCGTGCGCTCCTACTGTGTACCCACTACCCAGTGTGTGTCTCGACGTTGATGATCAAACACACACTCGAAGAAGACTGCAGCAGATTCGGATAAGATGAGATGAGGTGAAACGACTGATTTTCCACAGTGGAAAACACACAGCAAAGGCAACACATTGATGCGAAGAAGCAACTCCAACTCCAACAATGGCATCGTAGAGAAACGGAGGGATGACACGTAAGGAACTCTGCTGTGCTCGGCGACCTCTGGCTCTGTCTGACGCTGCTGACTTGTAGCCATCCATGTCCATCCGTCTCCTCTCCTGCCGCTGCGCCAAAAGATCTGTCCGGACTCCGGACCCCTGAGACGCCGCCGTCGCCCCGTGGAGCAGAGCCACACGTCTCCCCGTCGCGGCTGGCTGGTATGTGTCCTCCACGCAACCGCCACTCCCTCGACCTGCTCGCAGGCGCAACACGACGACGGCCAGTTGATTTCCCGATTTGGTTACCCTCTCTACTGTAGTCTCTTCGCCCTCCGCGCCGCGCTCCCTCCTCCTCCTCCCCCTCCCTTCTCCCACGACGAGAGAAACAGTTGCCGTTTCGGCTTCAGCGTATGACGGCCGCCGCCCCGGTGGCTCCCGGGAGCGGCCGCCTCAGCCGCCCGCGCCCTCGCCCGCCCTGGGTGCGGCTGCGCGGCGCGAGGGTCGCCGCCGCCGCCGCTGCGGCGGCGGCGGCGGCGGCGGCGAGGGGCCATCCTGCCTCTACGTGGGGCCAATCGAGACCGCCAGCCAAGAGAAGCTCGAGGCGCTCTACCACCAGGTGCTTCTGCCTTCCCCTCCATCTCCATGCCAGAAAGAAGCTTCTTTCTTTTATACATAGATTGTTCAGTTCTTGCTGGGGCATGTTTGCATACTACATGCTTACAGTAGTCTGCCTCCCAGCCACAACAATCCACAAGCAGGCTCGATTTCGTTTGTTTTCTTGCTCAAGCTCATTAGCTGCCGGCCATTAACATGCTCTTCACCCCCTGTGATGTGCTGTGTGTGCGCAGGCCAGGGATTCCTACTACAGCGGTCAGCCATTGATCGTTGACGACATGTTTGACAAAGTCGAGGTAAAGTGAAATTCGAGCTGCACTTTGCCAATTAGCTGATAGCTAACTCACCACATACATATTCAGAGTTTCAGACTCCAAATTCGTAGTAGACCAGATTCCAGCAGCTCTTCTTCTGACGAACCATATGCCCTTTGCAGCTGAAGCTCCGGCTTTACGGCTCCAAATCTGTCGTCAAATACCCCCGCTGCAGCCTCATCAGGCAATCGACCTATGCCGACGCCGAGGTAACCTTTCGCGTTTGTTTCCCATCTAAACTTAATCCCGTTTGCTCGGTACTAAGGCTATTGGCTTACGCTCCGATGTTTTATCGGCCTTTGGGTATAGGGCAGGAGGACCAAGCGATGTTTATGGCATTGTCAAGCATCTGGATGTTGCTCCTCCTGTTTGGCACCTCTGCCTTTCTTGTTCCTAGTCTGTACACTCTGAGCATCGCGTTCGGGGATGTGTTTGGAGCAAGGCACCTCCTGTACGGTGAAAAGTCCCTTGATGCGATAACAAGAGCTAACGACTTGGTTTTGGTTGGATTGGGGCATCTAGTTGGTTATCCCATCGCTTCTGCGTCCGGTGAGGATGCAGATATGTCAATTCTCGCTTTTGCCGTCATGTTTGTACATCTCATATCTTAATTTCTACACATGGTAAACCGTCTGGTTGGTTGTTTCAGTTGGTGCTCTGCGGAGCTTATTGACAAACAATTTGGTTGCACTAAAAGGGTCCTGCCCAAATTGTGGTGAGCAGGTTAGGTTCAGTTCTAGTAGTATTGTAATGATAGTAATCAGTTATCATTCTGCTTATCATTTATTTGTAATCATCTGGTGATCTGAGAAACTTGAGCATGTTGATGTCAGGTATTTGCATTTGTCAAGACTGATAAATCCATTCGAGCACCTCATAGAGCAGAATGTCATGTCTGTGAGTGCCCTTTGGAGTACCGCACGAAAATTGAGGTACACGGAACACCTGTATTTTCATGCTACTTTGCATTTGCAATATCAAAATGTGGCAAAAGAAATGAAGTCAAATTATGATTTTCGGATGGCAATGCATGCAAAACAACACAATTTCCTTTTTCAGAGTACAATGACATCTGCTGATCTGCACCAAGATTGTGTTGTATATAAAAAAAAAAAATCTGCTACCCCTTAGCATTGTACATGTTCAGCTCCTTAACTGTGACACATTTCGCATTCAAAATTAATGCTGCAATGCACTAATGAATCACATGTGCTTAATAAAGTTATTTATTATTTATGGGCTCGATTCCAGATTTTCATAGGGTTCACAAGTGGGTGAAATCACTATAGAGTTTTTTTTCCCCCGCTACAGAACATGGCATCTTAGTTTTTCCCCTTTGTTATGGTGTTCTGCAGAAATCTTTGTCAGGGCCTAGAAGAAGTTGGGTCTACGGCCGGGTTTATCTAGTGAAGCAAGGGCATCCTAGGAAACGGAAATGGATAAATGACTAAAATTCTAATTGCAGCTGATGAAGAAAGTTTAGATAATCTGATGAGATGGAACCCTTCTGATCGACTGAAACATTTTTCAGATGCCACTCGTATTGATCAGAAGGGCTTACTGTGTACGAATCATTTTAAAGATTTGATCAAGCCAAGTGTTTTGTAAAACAGATACATTCCTTTCTGAGATGTGTCCATACGCAGCAGATGAACCCATGCTGCATTATATTCTTTTCTGTTTTCTGTGTTTAGATAAACCCATAGTACAACAATTTGGATAAAGAACTGCTCAAGAGGTTACGAAAGTGTCATTGCTATCAGGAGGGAGGGTCACTGAAAGGCCGACACTGTGCACCAAACATGCTTAATCATTTGATCGAAGATGTGCGTTAATTAATTTATCCTGGATAACTCAGCATGTATCCAGACTTGTTCAAATGTGATGTGTTATACAAGTATATGTATGAAGTTTTCAGGGTTAATATATGTTCTCAGATTCATTTACCCGAATCTGGAACCTGTCTTGATGACTGATAACACTTGATCAATTGCATCCGTTCTACCCTCAGATTATATTCATAAGATGAGACAAAGCAGCTTGCAGAGTTTTAACAGCAGTTGAGCTGTTTGGCTTGAACAAAATTTCATAACACTCTCGACTGGATGTAATTATGTATTTACATACTGTACTTTACAAAGACTTGAAAATGTAAAAGCTACATGATAGACACAAAACATCCAGATCTCTGCCTCTTTACAAATCCCTCTATGAACCTACTATATTACCTACACCTACAAAAGGGGAAAAAAATACTCTAGCATATAATCCACTCACTCAAACTGGTTTTACAGAAGGAGCAGGCTTCCCCTTCACTGCCACTTTGACACCATTGTTGTCCATGCTCCGACTGCTTGGCCTCTTCTGTAGGTGATGGTTACCTCCTTCCTTGGCGTCCTGGAGCTGTTCTAAGGCCGTTACCACCTCATCCATGCTGGGCCTGTGCCTGGACTCCACTGAGAGGCATTGCAGGGCAAGTGCTGCAACCTTCTGCGCCCTAGCAAGGGAGTACTGCCCGCCCAGCCGGGGATCCAGGATGCGAAATATGTGCCTCTTACTTCTCAGGTATGGCCTAGCCCACTCTACAAGGTTGTGCTCCCCGTTCGGGCGGTTCTTGTCCAGTGCTCGGCGTCCTGACAACATTTCTAGGAGTACTACTCCAAAGCTGTACACGTCACTCTTGGTGGTCAGATGACCTTCACAAGGAACAATGACATTTGTCAGTAGGTTCAGTAATTAGATTCAAAATGACTCTTAAGACTGGCAGCAGTATGACCATGAATATAGTGTGAATGAGACATAATTTTTTTTCTGCTACAATCCAATCATGCATGTTTCGGACAGATTTGGTTAAATTTTAGCAATATAATTCCAATCATTTGAGTGCAATTCATGGCTCATGATGCTAGTTGCATATGATGATCTGGAATCTAGAACCACCGCAATACCTGTTGCAAGGTATTCTGGAGCTGCATACCCATGAGTCCCCATCACCCTGGTGGAGACATGGCTCTTGTCACCAGTTGGACCATCCTTGGCCAGCCCGAAATCAGAGAGCTTTGCATTGAAGTTCTGCAGAATATTTGTCGCTACGAGCTCAACCAAACCAACAGAGCTATTCTGTTTGTACAAGGATACGACTACTGAATATTACATACCGCATCTAGAAGGACATTAGAGGTCTTGAAATCACGGTAGATGACTTTAGCTTCATCGCTATGGAGATATGCAAGACCTTTAGCTGCTCCAAGGGCAATTTTCATTCGTAGGTTCCAGGGCAGTGGCTGGAAATAGGAGCTCCCTGCATAATAACGAAACATTTTATTACCATTCCTTCAAATGTGAGAAAGAGCAGTAAGTAGCAGCAAAAAGGAAGGGCAGATGCTTACTCCTAAACAGATGATTCTCCAAACTCCCGCGTGGCATGAACTCATAGACAAGGAGGCGCTGTTCGTCTTCGAGGCAGTAGCCAACGAGCTGTACAAGATAGGGGTGCGACAGTGTTCCAAGGTAATTCACTTCAGTCTGCACATCAAAGGAACTGCACGTTATACAAAACACAAAACTGGCACGAAACAGCAAGTGGCTTCTGCCCAACAAACAATAACTCCATGCAGATACTAACCAGCCACTCCTTGTGACCCTGGAAGCCTTCCTGGTTGAGCTTCTTGACGGCAATGACCATCCCTGTGCCCGGTCTAGTCGGGGCGAGCGTCTTCTCATCAATCCAGCCCTTGAAGACCGAGCCAAACCCACCCTCGCCCAGCACACTGTCTGGTCTGAAGTTCCTGGTGGCGGTCCTCAGCTCATTGAAGGTGAAGGCCTTGACGTTTGCCGACTCCAGAATCTCATCCTCGCTGCGGGGGGTTGGCAGCATCGACGCGGATGAGGCATGGCTGCTGCAGCCGCTCAAGGCTGCTGCTCCATTCCTGCTAGCGAACTTGGAAGTTGTCCCTGACGATCATCAAGAAAAACAATAGAAATTCAGAATTTCGTGCATCATATTCATTTCCCTGCCGAATCAAGCTAGCTGCCAGTACATCTCATTCGGCGTGTTCGTGGCCGATAAGCATGACTGGTGCTGATTCATTGCGAGAGGAAAACGCTGTACCATGGCTGATAAGCCTCGACTGAAACCAACTGAACGGGCTGATTACAGTTTATCAGGGGTATTTATATTCCTTTTTTCGGTATTAATAAAGGGAGAAAGAAAAGGAAAAGAATCCATGAACGAAGTTAGAAGTAGGTGGCAGTGGCACCAAAACTGAAGTTTCGTCTTTACTTCCTTAGCTTGGCTTAGAAACAAAACAAGTAAACCTTTTGTCGTCGTGGAGCAGTCAAAAACATTGAAAAACGAGCAAGGATTTAGCAGAAAGGTAGCACCAAAATCTGAACGTTCAATCCAGTGCCGTCAGTGGCATGGCATGTGAGGAAAAAGTCCTATAAAGTGAGCTGCGCACATGGAAGGCTTTGGCCTTAAGCACATGGAAGGATCCAAGAGGGCGAATCGTATGTGAAAACTGAAAACAGACGTGTTTCTTTTGAGCACGCGCGGGCGGCAGGCACTAGGTGCCAAAGTATGTGATGGCAGTGATCATACACGCGGACACAGCCTGTGATGAGCCGATTGATTGATTGGTTTTATATATTATATATGAAAACTAAAAGGGGATTAGCAGCAGCTAGTGTCGAAATGAACGGAGGAGAATCGCAGAGGACAGTTGGACGACGAAAGGGGAAGAGCACAAAAGGCTAACATGATTGATTGATGATGGAATAAATTAAATTAAGCGATCCAAAGAAGAAGAAGATGAAGAGAGGAAGGAACCTGATGGGGAGATGGCGCCGCGGGACGGGCTGTCGGAGCTGATCTTGGCGCCCCAGCAGTTGCCCATGGTGACGAGCACGCGCTGGCTGAACCGCTGAACGAATCCTCGAGACGAACGCCGCGGGCTCGATCAGAAACGCCGCCGTGGCCGACGGCTCTGGGCTCGAATCTTGATCCCGAGGGCCCGGAGCTCGCTCGTCACGGCGGAGAAGAGCACGAGAGCTGCAAGAATCAACCGGCGCGTCGAGCCGGATGCTGTGTGTGTGTCTGCCCGAAACTGCCAAATCTTCTCCAGTGTCCCAGTCTCTCAGAGTCAGAGAGAGGGTAGAGGGGTAGAGGAAGGAGGTGGGAGATTTGGGAGAGCAGCCCAGCACAAGCAAGCAGAGCAGAGGAGAAAAAGGCGAGACCTTTTTGTGGGTGGGGGTGGGGAGGGCAACGCAAGGGGGCGGCAGAAAAGCCGGCGGTTTCCCTTTCCGGATCACGCACCCTGCGTTGGCCTGCACTGCCAAGTGGGGCTGAACAACTTTCGCGCCACCACCATCAGGGGCCGGGCCTCCCTCCCTCCCTCCGATACCGCCTGCCTGCCGCCGCTTCTTCTAGAAGTAGGAGCAGGAGGGAGATTCAGCCGCCATTAATGGCGGGCTGGGCGGGGCGAATGGAGGGGAAAGGCTCACTCGTCTCTGGGTGAGAAAGCGAGAGGGCGAGCGAAGCTGCGTGGTTGGCTCCCCACCCCTTTCCTTTCCTTTATTTATCTTTGCCTGCCGTCACCCCACGTGAGGGCCCCGTGGCCGTCCGATGCGCATCGGACGGAGGTGACGCCTTCCGTGGTGGGTAGGAAACGTGAATGAATATTAAAATAATATAACAATTGATGGATCAATTTGCCGGCGCACGGCTCTGTCCACTGTCCTCTCTGGAGTCCAAAGTGGTGTCTCGCTGACTAATCCTAGACGTTATTATTTATTTATTTATTTATTCATTTTCGTTTCGTGTGCAAAATATTTTATTATATATTTTGATCTGAGTTTTTGGAGAACAAAAGCCGTCTGCGACGCCAAATCGTGACCAATGCAAATGCAAGCAAGAAACGTCCGTACGTTGTTTCGCGCGTGCGTGACGTCCGTAGGTCGTACGTATTCAACCATATTTATTCATTTTATTTATGTTATTTTAATTTTACCTTGAAACAAAAAATGAGCAGCGGCGGCGCTCGTTACTTACTCTTACTAGTACTCTATTAATTAATTTGTTTTGGTTTTTTTTGTAAACGGTGGAGAGGCAATCAGGCAAATATAATAATATAATATAAGGTGTCAACAAATGATGGCATGCGCGCACACGTCCGTTCACACGCAATGGTCACTCATTGTACTAGCTGATGTTTCCATTGCCAACGTACCTAGGGCAACCACAAAGAGAGAGCCGTCCTATGATGTCAAGATTAATTTATTAATTGATTGCTCTATTTGAATAATTAGTCTACATATACAAGGTGATGTAATACAACTGTCTGATGGTGTCCATGATACATCGAGGCGAGGCACAGCAGCACAGGGCAATAGGGCATGCTACAACTATAATGTTTTGGACACTTTTTGATTCAAAAAAAAGTGATTAGGTAATGGTGGAAGCATATGCTCTAAACGAAGGGTTGATGGTAGCTCAAAATATTGAGGAGGCAACCGTCTGATTGTCCAGTCCAACTGTATGGAGGTTGTCGAAATTATGAGTAATGCAGGTTTCACTGCTAAATCAGTTGTTGCAATATATGATGAATGCAACATCGTTTGGGGAGGAGATATCCATTATGAATTAGCTAGGCGAGTGATGTTTACGGAGGAAAATTGTATCTAGGACGATGATCCCCCTAGTTTTATTGTTGATGTGTTATCAAATGATGTAACTATTCTCAATAATAAAGCTCGCGATTTGCCAAAAAAAAAGTGATTAGGCGGCGAGCCAAATGATAAACCTTGTTGGCAACACAGGCAAGTCAATGTTTCTTCAAAAAAAACACAGGCGAGTCAACTTGGGATAGCTAGCTCCATCCCTAATGCAAATAGCAAATCTCGCAAAAACAAAACAAAATTAAGGCGATCTATCAATGCATGCATCCATCCATATCCATCCTTCGTTATCCGGCCCGGAGCTAGCTAGCTAGCATATGCATATATAGATATAGCGTGTGTGTATGGATGGACCGGACAAAATATTACTTTTTTATGGCCGCCAAGTTGCTCCTTGTGATGTACACGTTCACAGTGATTGGACAAGGACAACTTAACCACTCGAGACCATGAGCGAGATTGTTATCAATTGGGTTCAACAGGTACTAGCTAGAAAAGAAAACCAATACTCTTATTACTCGTACGTTCCTTATAGTCACATTCGTAGATTACCTAGTCCAGGCAATTAAATGCCAGCTTATCCATCCGTTGAACAAAAAAAGGTAGGTTGTCACGCACAATGTTTTTCTCTGTCCCAGTAATCGTTTACCTGGTACTAATCCAAGGGGTTAGGTCGGCGGGTTTGGTGTGCAGTGCCACCTCAACGAAATTGTATTGATGTGAATGTGATCTGGGGACTCTTGAGTCTTGATTGTGAATTGCTGCAAACTCAGACCCCATTCAAAGTGAAATTAAACTAGAAAATGGTGAACCAATTATTTTTTCGCCGATCTGACTCTTTCGCAGACTATACAAGGACCAAAGTAGAAACCAAAATCATTTAGAGCCTTACCAAACAAGACCTTAAGCACCACTAGTAGTGCGCAAAGATGAAGTCTCAAGCCTCATTTTTTCCGCACCACTAGTGGTGTCCTACGTGAGAGTAAGTTCACATACTACAAGTTGTACTTGAGTGTTAGGCATAAAAAAAAAAGTCCCATGTGAGAGAGTTTAGACGTGGTCTCAACCTCATACATTAAAGCGGTGGGTCTTATACGAATAAAGAATAAGAAACTCAGTGAATCCCTGAGCAATTCTAAACCAAAAGAAAAATCGGCTACCTACTCTAGCTAGGAAAATTAGAGGCTAACAAAAGAAACTAGTCCTTTACCTATAAGTAGTACTCCAGGTTAGCAAGGTTCGGTAGATCTCCGTTGAATTGTGTGCACATCGCCGGCCGTGTGCGTGCACACGTGAGAGCTTGCATGTGTTGGAGCGACTCTTCTTTCTTCTTTGGCTTGCTCCTAGTTTTGTCTCGCCTCCAGGGGAACACGCAGTCTGTACACGACGCAAAAATCACAAAAAGAATGACAAAAAAATATGCACATGTTTGGTAACTCCGACACTACGGTAACATTTTTCCTGGTGGAGAGCCGTGCACGGCAAATACAAAATTTGGCTTTTATTGGTCCGGCTTTTGAAAAGGCTCTCTCCCTGATTTATCGACAAGCCTTATCAAATGAAGTAAAGAAATGGCAGCAGCCGGGTTTGACCTAGGAGCCAAGCTAAACCTTTTAGTTTCCTACCGTACCGATTTCTCCTTAAAAATACTCTCCAAACCCGTTTTGCTAAACGTCTTTTTCTAGAGTTTTACCTCCATTAGAAAAACTAATAGGAGGGGCTAGACTTAGTGCCATTTTAGAAGGATCTAGAGCTCTGCCGAATAGATCGTCCTAAGCTAGCTTCCGTGAGAGTGCTAAGCTAGTGTGTTCCTCAGTTGTATTGTTTCTATTATGCAAATAGTAACAATAGACTACGAGTTTGAATCTTTTAAAATGGAAAAGAACATTCTTGGACACAACTATAGAAGTCTTTACTACCTCCGTTCCAAAAAGATATAATCATAGGTTTGGATATAGTCAAACCTCCTTAAATTTTACGAAGTTTAGACAAAATATTATTAGTATTTATAACTTCAAATATATATGTTATAAAAAGATATTCCATGATTAATAATCTCCTAAAGATAGTGAGAGTTGCTTTTTTTAGAACGGAGGAGGTATGTGTAGTATGTCCGGCATTGGTCAAGCCTGCCGAGCTATACGTCTCGGTTGTCGTCGACCAAACAAGCTACTCTATCTTCTTCAATATACAAAATCGTTGTCATTCAGTCAGTTTGGTAAAAAAAAAAAATTCTTACTCCTACTCGCCACCGCATCTATTCATGTCCGTACAAGGTCTTGCCTAACTTGGACCGAACGTCACATGTGAAAGGGCCCCAGTGGCATAAAAGGCTAAGTAGCACACGAAGACCTGAGTTCGACTTTCGAATATTTTAGAACTTCTCCTTATACAAGATAATTTTATATAACACACTTGTACCATGATTAGTACAAGTAAATTATCATTTTTGTGTTTTGTTATTTGTCTTTGTGTCATAACACATATCAAATTTTTGTCCTTGTCTGACTATAAAAATAATTATAAATTATTAATTGTCTTTGTGCTAGCACAAACCGGATTTTTATGGGTTTGTTGTTTTGTCTAACGGTTTTTTTTATTCTTGGAACCAAAGATTATAGATTGTATCTACTGTAATTGCAACGAATTGAACTAAAGCTACAATTTTAATATAAAATATGTCATAACCGTCGTCAGAAGGAAACTAAAATTCAGGCATCTGGATTTTAGCAAGTCTCTTAATTTTGTGGATTGGTGGAGTATTCCAAAGGAAAGACACGCTGGGCCAAAAAATGTCTGTTTTCTTTGCAAAATTCCAGGAGGGATTTGGACAAGTATTTTAGTTGTATGTATATATGCATGTATAAAACATATACCAAGAAAAATAATACCACTAGTACCTTGTATCTCTGGATCATACAAAGGAGGAACATATATGTGAACACACGCTTGTGAATAATCATCAGATGAGAGAGTCCATCTTTGTGGCCTCATCGATGCCGACATGCATGATGAGCCTTTGCTTACTCCTACGTTGCTGTCAATGTCATCACGGTATCTACGTTCTATCTGCGCTATGTCGGCACGCCAACTAATAAATAATTGTAGCCAGTCGTCTTCTATATATATATTTCTTCCATCTCAAAATAAGTGTCGTTATGATTTTCATGCCAGTTAAACTTTTTTAAGTTTGACTAGACCTATAAAAAATATTAGCAACATTTATATCTTTAAATTAAATAAGTTTATTAAGAAAACAGATTCCACGATCTATCAAAAAAATTATGTACTATAAATATTAATATATATTTCTTGTATATTGGTTAGGTTAAAAGTGTTTGACTCCCCAACATTTATTTTTGGGAGGGAGGGAGTATACAACTAGCAAGCTACATAAAGCACAGATAGTTTGTTTAGTATAGTATTTGATTTTTTTATTCTAAAATTGTTTTATAAATAGTTTTATTTATTTGATTACTAGTTGAAATGCACGTGCGTCACGCACGTGTCCATAAAAAGTCTTTCATAATAGATGAATAAAGATAAATTTTGTAAATCCAATTATTATAATTACAAAATCATAATATCATACAAAAAGAATTGTTTTTAATAAATAGGGTGCAACCATAAATCATGTTATTTCTAATGCATAATAGAAAGTAGAAACTGTCTCAAACTCAGAATACATGGATAGTTCGGTAAAATAGATCAAAAGGCAATCTTCATAATACAATGGAGTACATCAGATGGATGCTCTTTCATCTTCTCGACTGCATCTTGAGCACACCAAAACCAAGATAACTGAAGTTTGCATCTAGCTAGCAGACTGATAACATTTGTAAAATTCAGAAATTGTTTGCATCAACATTAAGAAGACAGCAAGAAACAATGCAAAATCTTATCTGTCTCAGCGTCAAGCATGTACAGTTGCATCCGAGGAAACAAAAGGAGAAATATAGGGAGATTGACCATCTCTAGGGGCATAACCCCGGGCATCAATGGCTTTCAATCTGCACCATTGAAGTCCCGCTCTGCATCTTTCGTGAGCGCTGCGTTCAAGCTGGTCCAAGCAATATATTTAATATTAGTGAGTGCAAAAATATGGGAATACTTCAGTTTGGTGGAGACCTTTAGGAGCACCAATTCACACCCCTACCTATAATATATGGCCACTCCTGTTACTTGAATATATAAAAGAAAGTTGTAGATTACGGTAAACATATGCAGCAATGTTTTATATTAAATCAGATGAAATTTCATCAATACAAATAGACAGCACTCAAGACAGTTACTGCAGGATTCCTGATGGCAATCATAAGTTCTAGAGACGGATAAAGGATTTTAACATTCAGTTTTGTCCAAATGGACCACACAAGAGCAGTGGTTGGCAGCTGAAATATGCACTGTAGATATGGTCAGAATCAGAGATTTACCTCCATTTGAAGTTCGCACACATATCGCGTACATGTCTAGTAGAACAAACAGTTTCTCTAGTGACCGTTTAGGAGTTTACTCATAGCAATTGCCACTCCTAAACTGAGTAGTAGATAAACTGTTCTTTGTTATTGCAGCAGCAAAGCAGTCATCCCTCAAAGATTGACTGCACCCAAAAACTTGGTCGCAAAGCTGGCACTCCCCAGCAAAAAGAAGTTCATGTTTCAGGCACAGGCAAATGTCACCGGAGCAATGCTATATCACAACAACAGATCTATGAGAGGAAATTACTTGCAACAATTAGCATGAATGAATCAAATTTCCTATTTTAGACTTCAAAATTTCCCATGGCATTTTCTGCACTTCATACTTGCAACAATCAGTGTGAATGGAAGGCGATTCACACTTACAAAAAGCAGTTCAATTGACACTTATCACACAGCAAAGCACACACTCCTTTGAATTAAAGGGAATTCTTAGTATGACCAACAGAAGTACCAGTAGCTTAATAATTATCTGAATGGATTATTCATGTTTGAGGCCTTCATAAAGTATGGCTATCTTAGGCAAGCACACTAGTTAAATCTTTGTTCGCTCATGGCCGCACAAACTGATTCAGCATTTTTTTCTATTAACTGGCCACCCATCTAGTTTTTTTGGCAGACTGTAAAGACATAAAGCTATGTAGAATACGGTTAATCCCATCACACAGGTATGCTCTGTTCAGTTCTCGTACATTCACAAGCCCTTTTTTAGCTATACAGCAAAAGATAGCGCTACCAAATCAATGTTTTGGCATTGTTTTATTCCTCAAAATCAACTCTATTTTGCACAAATGGTAATAGAAAGCAGTGACGAAGCCAGAAAAAATTTTAGAATGGGCTCAACAAAATAATAGAGGCTTTTTTATCTTCTCTTAACCTTAGCTCCTCCTACCTAATACATATATGCATAAAATTTTAAGAGAGGACTTAGGGGCTCCACGTGCCTAGGATCGGTAGGGGGGCTAGAGCCCCCTAGCCCCACCACTGCCTCCGTCGCTGATAGAAAGGAAAAGCATGTAGAAAAAATATTCACCAATAAATCTGAGGTTCATGACACCAGAAGGGATGCCATTGCCACCATGCGTCCATGAACCGTGGGGGAAGAGATGAAACGATCCGACCTCTATAATTGCTCCTCCATCGATAGAATGCGTAGCTCTCGTCCATCCCGGCACCTCGAGTGCCAATTACACGGAACAAAAAAAAAAAAAGAAAGAAAGAAACGTCAACACCCTCGACGCTAGCTTCCGCCAATACCTTACTCGTCACCCCACCGATCGAGCCTCTCCAGAGATGGAGTCCGGAGGAACGACGGATGGGCGGAACCGTCGGCCGACCCGGCCCGATGGCGGCGGCGGCGGCGGCGGCGGCGGCGGTGGCAGGGGGAAAGGAACATAAGAGACGAGAGATAGGAGGATCCATTATCGTGTCGAATTTTTTATTTTTTAGCCTTTTTTGAAAATTTTTCATAAATAGGTCCCTGGAGGTATGAAGTATGATTTCAAAATCTAGACCCTTAGCTCGGCGCCATCGTTGCTGGCGCTGAGGTCTTGGGCTCGACGCAGATGTGGCGGTAACTTGGCAGCCAGCTCGGCGCCACAGATCCTGGCGTCGTAGATCCTGGCGCCGAGCTTAGCGCCGTAGATCTTGGCACCGAGCTTGGCGCCAGGATCTATGGCGCCGAGATAGTGTTTTAACCCGGCTCCCAACCTTCCTGCCCGAGTCTTCTTCCTCTTCTTTCTCCTCTATCTCGGGTTTTTTCTCTCCCCACTTCGCCCTACCTCACGAATCGACATATTGGACCTTGGAAACTTTGATTTGATCCGTAGATCTTCGAGAGCAAGGTATCCTCGCTCTCCTCCTAGTTTTTTTGCCTCGATTCGGTATATATTAGTCGGATTTTTCAACCTAAGAATCATCGTTACTTAGGGTTTTATGTAATTTTTAATATTTATATTATACAACCGTAGGATGCCAAGGCGTGAAAAAACTAGCAAACCAAGGTAAATGCAGCGCATGTTGTTATATTATGAGTTCATTGTTGTGCATCAATTGGAAAACCCTAGGTTTATGGTTTAATATTAATTGCTTTCGGTTCTTAGAACGAAATTGGTTGAATTATAGTTATGTTCGACCTATTGCCTCTGCCTAGTGGTGTTCCAATGCCCATGTGCTTTTGCGACGATCCTTGCAAGGTAGCCAAGTTCGATGAAGAGGACACGTATATGCAGAGGTATTGGATGTGTTCCAATTTTGCGTTTGAGCCTACACTTCGTCAGCGCCGCATTAACAAGATGGTGAGGAATTGATGTTTGTATCATATGACATCTTGCATGATTTTTTTTGTTTTGTAACAATTGTATTTTTTGCAGACCCCTGCACCGCTCTATGATTTTGAGCAGTGGATCGACACTGAGATCAAGCCTAAAGACAGGGAATAGATGCAGAAACTGTTATGGTGGAAGGCAGAGGACAAGGAGATGATGGAGAAGAGACGCGGAGAGGAGGCTACAAAAAAGGAGCACAAGGAAGAGGAGAAAAGGAGGCGTGTTGCTGCGTATAGGGAGGAGAGGGGGAAGAAGTTTGAGTGTGTACGCCGAGCGAAAGCAGCGATGGAGGAGAATCTAGATGCCCTAAGGAAGGGAAAGTGGCATCGTTGCACTCAGTAGTCTCCATGACTTGCTAGTTATATGATTTATTCATGAACAATGTTGTCTACTATCGGCACGTACTTCTAGTTTTATTGTGTTGTTTACTGTGGCATAGTATTGGACTTTTCATTATGTAGTTGTTTTTATTATTTGTGGTCATAATATTCAGTATAATGTTGCGGACGTAGTAAAATGTGATCACGTGCTACAAACACAACCTAACGAAGTAGGGCATTATATAATTCAACACATAAAACACATGAAATGGCATGTGAGAACATGTATCAAACTAGGGTACAGAGTTCCTTCGACTAAACCTAACATGCCTTAGGTAATTAAACCAAACAACAAATACATGGATATGCCATATGAATAAGATAGGGCCGTTCTAGTAGTGTGGTCACATAGTAAATTGTGTTGCACTTTCTCCACAGTAGCCTCCCATTGTTGGTGGTGGTGGTGGCTGGGGTGACGGCGGTGGCTCCTTGTTCTTGTGGTTAGGGCAGGTGAAATATGGATCATTGCAGAGTGCCTCTTATGAATCGACACCATTATTGTTGTCGTCTTGTTCGTCGTTCTTGTAACCGCTGCTAACTTCCCTTTCTAGATCGAAGATACGGTCCTGTAGGTAGTAGATGTACTCTGCATGCGGATAAATAGGTCGAGGATCGACACACCTAGTGAACCCACAGTTTTCTTCGGTCAAGGAAGACTGCAATAAGTATGCCATGTAAGTTGTATAGAAGAGAAACATATTGAAGAAACAAATAGTAATAGCAATTACCCATGCTCGCGGGCATTTTAAGAAATGACGACCTCCATCTATTCCCTCGGTGAACATCTGCACTAGGCAGTCCTCACCATACATGCATTTTGACCACTCTTCTTTCCGTTCATCGTATCCTCTAAGTGGTGCCTCTTTGGTGAAATCACTTTTGCCCTCAACTGGAAACCTCTCATAAAGAGCTTCCTCAAAGAAATCGGGACCAAGTGAACCCTCCCACACAATGGTAGCTCCCTTCCCCTTTCCTCTCTCTCTGGACGATCCTCCAGACATTGGTACTACAACGAAAGAAAATACTAGTTGGGAAGTAAGTAGCAATGCATCCAGCATTGCGTATATATAGGCAGAGGCAGGTTTAGTTGCCATTTCAATGTGTTATAACTGGTCACAAAAAACCTAATTTTTTAGCCTCTCATCTGGGTACAGCTGTAGCATCTATTCGTACACACACACGCCCACACAACACACGCACACAACTCACACCACCTGTGTACAAACAAACCTATAACTACACCCAGATTTGAAGACCACGTCCTTCTTGAGATCGCCAAAATCCACTGATTTCGTAGGCGACGGGCACGTCACGATCCCATTGTAGCATCACGCGTGAAAGGCAGATGCTTGGAACCGATCCAAACATCAGCTAAAATTATTTGGGGGCCTGCCCCGGTGAGGCAAGCAAGTTCGTCCCATCAGGATTCGAACCCGCGAGCAGTCCCTTCACACCTGGAAGCCGGACCAACCGAACTAACGCTCGGTCCTCACAAGAAGCCTAATTAGTTTCACTAAAGAGCCTATTTCAATGGACACTGAAAAGCCTAGATTTGTTTCCTAAAAAGTCTATTCGTCATTGACATGATAAATCACTGAAAAACCTAGATGCTATAGGTGTACTATGTAAGTGAAGTGATAAATCGCTGTTGTCATCGTACTCCTCGTACTTGTAACTGAAAAGTCTATTTTCATTGTCTGAAAAGCCTAGATTCATTCGCTGTTACTGAAAAGCCTAGATGCTATAAGTGTACTATGTAAGTGAAGTGATAAATCGTTGTTGTCATCGTACTCCTCGTCCTTGTAACTAAAAAGTCTATTTTCATTGTCTGAAAAGCCTAGATTCGTTCACTGTTACTGAAAAGCCTAGATTCATCTGCAAAGCGTCTGTATGATACAATTGTACTATACATGTTCTAATGAATTTACATTTAATCTGTGTACTATATTTGTGCCTTTTTAGCAGTATAGTATAATTAATGATTCACAGAAAAAATTCACAAGAGTTTTCCTTATTTCAGGAGCATCCACAGTTACAAACAGAGACATTATTATATAATCCAAACATTTAATCGTCCAAAGAGCACAATACAACCATATCGAACATCACAATCAACATAACATGTCCTGCATAGTAGAAATAGTCCACAATGTCCATACTGTCCCAAATAGTTATAGGTAAGTACCTACAAAATCTATAATAGTATATACTAACATCTACCATAAACCCTTACTGTCTCCTAGTCTTACCCTTACCCTTGTGACCAAGAGCGCTGGTACCTGGAGTATAAGGGTTAGGTGGACGGCGTCGCCTAGTGCCTGAAGGCTATGTAGGCTGAGTTGAGGGAGCGTCCTAGAGCTGAGAGGGGCCAAGCTCCTTGTGCCTCTGGTCCACGTCGTCCTCGTCCCCTGTAGGTGCTTGGCTAGAGGAACCTAAGCCTCCTCTACCTGCGGAAGAAACGTACAAGTCTTGCGTTGTGGCTGTCCTGTAACCACAACGAGCAGCCGCACGGCGTAGCCGACGTGATAGCCTCTGTTGTACAAAATTATGTTAACTGAAAGGATCTAACATATTAATAATATGTTTGAAAGAATATTTTGAATCTTACGTCTAGGAAGCTACGCGTGTCGTCGTCCCTGACTCTCGGACGAAAGCACTCAATGTCTTCAATGGAGCATTTGAGGGTATTGCCATGCAACAAAGTTTTCAATAATAATACTTCTCAACAGATAGCAACATGTTTTGTTTTATTTTGTACAAGAATCTAACGTATTATAAGGATGATACGGTGAAAGCTCTAGTTTGGTTTTGGTGAATTGATGAAATCCTAAGTGCTAACCTAGTTTATCAAAGTGATTATGAGATAGATAGCATTACTCCAAGTGGTGAAGCAATGGTGATCATGACATGATGATGGTGATGACATGGTGATGATCAAATGCTTGAACTTGGAAAAAGGAGAAAGAAAAACAAAAAGCTCAAGACAAAGGTGAAACTTGATAGGAGCTTTTCGTTCTAGTCATCGAGACACTTAGCGAGTGTGATCACATTTTGGATCGATAGTCGTACTATTAAGAGAGGTGAAACTCGTATCGAAATGCGGTTATCAAAGTGCCACTAGATGCTCTAACTCATTGCATATGCATTTAGGATCTAGTGGAGTGCTAACACCTTTGAAAATGATTGTGAACATATGCTAACACACATGCACAAAGGTGATACACATTGTGTTTAGCACTTGGGAGCAAGGGTAAGAAACTTCACCAGCAGAGTGTCCGCCCGTAGAGTGCGGACAGTCGGACGGTGCCACCGGCGCCCTGTACAGAAAAGACAGGGTTTACAAAGTGCACCGGATGCTGGTAACATAGTGACTAGATGCTAGTCCTGCGTCTGGTCAGTGGCGCGCAGTGAAGGCCACCCTCGGTCTCTTGATCGGACGCAGGCTGAACACTGTTCAGCGTC
Organism: Miscanthus lutarioriparius; assembly: GCA_904845875.1. Taxonomy (NCBI): domain Eukaryota; kingdom Viridiplantae; phylum Streptophyta; class Magnoliopsida; order Poales; family Poaceae; genus Miscanthus; species Miscanthus lutarioriparius. The sequence continues at coordinate 76,882,238 of CAJGYO010000016.1, read as the reverse complement.
CGGTCGTGCTGATGTGGCAGCGCACAGAGGAGACAGTGAGTGACCGGACGCTGGGTGAGTCTGGTCGGTGGTGACCGGACGCGGCCGATTGCGAGTGGAACCTTACTGGAAATTATCGGACGCTGGGGTCCTGCGTCCGGTCACTTTGAGCAGCGCGTCCAGTCATAACTTAAATATACTGATGACCGTTGAGATTGGACGATCAGCATTTGAAGCAGGGGCCACATGGCATGCATCGTGCGACCGGACGCTGGGGTCCTGCGTCCGGTTGATTTGACCGGCGCGTTCGGTCGCCCCGACTTCTTGGGAAACAGAGAGCCAATAGCTCTATTCGTGGGGGCTCTCTATTTAAGCCCCATGGCCAGCTCAAGCTCACTCTCTTGGCCATTTGCATTGACATAGCAACCTTGTGAGCTTAGCTAAAGCCCTCCCACTCATCTTCATCATTGATTCATCATCTTTGTGAGATTGGGAGAGAATCTAAGTGCATTACTTGAGTGATTACATCTAGAGGCACTTGGTATTCGTGTTTCGCTGTAGGATTCACTTGTGTTCTCTTGATGGTTGCCGCCACCTAGATGACTTGGAGCAGCGAGGATCGTCGAGCGGAGGTTGGTGATTGTCTTCGGCTCTGATCGCGGTGATTGTGAGGGGTCTTGTGCCTTCCCCGACAGAGCGCCGAAAGGTAACTCTAGTGGATTGCTTATGTCATTGAGTTACCTCACTTGTGAATAGGTTCTTGCGGTGTCCAATTGTGTGGACAAGGTTCGTGCAACACCTCTTAGCCGCCGAACTACCAAGTGTTGGTCAACACAACGGGGACTAGCGTATCGGTAAGCACGTGAACCTCGGAAAAAAAAATGGTTGTCTCTTACCCTTTGGTATTCTCCCGGTGATTGATTTAGTGTTCATCTTATAATTGGTTCACTCCTCTACACGACGGTATAATCACCCTACTCACTCATTTATATTCTTGCAAACTAGTTGTAGCAAGCTCTTTAGTATAGCTAGAATTGACAGCTTGCTTTGTAGTGTAAGTTCATTTAGTGGAGCTCTTTAGTGTAGCAAGTGTGAGAGATCTTAGTGAGTAGTGACTTAGTAAATTATGTGTTTAGTGATCATAGAAACTAGAATTGTTGGATAGGTGGCTTGCAACCCTTTTGGAGCTAGAGCAAGTTTGCATTTAGATATTTGTTATACTAATCAAATTGCTCTAGTTGATTTGTAGATTTTTAAATAGGTTATTCACCCCCTCTAGCCATATTAGGACCTTTCATACGGCTCGAAGGTGGCACTAACTAAAATAGATATCTCTAACGCATAATATACTGGTATGCAACTTAACGTAAAAAATAAAGCAATTGACTTACCACTCTGTCTAAGATTGGTCCTTCCTCCACCTGCCTTCCTGCACGAGTAGATTGGTCGTACGCCGTGTCTTCATCGTCGGAGGAATCGATGTCGGCGTAGTCATCTTCTGTCCATTGTAGCCTCAGCTTGCAATGTGTCGCACGTTGGTACCAAGCTTGGTAGCGTCTGAACTCACGGTTCGTGTGCGGCTCGTTGTTCTCGTCCACGTTGTCGTGCAACAGCTCCCATTACTCAATGTAGTACTAGTGGTGCTTCTCCCAGTCAAAAATCTTTCTGTTCCTCTGATGATCCAACCTGCACGTATGTCATCATTACTTAAATCCATGTACATGTCACCATATTAATGGAAATGAACCATCACGAGACAATTGAAATAGAAAAACACTTACTTGTGTAAGTCAATGCCAGTCGAGAACGGAGCCGTTGGCCAAAGCCGTCTCACTCCAAATTGACGTGCAACTCTATCTGGCAGGTGGAACTCGACATCATAGAAATAGATTAGAGGGCACCTCATCCTATAGAAGTCGTTGTCGTACCCACACATGTTGCTCAACTGAAAAGGAAGTGCCCCCTCTCCATCATACGGCTCCCATGACACCTGCAACATGTCCAAACAAGATGTTAGATGCTATACTAAACCATTTCAAACCAGCATGGGTAATAAAATTTACTTACACTAGACGTCGTGAGCGTGTCTAGCTCGTTCGTGAACTCAATGTACGTCCGCTGTAACCACGTGTGCGGAAACCCTAACCTTGTCCTAAAGGTACGCCCACGTCAGCTGCCGACGTGGAGGCTGACCTGGGAACCACTCATGATGAGCCAGAACCTCGGGACGAACAACTGGTAGACGAGCCCACATCCACAACTGGAGCAGATACACGCATCCACCAAGTGACGCTGTGGACGAAGTCTGACGACACGCTTCGCAAAGCTGCCGGTAAAGAAAACCCAAGACTACAGAGACCCAGCTGTACTGACACGCCTGGTCCCAGTCACTGAGGCAGTGGACCCACATCCACGACGTGGGCGAGGACGGTCGACGCGGGCGTGGGCGTGGACGGTGCGGCAGCGGTGATGGCTCGGTAGAGAGAAAGAGAGAAAGAAAGGGAGGGCCCATACGTAAGAGAGGCTTGGCGCTAGGATTGTTGGCGCTGAACTCGGCGTCAAGATCCACGACGCCGAGCTGGCTGCCATGTTAGCGTCCACGTCGCCAATGTGGCCCCGAGCTCGGCGCCATAATGTATGGCGCCGAGACGTGTAAGCTCGGCGCCACCATCGATGGCGCCGAGTTAAGGGTCTAGATTTTGAAATCATACCTACAGGATATATTTGTGAAAAATTTTCAAAAAAGGCTAAAAAATAAAAAATTCGGCGGACCAGTCCCCAGGCGTGACTGAGCTCCCCCCGCGTGTGAGTTGTGACCCACTTCCATTTGCCACTGTATGCGCACGCAACTCGAAAAAAGCAAAACATTTTTTTAATTGCTATAACTTTTGAATCGTGTATTCGTTTTTAATTTTGTCTGCACCGGTGTGTTCCGCGTAACGAGATCAACAAAATTAGACCTAACTTGCATATTTTTCAAAAAATTTTTTTTTGTAGCAATTTACATGTAATACGTGCTAGGAGATTTACAAAGGAGTTACTACCATATAATATTAAAGTTGCTACTCCAAAATATACTAAATTTGTTACATAGTATGCACATCGGTTGTTATTACGGTAATATAATAAATATCAAAAGGAGTTACTACCATGTAATACTAAAGTTGCTACTCTAAAAATATACTAAAGTTATTACATAGTATTCACCAGCTTGGGGCAAAAAAATATCAAATGAGTTACTACCATGTAATACTATAGTTGTACAACTGGGGGGATTATTAAAATAAACATTACATAAGTTGCCAACTAGGGTAGGCAAGTTATTATACAACATATTTCAAAAGCCAGGACACATGACTTGCTGCCAACTAAGGGCATTTATTAAAAAAGTGGGTGGCAGCACAAATTAAGATAAGCTGCAACATATGCGCAAATTATTAGAACAAGCACAACTAGCTCGAATATGCTCCTCCTTTTCCGCTCGAATCTGCCGGTAACCACCCCCGCTCCATCTATCCAAATTTGCTCCTCCTCTCCACCGATTTGCTACTTCTCCCTGCAGATTGGCCGCTACTCTCCGCACTCAAACACATGAATGCAAAAAATGAAAACAAAACTAAAATAACTAAAATTACAAACTGAAATTGCAAAAATAAAAAAAATTGAAATTACATACTGAAATTACAAAGTGAAAATGCAAAACTAAAATTACAAAATAAAATTGAAAACTGAAATTACAAACTGAAATTGTGAAACTGAAATTAATAACTGAAATTGCAAAACTGAAATTACAAAATGAAATTGCAAAAAATGAAATTAAAAACTGAAATTAAAAGCTGATGGAGCAGGACGAAGACGCAACGAATGAATGAACCTGCAGTGTGTCATTCATCAGTCTTCATCGTCGTCTGTCTCAGTGATTGATTGCCAAAAAAAGGATGGGTTGTTGGCTGATAAAATGTTTGTCATCAGCGATGCTCCGTGGACGACGACGAGTACCCGTCGTTCAAGAAGCCGGCGGCGGCTCCAGAAGAGCAGCAAGCAGCAGAGGAGGCCCCAGTGGCAACCGAAGAAGCCGCTGAAAAAACACGCTGAGGCCGTGGAGGAGCCACGACCGGTGGTGGAGCTGCCCGCGGTGGACATCGTGAAGGAGGAGGACGCGGCCACGGACGCCGTCGCGGACGTGGAGCCGCCGAAGATGATGATGGCCAGCCGGCCGTCGTTCAAGTGGTCGACGCCCACGGGCGCGCGCATCGGCTGCCACCAAAACTACCCGGGCGACGTCAAGAGCATGGCCCTGGAGCAGGTGAACCTGTTGCCGAGAAGGTGGCTGTGGCGCCGTCGCCTCGCCTCGCCCCATCCCCAAGATCAGGCTGTCGCCCAGCCACCGGAATGGACAGCGGCCGGCAGGAGCAGAGCAGAGCCCGGCGCGGAGGGGAGCGGCCGGCGGGAGCAGAGCAGCAGCACGTGCACGGCGCGGAGGGGGGCCGGGGTTTTGCTGGGCCAGCCCAACGCGGCGCGCGACCGGTCGCTTAAAAGACTTTGCGATATAAATGCTTGAACTGGAGTTACTATAAGAAACCTTCGCCCCTAGGAGAACACCAGAACGGAGCAACTTTTATTTTGGGCCGGTCCGACTCAAAAACATGGCCCATGTCCATTTGGCGCCCAAACGCGCTTTCTAGTTTTCTCCTTCCCGCCCTAACATTCAAATTTCAAGCACTCCACTGCTCCCTACCCTCCCCAACAGCCAACATCCGATTGCTTGCTCCAGGAACCTTCCACGAGGCCCCTCTTCGGCATGGAGATGGGGGTGGACCTGTCGCGTGGGGCGGTGGCGCTGATGCCGGAGCAGCTGCCGGCGCGGGGGCTCCGCCCGGTGCTAAAGGTGGCGGACGTGCAGATGCTGCCGCGGTGGACGCGGAGAGTGACTGACCGCCACTTCGCGGTGCATGCGGGTGCTCTCCGACGGTGCCCAATGCCTGGAGGGCGCGCTCGTCTCCGATCTGAACCACCTCGTCGCGGACGGCGCGCTCCGCCGCGGCACCGTGCTCCGGGTCCTCGACTTCGTCTGCAACAGCCAACACCATCGGCAACCGCAGGTGAAGAATCGCCCCCGCGAGATTCCCTTGTCCATTTCGTGCTACGTTGGTTGGCCACTATGTGTGAGGGCGTTTGCATCAAACATCGTACCATAGCGTGTATCCCCACAAGTGTTCGGGGGTCTCTTTCCTTTTTCTCTTGTAATTGGGCCTTTTCTCCAGCTCCGTTAGGAGTAGGAACTGCAGTCTTGAACATAGTTGATTCAGTACTGCCGCGTACAGTTCTTCGAGAGAGAAATTGGCCTATGCTGCAAATTTAATGAAAAGATGTTGCCTTTAGACCAGCTTATTTTGGTAACGTACGTGTTCTGGACAAGTATATTTCGGGCGCTCATGTATAGTTTCAGTCTTTCTGTTCATTGTAATGAAAACTCTGAAGAACAACAAATAACAGAAGCTATAACTCTGCCTTTTTGGTCAACCAAAGATAGTTCTAACTTCTAAGCACTTGTTTCTCTGTTGAACAAATACCAGCAGCTCTGCCTTTTTTTTGGACAACCACCTATTTCCTTGAACGGGTTTCTTGCTTCATGACATTATCGATGTTGATTCTACAGACTGTAGTAACCATGCTTGCTACTTTTAGACTTCTGGTATTGACTGTTGAGTCACATTCAAACTGGTGGGTTAAATTTTGGCGTGTCTTTATCATAAACTTCATCCTTTTTTTAAGATACTTTAGATAAATGTAGGCCTGTGATTAAATAAGATTATTGTTGTTGTTTGGCTGGATAGTTTCAATTGGTTGTTTAGTGTTTATTTTTCGTATTTAATGATGGATCTGCCCCTTTCCTATCATGCTATGGTCGTCTGTAGCATCTAATTTTAGCTCCTATACATCAAATAGCAATTCTCCTGTGTATTCCCGTAAATTGTTGTGGTGCTTATCTTCTAGCTAATTTTCTGTTGTTTGTTTAAAAGCTTGAAAATAATTCTGTGGTCTTCAGCTCAGTACCATTTGAGTGAGTGGCAGTAGTGTTTTTTGTTTGTTTGTTCTTGTTGTTATTTCCATAGCTCATGTTACTTAGGGCCAGAACACGTCTGATTGTGGAGCTAACTGCATATGCATCATGATTACATTTTGTATTTCATTTCATGTCTTTGAGGGAAGTGTTATTCAATGCAGCTTGAAAATTGAATTGACAATTCTTTCTTCTCCTTTCATTTCTTGAATTCTTTATTCAGGGTCTACGTATCTATCCACTTGAAATTCTTCAAACTGTGAGCACAATAATTGGAAGTCCCAAACCCTATGAGTATGGACAAGGTGTTTGGTCTTGTTGCACAGCAACGGAGAATGGTGCAAAACTTAACATGTGATGGTCACGGACAGGGCGATTACATGGTAGGTCCTTGTTTTGCTTCAGAGACAGAAGTTGCAAGGAGAACAGTTTCTCAATTAAACAATGGAAACTTTGGATGCCCGGCTAACGAGACTTGGTTATTGTTAAAGCTACTCTCTCATATATAAACACTAGAATTTCTGTTGTACCGTTTGCCGACTGGCAGTGAATGGTAGGCAATGCAACATGAAGGTTGACAGTAATGGTGATGGGTGTTGGCATTGCAACAGATGCAACCAGTCCTGTGTAAGGGGTGATTATAGGTACATGATTCTTGTTCAGATACAGGATGCAACAGGTATGGCCTATGAGGCTATGTTGTTGTGCTGGTGAGGAGATATTTGGTTGCAAAGCCAAGGAGCTCCACTTCTTGTCTTCTTGAAACATGAAAGACGAGACCATGCACAATTTGATGGTACCATTCAGAGTGCACTCTTTCGTGACTCATGGGTATCCATTCAAACTGAAGGCTGAAGGAGAGATAAATCAATGATGAAAAGCTCGCCAAATGCATCATCCGGCTGAAAGGCTGAATCCATTGACTGAAAGTTGTCATCTTCTGAGTGAGATAGGCATGCTCCTACAGGAAGGTTCAGCCTCGACCTCTGTTAATCAAGGCATGGCAGCAGAAATTGCTTGGGAAACTGTTTCAGAAATCACAGATGTCTTGGGATCCCTGGTTAAGCCAGTGTGGATCACTGTTAAAGCAACTCTTTCAATTACAAACACCCAGAGTTTCTGTTATGTAGCATGGCCTTCGGTGTTGAATGGTAGCCAATGCTGCAGGGTCACCAGCAATGGTTCTCTGGGTGGTGGCACTGCAACAGATGCAACATGACCTTTGTAACTTGTGATTGTAGGTTCAGGATCTTCATTCAGCTAGAGGATTCGACGGGTGAGATTTATGCTACTACTCCATACTTCGCAAGAGGTTGCGGAGGACATGTTTGGTCGCACAGCAAAGGAACTCTCCTTAAAGTGTGTTCAGTTTTGTGAGTATCTCTATTCAAGGCGAAAACTAAACTCAGAAGCATTCATGGATAGAAGGCTTTCAAAGTGCACCATTGTCAATGTAGAAGCTTTGAATCCATCGTCTGAAAGTCATTGTCTTGTGAGGGTGATCATTAAGCTTTTGCAAGGGAATTTAGGCTCAGCCTCCGTGTGCCACACACCCGGCACCATTGTGGGCACAAAAACTGATTTATCAGATGTGGAAGTCTGACTACTCCGGCATTGCTGGTGTTCTCCTAGGGGCTATATAACTATATATAAGTGCACCATTGCTGCTGTTCAAAGTCCTCGAGTGATGCTGTGAGGTCTCCATTTAAATTTTTGAACAATGAAGTCTCCGTTTAATGCAATGTAGCGATTATATCTTTCTATATTTGTGCTTGTTTTCTTGTGTGTGTATGTATGGCGAGCTGCTGTATATCGTTTTCCGGGATGTTGTATACATGGGACATTCCTCTTTTGGAACCTACCTCTTCCAGAAGATTCTATTTGAACTTTTCATTTATTTTTTGCAATCAAAATGTGGAATGAGATTTTATTATATTACTCTCTCTGCACTAAAATACAAGATATAGGTTTAAAATTTAATTTGTTCTAAATTATAAGGTATTTTAGATTGTTCAACCTCATCCGTGCATGTTTGTCTTTTAAACACACCCATGCATGTATCTATACATGGCTTTAAAACACTATTTTGTCCAAAATGACTCGTGTAATTTATTAACAAAATCAATGACATGCATGTTTGCCTCTTTAAATTATGTCTTACTAAAAAATTAAGTAGATTAACAACCAAACTAATTAATTAGTGAGACAAGTTAGCTAACTATAGTCTTCGGCGAGACTCTTTATTTGATTCTAAAATTCTTGTGATGTCTTGTATTTCAGGATGGAGGAAGTAGATTAAAGATGGCTTATAGTAGATCTGTAGACACTACACTAAGGTGTGACAAATAAAGTAAGCTTAGATTTGTTTTTTCTCTTCATATAAGGAAATAGCCTTTGAGTTGATAGGCAAGCAAACCGCATGACAAATAATCCATATCACAATCTAAAGAAGACATGTTTGTGAGTGTTCTTATGATTTTGGCTAGCTTTATGCTAGGAGCTGATGTCGGTGCTTCACTTTTCTGTTAATTCTGTAAAGATAAAGAAAAACGGCTTCTTTTGGACAGTGTATAAAGATTTGTAGCTAGAAGCCAGAACTATTTTGAGAAGCAAACAAATTCCTTACAAATAAATAGGACCTAATAAGACAATCAAGCCATTGGCCCATACTATTGAGTAGCTAATAAATGCAAACCTTCTTTACAATCAATAAACAACTAGCTAGGCTTATTCTACACTAGCACGGCTAAACCGCAATTGCCAAATAGAAGAAATTTACCCGGTGTATCTCTAACAACAATTGAGTCAAATTTCGGATGCATGATATATACTAGAAGGTAGCATGCATCCACGCACATTAACTTTGACCCATCAATCTTGCACTCAAACTTTTTTTTCTCAAATACGCAAAAGATTTGTGTATCATTGTATTAAGGAGAAGAGTTTAAAGAAACATATGACGCGCTTCTATCGAGCGCCGAAGGAGGTCGACCTAACACAGCAGAAGCTGGACCATCCTAGCAAAAGACCTCATGTTTCGATATTACATAAAAGGAAACAACAAATATCGACGCAGCTTTGTGGCCTAGGTGGCCTCGCGTCTTCGCGGCTGCCTGGACGGTGCCTTTCCAACGGCCGGGAAGAGCTCGTCCAGCGCCTCGGCTTCGGACGCAGTCGGGTTGCCGTCGAAGAGCCTGTCAAAGGCCTCCAACTCCGAAACGGATGGCGCAGATGGATCCCTGGTGTAGCCCATACGCTGCATGATCAGCACCTCACCTCGCTTGGAAGCTGGCACTCGGGAGAGGCTCTGAGCCGCTAACCGCCTGCTCCGCCACGGCAGTATTGACTTAGCAGGAGGCTATTTGGGAGGCTCGTGAATCAGTGGAGAGTCCCTCTTACGCGTGACATTATTGATGAAGCTCTCGAGGCGTTGTTTGGCGGAGTCGTCGTTGTCCACAGCCTGGTGGGTAACCACTGGTGGTGAACTGGAAGGGCCATCCACCGTGAGGTCGACCACGTGTGTCTTCGGCGAGTCCACTGCCCACGGAATGGGGCATGGGGGTGGTGTCCGTAGCACACAGGAGGCTACCGCATCCTCCAGCTGGGGGGCCGCCACCGACGGTGCCTCATCCGGAAGCTAGGGGGTCGCCGAAGTTGACGGGAGGTGCTCAAGGGAAGGCCACGCGACGATATGACTGCCGACGAGCGAGGCTGCGAACTCCTCAACCATTGGATCCTCCGAGATGTCGCGATCCTGCGTGGCGCCCGGGTACAACGTGAGCGTCAACTGGGTCGGGTTCAACCATGCCCGTCGCGTTGGTCAGCCCACCGTGCCTTGCCTCAATTCCCTTGCCTCAATTCCAGCGATTGAGGTGAAGTCCAATGCCGTTTGGGCGGCCCCTGTCGACCGCCCGTCACTGTCGGTGGAGACACTCATTGCCGCAGCGGTGTCGTCCCCCTTCAGTCGACGCCGACGTCTCCGACGCCTTCGCCGTCTGCACCCACCGCTGCCATGCATGGTCGCACCTAGCACAGCAGCTGCTGCACCTGGCATAGCCCCGGCCGCGCTCGACGTGTCGCCCTGAGTACGCGGCCGGTTGCCCAAGATACGCTCTCGGACAGGGCATCGTTGTCGGCCTTTTAGGGCACCAACTATGCCGGAGCCGGAAGGAGGCACCTTCCGCCGCTGCTTATAGTCCCGCGCGAGGTGTCGGACCCCCTTGCATCGGAGGCAGCGTGGAGGCAGCTTGCAGGTTGCCACCCTGTGCGCGGTGGAGAGACAGTTGATGCACTTCCCGCGTAGATCCGCCGGATAGTGGGTAGGGGGCCGCTGGTTCGCTGATGCAGTGCGGGCGGGGCGTGCCCCTCCGGCACCACTTAACGACCCCTGTGACAAGACCTCACGCCCGCCGTCGGCATCCGGAGCGGAGATGCGCTGGCGGGTGGAGCCCTCGCGACGTCCGAAGTCGGCGCCGGCGAGGACACGCCATCCACAGCCCGAAACAAGCGTGCTGCACACCACCGGGGCGGCGCCGTGGCCGCGAAGTCCCGCGTTGCGCCACCCGTGCACAACGCTAGCACCAGCCGCACTATTGTGCGCACCTCCTGCGACGTTGGCTGGTCGGCCCCTCTCAGCTAGGGGGCGCTTGCCCCGCCCAGCAGCAGCGTTGCCGCGAGTGCTCATCCGCCCAACGACAAGCCTTGGGACGCCCCATCGATCCGTCCCCAAGGTGGAAGGGGAGGCAAGGGGGGACAGAGAGGACGACGGGGTGGGCGCGGAGGGGTGCACGAGGAAGATGTTGAGCCCGATGCCGGATCAGGCCGCTGTGGAGAACTGGGCGCCGAGGCGTTCTCGTCATCCGAGACCCAGCGACTCGTCCTCCACCAGCCGCGATTCAGGTCGGGCGGCGGCTGCGCTTGGCGGCGGTGTGGGGGGGGGGCCAGAGACAGCTCCCCCGTAGGGCTACGGGGAGCACGTGTCAATGGTGACCGCCCCCGATGGTGGAGGGGGCATGGGTGGCGCCGTCAGCTCTGTAGCGGAAGGAGTGGGCTCCACAGGCGATGTTGGAAGCGACGCGGCCTCCCCACGAACGGCCGAGGTGCCTGCACCCGGCCTAGTGGCCTCAGCGCGTTTGTCGGCCGCGACGGTAATGGTCATGGCAGCAGCAGCCTCCAACAGCGTTGAAGGGGGCTGAAAGTGCATCTAGCCCTTTAGTGAGTTTTGGACGATTGAATGACAACACGATTAAAGGACTAACATGTTTGCTAAGTGTTAGACAGGAAGTTGATTATCTCATAGATACTTGATGAAATTGTATAAAGCCAAAATGATGTATTGTTGTATAAACAATCTAGTTCAAGCACAAGACAACAATGCAAATGGAATTCATGCAAATGCTTATTTATTGTGGGATTTCAATGATCTATGTGAAACCAAGCACGATAAGAGTCAATTAATGAGACATAAGGGATTGCATATGGAATGGTCTCATATTTGAAGCTTGCTAAATTGAAATGAAAAAGATGGCAATACATGAATGGATGATTCAACACAAGATGTGACTTGATGGCTTGAGATGGTGAAGATAGCAAGGAAAGGCTTCAGGTACTAAGCAAGGGTGAAGGGCAAGCGGCGGCTTGGCGGCCAAGAACCTAGCTAGGGTGAAGAAGGAAGTACTTGCATTTAGTTGAGGTACTAATCAAGCTATGATGGCCATGTTTATGTGGAGGATCAAATCACTATTGGAATGTTTGATAGAAGTGACTTGATACTTTTTGGAGTTATTCATATTTGATGAATGGAATCAAGTCACGTGCTCAAGATGGCTATGCTCAAGTGACAAGATCAATATTGACATGTTGGCACCCTCACTTGATGAAGATTGAAAGACCGGCATCAATTTCAAAGAAGATCAACTCAAAAGGTTTAATTTCGTTTTTCTTTTGATCTTGAGTTAATAGGTATGCCGTACTATTAAGAGGGATGCAAGTTTAGGTGGTCTGAGGAAGATAGAGTGCTCAAGCATATTAAATTAAATCAAAAGAGAGACACTCTAGCACTTCACGAGCACATAGAATAATTTTACTCAGGATCGTCGGTGTCGGAAGTCCCGACGTAAGCGGAACTCCCGGCGACCGGAAGTCATGACTCTTGCCGGAAGTGTCGACTCCTCGATCCACAACTGCCAGGTGATCGTGGACGTCCGGAAGTCCCGACCCAAGCCGGAGTCCCGACATCGATGGTTCTCACGACTGCTTGATCGTGCTCGTCGGTCCGACGTTCGTCGGAGAAGTTCCGGCGTTGGCTGTCTCGAGTGGACTTTGACCTCGCATGAACAATGTTTTCTTCATACGTCGGAAGTCCCGAGATCTGCGTCGGAACTCCCGACGTAGATCTGAACGGTTAGATTTTGCCTTGGAGTATATATACCCGTCTCCTCCATTCTAACCGTTGCCCACTCATTTCATTGCGACAAACACTCTACCAAACAGCCCCCAAGCATTCTAGGCTCCCCTCTCTTCACTCCCTTGCTTCCAACTTCGATTCCCAAAGGGTTTGAGTGATTGGAGAGTGGATTGAGTGAGAAAAACACTTTGAGCAAGCTTGAGCACTTGATTTCTTCGTCAAGCTGGTTTGATTTGCATTTGTTACTCTTGGGGATTTTCCCTAGCCCGGTTAGGCATCGCCCAAGAGCTTCCATCTTGTGGAAGAGCCTTGGGAAGTTTGTATTACCCTTGTTTTCTAGTGAAGAAACTCAAGTGACCTTTGTGGTATCCTTGAGTGAGGCAAGGAGGTGGAAGAGACTCCGAGCCAAGTGGTCACCTCAACAACGAGGGACGTGGAGCTCCTTTGTGGGCTGCCGAACCTCGGGATAAATTCTTGTCTCCAGCGTGCTTGTTGTTGTTGTGATTTGCTCAAAATTACTTGTATTTGGTTGTCTCCTCTCTCTAGCTATTTCTTAGGGTTTGGGACTCGATCTACGGATTGGTGGCTTATCAACGTCAAGAGAGTGACCCAACACCTTACCTTACCACTAGGAAGTGGGTTTGTAAGTTATCGACATCACAAAGTTCATTTTAGCACTTGTAGTTCATTTCCGTGAGGGTCGGAAGTCTTGACAGCTTTGCGTTGGAAGTTCGACTCAAACTGTGGGGACTTCTCGACACGTCGGAAGTTCTCGACCCAATCGTCGGGACTTCCGACACGTCGGAAGTTCTCACCCAAACGTCGGGACTTCCGGCATTAACGCATTTAGTGCATTTTGATTCAACTCTTTGGTTGCAGCTGTTTGGCTCCCTAGGTTTATCTAGTATCTTTTATATACTTTGTGGCTAACTTGTGAGGGGTGGTATTACTCTGATTTGGAGTTTCCATTTTGGAAACTCCTATTACTAATCGTTTCCGCTTTTAAAGGTGTTGATTTTTCAGAAACGCCTATTCACCCCCCTCTAGGCAACATCCTAGGTCCTTTCAGGGGCGGACTGGATGGGGTGACGCCGGATTGGGGCCCCGGGCGAGGCTACGCGGAGCCTGCGGGCTCAGCACCGGCGGGGGAACCCGTTTGGGCCGGTCTGGCGTCCGCCCATGGTGGCGGATCCTCACAACTTTGGCCTTAGAGGCGGCCGCAACTGGCTCCGATGGTGGATGGGGCGGTGGGGCGCCGGTGGATGAGGTTCCCGTGGTGGCGGCGACCGCCCCATGTGGCAGCGGGACGCCGAAGGAGCAGCCCGACATGGATGGCGGCGGCCGTCGCCCGGCGCACTCGAGTGCACCCGCGCGTGGGCGAGGAGAGGAGGGTGGCGCAGCCGTGGAGGCAAGCTCCGGCTCAGCCAGGCGAAGGAGGCGCGCCATCATGGCGGCGCCGCCAGGGGCGGGGCGGCGCTGGCCCGCCATGGTGGTCGGCCGCTGCATGTGCGAGGGTGAAGGACTGGTGTGGACAAAGGTAGGGGGCTGGTGGGGTGGGGGAGGGGGGGGGCGGCGGCGGCGGCGGCGGCGGCACCAGGGTGAAAACCTAACGGGCCGCGCGGCCCATCCAATACGCTCTGCTCAGCCGCTTTATTAAAAAAAAACTTGCACTCAACAACCATTGCATTTATAGTAATAGGGTTTGATTTATTGTTTGCATTAGCCTTATTAGTCTGAATTAGACCTTTACAGCAGTAAACTAGTAGCAGCATAAATGTATGCAACGTCCAAATTATTCTACACTAGCCGGCTTCTTCTCCCGCGACACGTAGACAGAAAACAGCCGAGGAGACAGCTCGATCGATCGTTCCCGCGGCGTCGTCATGCACATCGCCGGGGTGGCCCACAAAGAACCTGCAGGTGATAGCGACACACACCATGCATGCAGGAATTAATGAAATGAAACTCCATCAAAGTAGCACGCGTGGAGTGAGGCAGATCGAGAGCTAGTTTTGACCTGTGCCATGGCACTATGGCAGGCAGGTTAGTCCCTCGGGCTTCTTTGCTATTCATGGACACGCACACGGCCGGCGTGCCGTCCGTCAATGACGACGCACCCGTACGCCCTCCGGCCGGCACCTTCCGCGGTTTCGCGGCGAGGTAGTTCACTCCATCTTCACCTTGAACTCCTCGTGCGTACGCGCTCTGCAACGCAACAAATCACGATCGATCACCTTCATGGCGTGGCGTTCCTTGAAGGACGGCGCAGCCCGACGGTCCCTGAGCCCTGAGGTAGTCGACGCCGTGAGCGAGGCAGCAAGAGCGCGGGCGCCCTCGGGCCTCGGTTCCTCCACCCACGGCGTGACGCCGGCAGAACCGCCGCGCGTGGCCTCGTAGAGCTGCATGCCAATTGCCAGCCTTCCCCGCCGTGTAGTCCGCGTGCTTTGAGCACCGCACCGACAGACAGGCGACGACAGACCGTGTTCGCCGTCGCCAGCGGAGGCTCCAACTCCAATCCCTCCCCCGTGCCCATCGGTCGTGGCCCGCGCAGTGCACGGAGGCCAGCCGCGCCACGGCTCGATGGCGCGCGTCTTCCTAGCTTGGCGTACATTGCTGGATGCGACGAGCCTGTCTAGGTGCGTCCGTCTGTCGGTTGGTCGGCCGGCGACACCACCTTCGGGAGCTAGCTAGCTGACCGGCCGGGCGACGAGCCACGCCCACGCGATAGCGAGGCAGATGGAGCTCTCGCAGACGACCTGCGCTGGGCGGTGACGCCATGGCCACGGCGCCTGCAGCAGGTGTGGGCAGCCCGCGCAGTCTGATTGCCGCCGGGCCGCCACCACGATCACGCCACGCGCGCCCCGAATCCGATCGACCACCGCCTGCAGTCTAAAGAGCTGCACCAGTACGTGCACCCGGACGCCGTCGCTGCAGGTCTCGGCTTTGACCAGGCCATGCGATGCGGGTCCCGGTCGCCTGGGAGAGGGAGACTCACTGGAGTGGGAGACCCTCGTCAAAAAAAAAAGCAGCATGCATGGACTCAGACTGGCTAGTGGCTCCCACCACTTCACTTTACCCCTGTAGCCTTAATTCCATTCCATCGAAAAAATAAAAAAGAAAAAAGAGTCGGCTGGGGTTTTGCGGGGCGGAGGCGGCGCGGCGCAGCCTGGTCGGCGTCTCCACCGCTGTCGGTCGGGCCACCAGCATGGCGCCGAGGATGCGGCCGCAGCTGCCCGCCCGTGATGCGAGAGCTGTTTTCGGGGAGGTGGGTGCACTGCTCCTGAACCGTCCTATTTGTTTTCTTCAAAAAATTACTGCGATGCTTGTCTGTTTCATTGATGATGGATTGAATTGATTGGTGCTTGTTCGGCGTGTGTCTCCATCCATTAGCGCGTTTTTCGGGGAGGCGGGTGCACTACTACTACTCCGTCCTAGCTACCACCCGCCGCGTCGCTATTTGTTTTCTTCAAAAAAAAATACTGCGATGCTTGTCTGTTTCATTAATGATATTGAATTGATTGGTGCTTGTTCGGCTTTCCTCCGACCATCGTGTGTCTCCATCCATTAAAATAGTTTCGCGTCGCTTCCATTTTTTTTCTTCAAAAAAATACTGCGATGCTTGTCTGTTTCATTATGATGGATTGAATTGATCGGTGCTTGTTCGGCTTTCCTCCGACCATCGTGTCTCTCCATCCATTAAAATAGTTTCCGTGTCAGAATTGGAACGGCGGCTCCCACCGAATCCAATCGGAGCAGAATCAGCGGTAGCAAAAGCTCCTGCCTTTTATGAATTTGTCAACTAGGGCCTCGTTCTCTTTGCAAATTTTTTCAAACCGATGAATAGACGCCTTATTTTTGACAAATATTATCCAATCGTGAGACCAACTTCAAAAGATTCATCTCATGATTTCCAACTAAACTATTTAGTTATTTTTTTACCTACATTTAATATTCCATGCAAGCGGTTAAAAATTGATGATATTTGACATAAACAAGTAGGATAGGAGTAAGGTGGTAAATATTGTCACATTATTTATAAAACTAAATAAATATAGATTGAAACTAAATACATAGATTGAAATTAATTTACGAGCCGAATCTATTAAGCCTAATTAGTCCACGATTTGACAATATAGTGCTACCGTAAACATGTGCTAATGATGGATTAATTAGGCTTAATAAATTTATCTCGTGGATTACCGACAGATTCTATAATTTAAATTTTTATTAGTATCTGAACACCCCATGCGACACCGCCATATGACACCTCCTAAACTTTAATAAGTGGATTCAAACGCCCCCTAACCTTCTGTCCATGATTTGGCATTATTAATTAGTTTGGCTATGTTGTTTTACTTTAGTCCATGATTTGGCATTATTAATTTGGCTCTGTTGTTTTACTTTCATAAAAATCATCAGGCTCCCAGGGCTACCTTCTGTCTGTACAACAACCCTGACAAAATGGCAAGGTCCTTGAAAAAACTGCTTAAGTGGGTGATGGGGCTCCTTGCTAACAGTGCACCAGTGTTTGTCACGGGTATTTCACCGTGCGCGTGAGGCCACCTGGCGATTGGGACCCAATTTGCTCCTGTAGTCTTGGCATTCGGTCTTCGAGATCTCTATCTTCTGGGGTATCAGGACAATGCTGCCGGGGGTATATGGAAGCTGTACGATGACTCTAATTATCTGATCGGTAGCGGCGCTGATGACCCGGCCAATGCCGACTTCTGGCAATTCCTTAACTACAGTGGCGGGTACAACCAGGAGATGTATGAGGTGCCGATTGGATTGGCGTCCATGTACTTTGCACTACACACACTCAACAATCCAGCGTCCGACGACATGGCAATCCGGTTGGCCCTCGGCGTGTATATCATGGTGATATCTGAAGGCCTGCGGTTCCCAATCTGGAAGCGCTTTCTGGTGGATCACCTCCGTCGGTTTGAGACAGTGAAACTTACCGATGAGTCCAACCGTTTCGATGCCCACTTCACTGAGTGGTCAAACATCTGCAAACGGGTGCGTCGAGGACCAGCGACCTTTGTTCCGGGCAATGGATTTCACACGTACAAGCGACTGATTGAGACTGTGCATGTCCTTTTGAGCCGGCCACCCGCCAATGAGCTTTGAGGTCATCCTTTTGAGCTGCCCGGCCGGCTATCCTCTACTAGCCTTGAGATATCTATATGAATGCACTTGTATATCTTTTTGCACTTTGTCGTGGTCTAGATGCACCACCCTAAATGTTAATTACGCTCTTTGCATTGATCATGTCATAAACATCTTCTTTAGTTATGCTGTCATGGATTTCTTGTTTGAGCGATCATATGAAATGATAGCTGTTAAGTCTTGAATTGTGTGTTGTTGCAAAAATTCTTGCTTGTGTAATGTGTATAGCCTTGCTATGAGCAACTCTAACAGATTACCTGAACACTCTACCAATCCCCAATTTACGTATTGGAGGCCAAAAAATACACTACAGTAGACTATACACATGCGCCCCCCTCCTACTACCTATTCTTATTGGGCCAACAAATCAGACAACCTAAATGTTTTTTCTCTCTCCTTCACGCTCGCACGCATGCACCCTGCCCGCACTGCTCGCCGACACTGCCTTACTCCACGGCGGTGGCCCTGTGACCTCACCGACGTCGCCCCGTGCCCTTCCTCTGCTTGGGTCGTGCCATCCTCCACCGAATCTAGAGGGCCGCCTCCACGGTGATCCTAACGAAGAAGGACGCGCCGGTCGTCTTCTTCTACGCCGAGAAGCCTCCCCGCCACTGCTCCCTCAGGCGTGAGCCCCTCCGACTCGAACGGCAGCCCCGCTTCCCAACAGGGAACCCTCCTCCCCACCGGTAGCCGGTCTCCCTCCCTCCCCGTCGTAGCTCTCTGCTCCGGCCACCGGCATGGCTCTCTGCTTCAGCCACCGGCATGGCTGATCCGGCACGGTGGACTGCCACCGACACGGCTCTCTGCTCCAACGAGAAGAACATGTGAGAGAATGACATGTGGGACCCACATGTCATTCTCTACTAGGATTAGTTTGAGTAGCCAGTTTTAGATAGTACCGTTGGAGTTCGGAAATAGATAGTGTATTTTAGGTAGTACTGCTGGAGATGCTCTAATGTGCTTAAATAACTATAATTAAGTGGCAAACAACTTTTGAACATGTTCCAACTACATTTTGTTACAATGAAAAAATATCGGCCAAAAATAATAAGTTTCTTTTACTGATTGATGGCATGTTTAATAGTTAATTAAACAAAGTTTTATTTAAACTCTTCAATTTTTTCCTAATATAAAAAGTGCAGTGCAAGCCATGATTTTCAACTTAGCACAAAAGTTTGGACTTCATTTTGACTACAAATAATTTATTTAATTTGAAGTTACAAAATTGAATAAAATTCTGAAAGTCCTTCAAGACTTGGGTCGTTTTGTCTCGGTTTTGGCTGACAATCCAATGGGGCGAGCCGCCACCGATCCGTGTGTTCCGCGACCAAAGGTGTGCGCCGGGAACGATGACACCACTGCCGCCGCCAACACAGCAGCCGAGGCGCCCTTGCTCTTCTTGTTTGCGGCAACTAGCTTGCTCTTCCTAGCCGTGGCCGCCAAAGGTTGGGGTGCCCTACAAGGCTACAAGGAAGAAGAATGGAGCTGCGTTGCTGCTTCACCGGGGATAGCGAGACGAATTTGACGAGACTGCTCACTCCCACATCAATCGCGCGCACACCGTCGAGACGGGGAGATGGCCTGTACAATGCTGCATCAGAGAACGGCCCATCACTGTTCAAGTAGTGCAGCCAGCGACAGTGTAGCTGGTGGCACCGTGCCAGTGGACGGTATTGCACAGGCTCCTTGTTTGATGGGTGAGTTGTTATGTGCCGGGCGCCCGGCGCCGAGCACCATGCCGGCAACTATTTTTCCTTCGTGGTTCTTAATGGGCCCAAATATAAGATTATGCTTACATAAGCATTTGTATGAGGATTAAAAAAGCCGTAGCCACTAAACCGAGCATTCAAATTAAAATTTGATTATGCTATCATTTTCCTTGTAATAAATCATTCAAAACAAGACCTTCACGTGGATATATTTGAATAAAATTTTGTTAAGGAACATTTATCTTATGAAGATAGAACATTTTCTTTTATTGAGTAGATGCCATGTTCTAGGTTTAGAAAACTATCCTGCCTTCAGAAAAAAAAATGTTTTCGGTTCTTGAGAACAATAATCCAAATCTAAGAAAACAAATTATAGGTTCATATGATGTCTATTATAATATTTGTGAAAACAGTACATCATATGGGTACTTAATGAATATTCAAAAATATACCATAAAACATCTTATGAGTACTATACTAATACTCAAAGATAATCATAGAACATCCCATTTATATTAAGTGAACATTATAAGATATATAACAGAACGTCGGATGTATATATCGAGAAAATCACATTATACCATAGAATATAGGAAATAAAAGAAAACATGAAAACAAAGAAAATAAATAATTAAAATAATTAATTAGAGTAAAACTTAAAAGGGAAAAGGAAAATAAAAAGAATAATAAATGCTATTAAATATATAGAAATAAATAAATAAACACAATAAAATAATAAAATATTCAACAAAACACTAGGGGAAACAAAAATAATAAAAAATCACATAAGAAGAGAAAAACAAAAGAGAACATCACTGGATACTATTTGAGCAACCTAAAATATATCACAGAACATCTCTTAGGTGCTATTTGAATACTTAAAGATAATCGTTGAACACCCTCTTTATACTATGTGAACATCCTAAAAATACTATAAAACATCGCATGTATATTGCGTGAACGTAACAACAACACATAAGGGAAAACAGATGTAATAGAGAAAATAATAACAAAAAGAACATCAGATGGATAGTACTTGGACAACCTAAAATTACTACAGAACATCTCATAAGTATTATGTGAACATTCCATTTATACTAAGTGAGCCTCCAAAGACACATCATATCATTACATGTATCCACACGAACATATAAAGTAAAGAAAAAAGTAGAACATGAAGAATGAAAACACATAATTAATAACTGTAAAATAATGAAGAAGAAAAAGGGAAATGAGAAGAACAAAAACGTCCAAAGAAAAGAGAAGGAAAAAAGCAAATAAAATATACTACATGAACATCTCACGAGTACTATGTGAATACACAAAAATAATCAAAGAATATTATATATATATATATATCATGTGTATCTAATAAAATATAGGAAATAAAAAAATTAAAACATGGGCATGGAAAAAAATAAATTGATTAATTAGAGTACAATAAAGAATAGGAAATAAAAAAATAAATAGCAAATACTAAAATATATAGAAAATATAAAACAAATAAATAACTAAAAAACAAAATTAATAAAATATAGACAAAAGACAAAGGAAACCAAAATGATATAATAAAAATGCTATGTCATAGAGGAAGGTAAATAGAAACACAGCTACTATGTGAATAAACCAGAGAAAAAGGACAACGAAAAAGAAATGACAAAGAAAAAGGAAAAAAGAAACATAAGAAAGAAAGACAAGAAAAACTAACGTAAACAGCCTACCCGGAGTTAAGGGAAAAAACAAATATAATAAAAAAGCGTAATGCTATAGATAGGTCGGACGCCCCACCCACTCGCGTGCAGCGCTTCACCTCCGCTCCCGCTCCCATTCACTCTTTCTTCTTCGCGCCACTCCCCGCAGTCCTCTTCTTCTCCGCACGCTCCCCCTCACTTGCTCTCTCCGCGCGCTCCCCCGCCCTCTCCTACGCCGCTCTTCTCCGCGTCGTCGCCGGGACGGAGGGTCACCACGCCGCGCGCCCGTGCTCCCTTCCCCCCTTCTTCCCTCGTGCCACCGGAGACGAGGATGATGGCGACAGCTCTGATGAGGTGGGTCATGGAGAGATCTGGATTTGAGGCCTCCTCCTCCTCCTCTAGATCTAGATCTGAACTCTCCTCCTCCTCCTCCTCCTCCTCTGGATCTAGCCTCCTCCTCCTCCTCCTCCTCGTCCTCCTCCTCCCTCCTTTGGATCTAAGAGATGTGGCGGTGGCTAGGGTTCTGGCGAGCTCTCGGGTTCAGATCTCGCCGTGTTGCAATTGTTTTCTCTAGATGTTGCAGTAGGTTTCAGATGATGTTGCAGTAGTACTGCTTTGAGATGTTGCAGTATGTTTCAGTTGTTTCAATCTCATGTTGCAGTAGTTGTTCCATGTTGTTGCAGCAGTTTGTTCGATGTTGTTGCAATAATATGTTCATGGTGTTTCAGTTGGTTCAGCCTAATGTTTTAGTTGTTGTTCTTTTGTTGTTGCAATAATATGTTTCTTGGTGTTTCAACTTCTTCATCCAAATGTTGCAGTAGTACTACTTTTGAGATGTTGCAGTATGTTTTAGTTGCTTCAATCTCATGTTGCAGTAGTTGTTCCATTGTTATTGCAGCAGTTTGTTCGGTGTTGGTGCAACAATATGTTTCTTGGTGTTTCAGTAACTATCTCTTCGATGTTGCAATTTCATCGATCCACATGTTTCAATGGACAATCTCTTATATTTCAGCTGTTGTTCCATGTTGTTGCAGCAGTTTGTTCGGTGTTGTTGCAACAATATGTTCATGGTGTTTCAGCTGCTTTAGCCTAATGTTTCAGATGTTGTTCTTTTGTTGTTGCAATAATATGTTTCTTGGTGTTTCAGTAACAATCTCTTCGATGTTGCAATTTCATTGATCCCCATGTTTCAATGGACAATCTCTTATGTTTCATCAACAGAATCGAGATGTTTCACAACACGAACTTGAAGTTGCAGCAATAACTAGCTCCGGATGTTGCAAATCATATTTTTGTTTTGTTGCGAGAAGGATGGCAAGGTGGGGGACCAAATTGAGGTGGAGGCGGGGACTGGTGCGACGGCGGAGTGGAGTGCTGTGCTTCAGCGGGGGCGGGGGCGGAGGCGCGTCCGGGGCGTCCGGGTTGGCCAGGTGCGGGGTGGTGGAGGGGCGCGCGCATGCTTCGTGTTGGGGCGGCGGCGTCGGGGGCGTCTGGGCGGAGGAGTTGCGGCAGCGGAGCAGCGCGCGTGGGCGAGTGCGCGTGCGGGCGTCCGATGGAAACGTCTCCCATCGGACGTCCGGGCCAATGACGGACCTACAGGGTATGCAGGGTGGGCCACCGCATACCCTGGGGTCCGCTAGTCATAGAGATAGGTAGAAATTTTTAATGTAAAAAAAATTGCATAAGAAATTTTTTGAGTTTACCGAATTGCATAAGATTTTTTTTTACTGCGCATACCAAGAGATTAAAACCTAGGTCCGTCACTGGTCCGGGCGCTAGTGTAAGACAGAAGCTCACGGTCACGTAGCAGCCTACCGTGAGTTAAGCAACGAAAGAAATATAAGAGTATACGAAAAAAAGGAAAAAAAGAGACACTAATATGGGCGTTACTGCGCTGTGTGGGCCGTCGCTGGGCCGTTCCTGCGTTTGATCGCAAGTGCACAACAGTCGCTGCAGGAATCACCGGCACGTTCCTCCGGTCCGAGCGATTGGACCGAAAGATTCTCGTCCTTTGATTGGTGCTCAAGAGTATGAGTTTGTTTCGGGCAAATCGATGAATATTGCTTTTAGAGAAACCTAATGCTAAATTCTGTAATGTCTACTCTATCTTCTTCAGATTTGAAGATGAACTTCAAACAACACATTTACCTGAGATGGTTTTTGGAGAGAGTTTCTTGTCCCTTCAACATACTCAAACTGGCATCAAATTGCATTTTAATGCGCTTGATGCACTAAAGGCATGGATGAAAGAGGCACTGCCACCTGTTGAGGTTCCTGCTGCAGCAAAATGGAAGTTCAGAAGGTCATCTGTAACTGTACTTCCTTTTTTTACTCAATTCATACTACTGAGCATTTGTAGTGAAAGATGTTGGTTGTTCTTGGCATCACCCACCATTTTTCAAAGCAGTCCACTTTGTCTTAAAATTTTTGAAGCTTTGATCAGAAATACAGATTTTTGGATGGATATAATTAAATTGATTTTATTTTCTTCGTATCATGCATTGTTTCGAGAGAAGTACAATAGTACACACTTTGATGTGTTTATATTGGTCATAGCTGGAAAAAATTTCAGATAATGGAAATATCATGTGTTACCTTGTGAGTTTGTTAAAAAAAAGCCTAATCACAGGTTTCTTTTTTAACTTGTTTTCTTGCAGTAAGCCTTCTGACCAGGTTATGCTTGATTACGACTATACATTTACGACACCATACTGTGGGAGTGATGCTGTGGTTGTGGACTCAGGCACTGTATGGACCTGATCTCAGCTGAATTAATTTAATCTGATTTCAAAGTTTTATATTTGTTCCCCTGCCCTTTCACTTTTTTACTGGTGTAGTCCACTGACAAATAGTTCCTGTTCATACAATTTTCTTTCAAGACACAAACAAGTTTAGATGGATGCAGCACTTTGTGTTGGGAGGATACTAATGATCGGATTGACCTTGTTGCCCTTTCAGAAAAAGAGCCAATTCTTTTCTACGAGGAGGTATGGAAATGGAACAAATGGTTCATAATTTATCTGGATAATACTGGCCTGCCCCTAACAGGATGTATGTAGGTTATCTTGTATGAAGATGAGTTATCTGACAATGGTATCTCATTTCTTACAGTGCGAGTGGTATGTGATGCCCAATGATGCTTATCTGTTCCTTTTTCCTCAACTGTAATATCTGTGACAACATTGTCTTTTGGTTCAACTCATTAATAGGATTCTGTTGGTTTGTGCAGAGGGTAATGACAACTGGTTGGTTTCTGCTTTCTGCTTTTTGCGTTTCTGGGTATGTTCTACTACCTTGCATTTTAAATTTTTGTATTTGATGCCCCATTAGTATGAAGGCAATTTCTGAGGGTGATGTATTGTCGCATATAGGATGGAACCTGTTACAATTATAGTGATAATACTGATTCAGATTGTTTCCTTCAGTGTTCCCATCAATCCAAGATTTTTCAGGAAAACTTGCGAAGAGCTGATCAATAAATAAATAATTAACTTCGCTCCTCATCATGTAATTGACTTTATGCTTGTTCCTTTGAAATATAACAACAAAGCATTTTTAAGTCCCAAGCAAATTGGGGTAGGCTAAACTGATCCTATGTAACAAGAAAAGATAAACCTTTTGAAAGGGGTGTATATTAATTATTGAGGCCTAAGCTTGAACTGAACATCCTCCAAACATAGTCATATGTTTGAGTAGTAATAAGCGTGTAACATTTTCCCCCCACATTTAAGTTGCAAGTTTTTGACATATGTAGGCTTTTCAAGATTTTTATCTTCATATATATATAACCAGCTTGTCCTTACTGATGATTGCCTGTGGACCTAACAGCTTAGAGTTGATGGTGTACTGATGGGATTGAGAGACACGTACTCGTTTACATTGTTCGTTTGGAAATGGCGGCGATGGAGCCAAACCAGTGGTACTCCGTGAATGTTGCTGGAGGGAAGCAACATTTGCTAGTTTGTCTGCGGTATGCTATCACTCAACCAACCTTCTTCTTCTTTGAATAATAAGCAGGTTAAGTGGAGGACAGTGCTAGAATATATATTTTCTCTTTCTCTAAACTCTGCAGCGTACACGGACCCGAATCTTAACGCCCGTACTCACTCCTGTCCGTCCGATCAGGGTGGTGCCTCCAGCCGTTTCTACCAAATCCGCGTCGATCGCCCAGAAATTGCCGCCACGCCGCTTCCGTCATTTCCGGGTCCCCGTCGCTTGCAGCACTTTGACGGGATGCTTAAGGTTCACCAGCTAGTCCAAGTTACAGAAGGGAAAATATCAAGAGTTGAAAGAAGAGTTGAGAGTTGTCTATCAAGGAAACAAGAAGCCGCCTCCAGTCATCAAAATGCAGTATATTGATCTGTGGCACCTCCTGAAGCAAACACATCCTAAGGTTCAGCAGCTTGTGCGGAACCTTACCTCAACGCGGCTCATCGACCTCCTAGGCTTTCAGCATAATTAGAACTAGTGGAAAGGCGCGCGTGGTATAGCATGAATGTTGCACGTAAAAATTGTATGGGTTATATTAAACGAGCTATATTAAACGGCGTTTGATCAAGTAATCTGTAACACATAGTTCCTCAGAAAAAAGGCTTATATTAAACAGGCCACAAAAGGGTACAATACATGTGTTAGACTGAATTAGACAAATTAGGACGCACGGCGCACTCCGCTGTTTATTTAGCTACTTGAAGGGAACTGGGTTGCTTATATATAATATAATGATTATGTTACTTACACACGAAAAAAAAAACTGACAGAAAACCCAAATGAACGTTTGCCCATACATCAGGAATTTCACAAGTAACATACATGACTGCACATGTGTTCACTAAAAACTATGTCAGCAATAATATTCACATACGCCTCTCTCCCTGCCTGCTTAACTATCCTCCGTTCAATTTGTACAATCTGCAGACAGAGGAAGAACTAAAAGGATGTCATAGTTCATAGGCTGATAATCCAAACATACAAATGTACTAGACAAAGGAAATATAGCATCTTTTGGACATTGACACCTGACATGACTAACTACAGACCAAAATGTAAACCTCTAACTAGAACATTGAGCACTATCTAACAAGAGGCTGATTGTTTTGTCCAAAGCTATTTCCAGCATCTCAACAAACAAACCAAAAAAAACATAAAGATGACTAAGGTTGTCTTGCTATTCGCATGGCTTGAGCGGGCTTGTTGAAGAACTTATCTGCAGGGTATTCTGAACCAACTGATTCACCCTATAACACTTTGTGTGACACCTTTGCAACCTATATTTTGTATCGTGTATACAACAATGGTTTAATCATTGGCTCCCACTTCAAGTATGTCATGGAACCATAGCCACAATAATTTAGTAGATGGGCTCTTTTTCTTTTTTTCTCGAACGCGCAGGAGAACTGCGCATCAATATATTAAGAAGAAAAAGGAGGGGGAAAAGAGCCCCAAAACAAACTGTTACAAAAACACAGAAACAAAAAACTGTTACAGAGAAAAGGGTCTGCAACCCACCCTAAGAACCCAAACTACGTTATGTCTCTAGAGAACTATAAGGCAGGACCAAAAACCACCGACCCAAAGAGCTAGGAGGTAGGAGCCAGGCAAGGAGATAAGAAACTCCTCGAGCCCCCTGCTGCTGCCTGCCCACTTCTTGAGCTTCTTCCTTAAAAGCTGAGAGGACCCTAGCTAGGCTAGGAGTTCCACCATCAAAAACACAATGGTTTCGATGCTTCCAAATTAACCAAGCTCCCAAAATAATAATGGAATTGAACCCCTTCTTCACTTGACCAGAAAGCCTGCTGCAAGCACCCTCCCACCAGTCCACAAAAATCAAATCAACCATTTGTGGAGCCACATCTTGCAGTCCAAAAGATTGCGAGAATGTTGTACCATGTTTGCTGGCGAAGACACAAGAGATCGAAGATGGTCTATTGTTTCACCACTGATCACAGAGTGGACAACGTGCTAAATCATCAAACATCCAACATCTATTGTGAGCTACTGTCCACATGAAGAACTTGCACTTCCACAGGGCCCAGCTCTTCCAGATCAACTCCCAAGGACTGAAATGAGTAGCTCCAATGAACAAGGCCTCATAAGCTGATTTATTAGAATACATACTGGAAGCTGAAAGTTTCCAGATATGTGTATCTTCCACCTCGAAGTACCACATTTGACAAAAGACCCCAAAGGTGAAGGTATTCAATCGAACAGGCACACTTAAAGCACCTCTTATATCGAAACCCATTTTCCCCGTGATAGCATCAAACTGATCTTTTCCTTGCTCTTGGTTGCTATAGCGCTAAACAAATGTGGCATGGCCTGTTCTAAGCTCTGACCAAGCAACCATCTATCTGTCCAAAAAGCAGTATTTTTCCATTGCCTACTACTGTGTCAACAGCCATAGCAAAGAATGCTTGGACTTGAGAATGAGCTTGGATGGGGAAAAAAGCCCAGGCTTTGTCAGGTTCTGTTTTTTCGCAGCCATAACCATCGGAGTTTTAAAGCCCATCCCAAGTTTTGAAGATTAGAAATACCAAGACCTCCAGATTAAGAGATCTAGTGACCTTTGGCCAGCTAGCAAACAAAGCCCCCCCGACATCTCTTCTTCCTTTCCATAGAAACCCTTCTTATCTTATCAATTGCCTTCAAAGCCCATGAGGGTAGATCATGCCATGATGATGTAGATCAACATTGAGGTGAGAACAAACTGAACCAAGACCACTCTTCCAGTTTTCAGAAGCAAATCAGCTTTCCAGCTTGGTAGTCGATCTGCAATTTTCTCGATGATGGGCTGAACCTGTTCTTTGGATAGCTTATGAGGAGAAAGGGGACCCCTAGGTATTTACAAGGGAAGTCGGAAAGCTGACAAGGTAGGGTTTCCTGCAGGACTGCTCTGTCATCCACATTACACCTTATAGGAGAACACTACTTTTCTGAAGGTTTGTTGTAAGGCATGCGTTTCCAAAAAGTTGCAAGATATCCAAGGTTATTTCAATGTCACTGGTTGTTGGACTCAAGAAGAACACCACATCATCTGCATACAAGGAAATCCTATGCTCCAATGCCCTTACGGCAAGTGGCTGCAACAAATTCTCATCTGCAGCTTTCTTCACCAAGTAGTATAGCACATCCATGACCAAAATGAAAAGCATCGGTGACAATGGATCCCTTGCCTTAGACCACGCTGGTGTTGTATCCTTTCCCCTAGAGAACCATTCAATAGCACTTGAGTGGATGAAGTGGCAAGCAAGCCGCTGATAATATCACACCAAACTGATCCAAAACCCAAACGTCTCATAACTTCTAATAGAAGAGGCCATGACACCGAATCAAACGCCTTATTGATATCCAATTTTAAGAGGATACGAGCTTGTTTCTGTTGGTGCAAGAATTTTGTAGTATGGTGAACCAACATGAAGTTGTCTAGAATGAAACGACCCTTGATGAATGCACTTTGATTAGTGGAGACCAACTGATTCAGAGAAGCAGCAAGCCTGTTAGCTAGGATTTTTGTTATGAGCTTGGCAAAAGAGTGCACCAAGCTGATAGGTCTGTACTCCTTGATGCTTATAGCGTCCTCTTTCTTTGGCAGCAGGGTGATGAAGGCTGAATTGAGTAACTCAAAATTAGCAAACTTTCTGCTCCAAACAGCTGAAATAGCAGCCATTATATCCAATTTGATGATCGGCCAGCAAACCTTATAGAACTTTCCTGTGAAGCCGTCAGGGCCAGGGGCCTTGTCTGACGGTAGGGAATTGATTGTTTTCCAGACCTCCTCAACAGAAAAAGGAGCTTCCAATTCACTAAGATCAAGGTTTGGCATGTCTAGTTCTGTCAAGTTAACTGTCACTTCCCTGTCAATGCTCCTTCCCAAAAGGTTGTTGTAGAAAGCAAAAATATTATGCTCTTTGTCTTCGTGCTTGGTGAGAACTACCCCATCATCACTTATAAGTTTACTAATAAAGTTTTTCCTCTTACGGTGGCGAGCATGTGCATGAAACAAAGCTGTATTGGCATCGCCCTCACTGAGCCAACTGATGCGAGATCTACTTCTTGCAATGAAAGCGCTGCAGGAGGAGAGAGCTAAACAGTGAGGCTTGAGTTTGTTTTTTAACCAAAGCTCTAGCCTGGAGAGGGCTCGATTATCTTGCGCTATTTCTAGCTGATGGAGAACCTCCCTAGCAAGAGCTAACTGTGAGTTAACATGCCCAACTTTTTTTTGACTCCAACTTTGCAAACTTCTCACTGTTGCTCTGAATTTTCTTGCCAGGGTGTCAAAAGGACAATGAGAGACTGGTTCAGAAGCCCAAGCAGTTGCCACACCCTCCTGAAATCCCTCCAACTTGGTCCAAAAAGCCTCAAAATGGAATCTAGCCTTCCCTGGCTGAACATCATTCAGCCCAAGAAGAAGGGGGCAGTGATCTGAGCCGTCAGTTGCACAACTCTGCAAGAGACAGTTTGGAAACAACAGTTCCCATTCTGTTGAGCAAAGAACTCTATCAAGTCTGACGAGTGTAGGCACGTCCTGGTGGTTTGACCATGTAAATTTACGACCAAGCATAGGCAACAGTAGATGGGCTCTAAATCAGTGCATGGAATAAGTCAGAATTGTAATGGTATCCAAACGTACTCTAAAGAGCGAGACAGTTTCATAATTGTTGGTCTGTAGCAGAATAGGTTCAGGTAAGCATAAATAGAGAAAATATTTATCTACAGGAAGGCGCTTGTGATCTCATCTTCGTAAACCTAAATGACACTAGTATTTTTATTTTTGGACAGAAAAATTAAAAAGATGTAGATTCAGTAAAAATATTGTAGTGGGCAACTCCAAAGCACAACTCAAAAGGATCCAGTAAGAATCCGCAGCTGAAAAGATGAGAAGACAATGGCAGTAAGGTATCATAGGAAGCACTAAACGATATACCTGCTGTCCAGACTACCCAATCAGTAGCATATGCGATTGACATGTGTTGCAATATCCTTATCAGAATGCGTGAAGAAAACAGCCTGAAAAGAACATGCATTTCACATGAGGCACTGAAAAACAGTGCGCGTATCAGAAGATAGCAATCATACCAAAAACATGGGAGTTAAACATTAGGCAGGCAAAGTGTTTGGTCCAGCTGTGCATGTGAATGTGTATCCAAGTTAGGATTTGTCTCCATTGCATTTAACCTATTCGTAAATTTAAAACCCATGGAACTCTTCTGGTTCAAACAGTTAGAAGATGGTGCACAAATGATACTAAGAACCAAAATGTTAATATGGTTTGAAACTAAAATCCTAAAGTAAAAACACATGGCAGTGCAATAGAGAAACTTGGAGCAGTGGTCGAGCAAGGACAAATGAGAAGACAGTCTTCATGCAGCCTAATGCTTGACACCTGCAAAATTAGCAAAATAAAGGCGCTGGCATTCATTACTGAAACGCAATACTAATTGCAGCACAATAGGCCATACGTTTGTCTCTGGCCCTATGAGGGATCAAAGACATATCTGAGTATTTGTTCCTGCATGTAAAACACCGAATTGGAGGCCAAGGAAATTTAGAATGAGCGTATGTACATGCCAATATAAAATATTATATTTTGATTTAATGGGAATGGCATAATATAGTTTGATCAAAATGCAGAAGAACCATCAGTTACCTTCTGGTGAGGTGCTATGAGGAGCGATGCGTAAGCATGACAATGAGTTCAAGTTCTAATATGTGTGCTTCACTGGTGGAGCATTAGGTCTGTATAGAGTATTGATGCAAATATATAAAGTAGAAGCATATTGAAAAAGCAGTGGACATATTTGCTGGTCTAACTGAACGTAAAATGGGACTTTGGATGTATATTGAAATCTAAAAAAACAAAGAATTGATATTTCAAAGCAAATAAATTACCATTATGGCTGATCAGCTGGCTCTAATAAGTTATCACAAATGCTGATTTCTCTTAATCATAATTTACACATCTTTCAAATTTACACATTTTTAGTCATCATCTACAGTTCTGTTGTTCAACACAGTGATGTACTGTAGCAAAAGAAGTGCTGGAAAAGACTAAATGGATTAAATTGAATGGAGGAGAGATACCGAATAAATGGAGAGCTAGTTAACCTGCCTAGATTACACACATTTGACATGGTACATAGTATAAGGAAAATCAACAACAAATGGTGGGTGTTCAGCCGAACCTGTGAACAAATGAGTAGTAGAGTGATCAGGCCACACCAGTTGCTCTATATGATGAAACTAACGATACAAAGAAATTGCAAAATTTCTTAACAGAAACACTAATGTTGTGGAGCATTTAATTGTCACAAGGTGAAAAAATTTAATAAAGCTGGAAGACACAACAATCTTAGAACCCAGGTGGAAACAAAAACTTAGAAAGGGAACCTACGAAAATGGAAAAACTTCGATGAGGAGGGTCTTTGGAGCAGAAATATTTCGCCAAAAGTGGTTAACCTGAACCTGTAAACATTTCAATAGCATGATTGCATGAGTAGCAACAGAGGGAGTTTAGTCTAGCAAAAAACATTAAATTGGCAGTAAAAGGTAAATGCATTGAATGATTAATGGACAAAATGGCCAGCATAACTAACAACTCAGTGAAGTCGACAACCAACGCTTTAAATATAATCATGGAGATGGCATGACTATATCTGTTCTACTTACCTGGAGCCAAGAACATACACTACAGTAGCATAAATAATCTACAAATTAGAACTTGTATTGTGAAAGATTATAGACCTAGGCATACATTCTCTTATCCATAACTGGCCATAGGTTGGATGATAAAATAACAGAAAAAAATACATGTGTCCGTATGAAATATTTATGCCAGAGTTTATTAGGGTCATTGCACTAAAGAAAATCTAAGATTTCATAAACAACTATATATACCACTGCAGGCTAGAATTAGTGCAGTAAACATCTTTTTCCAGAAATGACCAAAACCAGTAGTATCAACCAAGAAAGTGTGTTTTTCAATTCCAATGGTTCTGACAAAAAGACCATGTAAGCTGCACGAAAGAAAGGAAACACTGTCCACTTCATATAAGCAGGGGGGAAGGTTGGTCTCCTTCACCAGGTTCAAATTGTCTGATTCCATTGCTCCCATAGCGGAGAAAGTGTTCTGGGTGTGCCCTTAGGCCTTCGGCCATTCTGTACATAAACTCTTATTCCTATCTTAATTGAGAGGCAGAGCTCCTGCCATATTTTCAAAAAAAAAATTGTCTGATTCCTATCATTCTATTGTACAAACGTATGTTCATGAGAGTTCTTGGTTTAATCCGTAAAGCATAAACACATTTTTTAAAAACTCATAATAGCTCCATAAGTGGTCCATAGAGTTGATTCATGATAAGATATTTAAGTTTTCACAGTTAAAATGTGACATCTGTTACTTCCATAGTGAGATATGTCTGACTTATGATTGAGAATAAACAGCTAGGTATCTAGGATTATCTTTATGGTGGACCTCCAAGATTGATTATAAATATATTGAACTGATCAAAGTAGACTAACCTTGAGAAGGGGTTTAGATCCAAACAAACAAACAATGGCTCATTCCAAAAACTCTCTATATCCTCGTCCACATTTGTTTTCACTATCACATGATAGTTTGATGTAGCAGATTGCTAATTAAGAACAAGATGAAAAGTCACACCTATGGTGCATTGTTGAACATTTTAGCAACAGAGGGAAATATATGTTAAGGTTTGGACCCAGCATTTTAATTTCTACATCAAAGAATTCACGCACCAAATGACATATTAGGTAACATAAGCAACAGCAATGCAATGATTTCACTATAGCTAGAGAGCATAGAAACACACATCAAAGACCACGATGCAAAAACCTTAGCTTTCAACAGTTCATGAGGCTGATAAGAGAAGTGGATTGCATATTCACATACAAATAGATGCAACATGCAAGGCCAATTTTCATTAGACAACAGTAAGTACAATGAAATTTAAAGAACATGTGAATTATGTCAGGATAAATGCTAAAATAAAGCAACTGAGACAAATCCCATGCATAGGAGCGCTGGGGAAGGGAGAGGAGAGCTGACCGGTACCATGGAAGAGGAGCCGAGGAGGTGGAGAGGCGTCGCAGCCGTGGCCGAGGCCGGTACGGCACCCCTCGGCGGGGGCGACGCTCGGCAGCGCCACCTCGACGGAGCGGTGGCTGGGGCGCTACTCGTCAGGGGCTGGGACGGGGACGGGGAAGACGGCGGCGGAGGAGGATGGGAGAGGCGGAAATACGGCACCCGGTGAAAATAATTTTCTCTCTAGCCATAGAGTGACACGTGGACCATAATATAATAATAATAAACAGCAATGTACGGTGGAGTAAAACCAGACCGTGAAAATTGAATAAAAAAACCGTGAAAATGAGATGAAACGGTAAGAAATTTTGAAGACTACGCTAACTCTTCATCCGCTTTGTAGAGGTTATTTAATAATTATTAATAATGAGGTAGATCTGCTAACTCTTCAGCCGCTTTGTAGAGTATTATTAGTTCCATTTAAATTCTTTAACTGCTCTTCCTTTCGATCTCTGTTTTCAGTTGTCACACAACTTCTCTCCATCTGCAGTGTCCTTCTCACATGGACCATCAAGTGTCTAGCACACCCCGATCCAACTTATTATTACATTTTTGTTCTACACTAAGCTTTCTTGCTTTCATATAATTTTTTTTTTTGCTTTATATATCTTCTCTAATAATTATATCTTCCCTAATAATTCCATACAATTCAGGAAGCACTGGAATCCTCCTATGGTGCTCTTCATGGCATCATCAATTCCCCCCAAGGAGAGTCATAGTTCATGAAAATCATCACAAGGATAAATGTTCTATTGAACTGACGGTCAAGTGAATGACTGACCAACATGTTGTCACTATTGGTTAGATCAAATAGGGAGAGCACCTCCAAACGGTCATTTTTAGAGAAGGGAGTGATAAGAGCAAATAGTATATACATCCGATAGTAGTTCTGTTCAAAATGGGCATCCATCATTTTGTACCTTTTTTCCCCTATCATATAACCACCTGTTGTTCCCATATGATATAGCCAAATTCAGATATAATCTCAAAGTCTACTGTTTTCAAATTCACTTCTAAGTGATGTATTAAAAATTCCTCCAACAACACATAGGGAAAGTATAGTTCAATATATTTTAAAATATTTGGTGATACAGATGTTGCTAAACTTAATCAAACTTAAGAAAATTTGACTGATACTAAACTTAAAATAATATTCTTTTGGGGGCCAAAGGAGGAGACAAAACAGGTACAATTTATAATGGAGGGGACTTAAGAAAATTTGACTGATACTAAACTTAAAATAATATTCTTTTGGGGGCCAAAGGAGGAGACAAAACAGGTACAATTTATAATGGAGGGGTAGAGTGTTGCGAGATCAAAGAGAAGGCACGGCGCATCGACATGATAACAAAAGCCAAACATGATAAGCAAATTTGTCATAATGTGACTCGACAGATATTCCCAGTTACATAAGACTAACGACCAGCCCGAGTCGATAAACACAGTTATTACAGACAACTATCCCATCATATAACTTGTTAAATACCACCAAACCAACATTTAATACTCAATAGTCAATTATTGACCATACAACCCTCACGCCCAATGTTGCGGCACCAACAGTAATTTCATCCAGATCTGAACCATTGACTCTTGGAGTAAACTCAATGCACTTTGTAATTTCTCCATGATCAGTATGGGCGGCAATAGTCAGTAACAGCATCTCCTTGACATAGACAGCCACCACAGATCGCAAGAGTGGGATGACGGCAGGGGCAATGTTCTGACCACTATCACTACGAGTCAATCTGCTGTCATGAAGCACAAGCCTATTCTTGATGCTGCTGGTGCAGGCTGTAATTTCTCCAAAATATTCTCCCGCTAAAACTTCAACTGAAATGGTAGCCTCCACTGCATCTTTCACAACTGCATACACCACATCCACAGTACTGAGCCTGGTAGCGAGAGAGCAGCTTTCAAGCACACAATCCTTCAACCATCGCCGTGCTATGCCTTGTATTGTTAGGATTCCTTTACTGAGTTCTCTGTCCTGCTGCAACTCATCATCACCCTTGATCATCAGATTAATCTCCACATATGTATCACTTATCAGCGCAAGACCTCGTTTTGGTCCTGTTAAGATCAGCGATTCATCCTACACAAGATTGCATGGTAAGTTAGTGCTATATTCCTCAAGATATAGAAAATAAATAGCGCTGCAATCCAAGTTGAATAAAATTCGAGCCACAAAGCATAAGAAAGCTGCTACCACAGATGAAACTGTGAATGGTCCAATGCTATATACTATTGTAGGCCTCGTAAGAGTGGTATGATTAGACCGATCAGAAGCTAGAGTGTTGTCATGTTTGATGCCATATTCAAACCACATGATATTACCATCTCCAAAAGGAAAACAGCAATTTCAATATATATACTTATTATATGATAATAATTGAACAAAGGAAAAGTTCCATCATATAATTCCACCAGTACGGTAAAAACATTTCATTCTGAAATGTGCATTTTGATAAGATCACTATGCGGTCATCTAACATTTCAATACCATACGAACTCAGAACGAGAAATGAAGATGTGTATCAACTTGACAGCCACTACAAGTTACACTGCCACTCAATTCACTTGTCTACATGCGCAAGGCGGGGGGGGGGGTAATGGAGTTACATACCTTAGAGTTGATAATTTGGGAGTCCTCTCTACCACGGCGGAAGAGATAAACACACTTTTTGTCAAGGCTGTCTCTACCAATGACAGTGCCATAGACATGGATTGGGAAGTCAATATCCAAGGAGCCCATCTTCACAGAAAAGATGTTTACTGCCTCACACAGCTCATAGTCATGCTTGCTTTTGTAGACCGCATCAGTAAATCTCATCGGCAGAAGGGGTGCTGCGACGCGGGGGAAAAAACAAAGGTTATATGCATTTTACAATAGAAAAAAAAGGCAGTGATGTGCCTTTACATCGAGGGCTGATTAACTTGTGACCCCCTTTGGTCGGACTTCTACGACATCAGTAACTGATGACACGCTGTGGTATTCGCTCACATTATGGGAACAGAAAAACAGGTGGCTAGTTACAGCGTTTTAGTTGGGTGGTTTCACCATACCACTTCCAATAGCAGTGGTCAGTGAATGATCTGAGTCAACACCAGTTGGTGGAATATCAGTAGTTCATTGGCTGTGTCCAAACATTGACAGACAAAAAAAGACTATGCTTTTGTACAGTGACTGCAAATGCATTAAATGTTCCGCTAGCATCGGTGGCATCTACCATGTTTTTAAGCAAATAGTAAGTTTTTCATTACTTGACCTGGAAATTAATAGTTTCTTCAGGGCCTAATGCTCGGCAATTTCTTTTTTTGTTCTTTCCCCCCACAGGATTGCAGAATCATCAAGCAATGCTCCTAATAAAAAAGCCAGAAGGCTAAGGGATTTCCTTTTCTTTTTAGTATTCAATCAAATCAGAAATGCCCATTAAACTTTTAGCGCATGTTTCATCATCATCAGGAGTTTAAATTCTGGCAATAAACTTAGCCAAATACAAATTGTAGGCACAGTATATAATACATGATGATTTGAACCACAGTGACACATTCTAATGAAGTGGAATGGTTAGCCTGTTAAAAAATTATTAACCACTTAACTTTTGCTGCCAAGAACTAGAACTGGGGTTGCCATGACATGGCACGGATAGACTAAATGAATCTATGTGCAAAATGATCGAACAAGCAAGCAAGCTAACAGTATATGCTACCTGGGTTCTGGAATTCAAATGACACAGAAAATTGGACCTGGCTGAAATGGGCCAATCTCAGAAATTTAGATAATTTCAGACCGGGATTCCCTTGTTTTGACCCGTCATTTCAGATTTAGTTAATATTTGACTGAATTTTAGCCAAAATTTGATCAAAAGGCATGAAGTTTAAACAAATGAAATATAGCTTGCTAAGTTTGCACTTATATATTGAAAAAAAAGAACTTGTAGGCATGTTTGGGCTTAGACAAAAAAAAAAAAACGAATGTAACTGAACTTTTCGACTGGTATGATGTTGTTTCGGACCTCGTCCTAACCACACATAATGCAAATAGGGGTGGGCCGGGACGCAGAGCATGGCAAGAGGGCACGGATTACTCACACTCCTCGTCGTGGTCGAATGAGGCGAGGTCATAGACGTAGAGAAGCCGGGTGTAGTAGGCGCCCCCCTGCTTGGGATCGTAGTCGAGGATGCGCTCCTTGGCTTCCTTATCACGAGCGGCAAGCGCCGGGCCATACTGAATCTGAAGCTTATCAAGCCTCTGCCGCCACTCCTCCTTCTTATTCACCTCAACAACATCATCATCGTCCTCCTCCTCATCATCAAAATCCTCCTCATCATCGTCATCATCCAGCGCCTCCACAATGATCTGGTGCGCCATCAGCCTCACCCTCAACGCATTTGCCGTTCGCTCAGACTCGGTCTCGCCTAAAGATTTCACGACGGGGTCCGCCATCGATTCGCCGCCGCCGATGGGGGAAGGAAGGTGAGGCTAGGGTTTCGTGAGTGGGGAAATCGATTCGATCGATCCGATCCGCCGGATTCACGACCATTATATAAAGGTTTTTGTTTTTATAAACGCCATTACAATTTTGCAAATTTGAAGATACGTCGTTACAATTCACATATTTAAAAAATTATTATTACAATTTCATATCTCTCTTGTTCATGACATTTTTCTACACTCATATCGTATATGGACCCATTGTCATACAGATACGTGTACAACGTTAAGTCCCCGCCTCCTCTCCGTTAGAACAGGCCCACCCGCGGCGGACTGCGCGCAAGCGGAGCGGTGGCCTACGCTATCGCCCGTGGCGGCGTCCCTGTTCCTGTCCCTTCCCCTCGCCCGCGCCATGGCCGGAGCCGATGCCATGGCCGCTTTCTTCGATACCGAGCTCGCACGCGCCATGCCGCAGCCGAGCTTGCCCGGCGGCGTCCCCGTCCTAGCGTTGGAGGACGTGCACACGTCAATGGGGCCAAGGTTGCCGAACGGCAGCTCCCGCGGGTCCCCGGCACGGACGCGGAGCAGCCGTCGAAGACGGTGCCGTAGACGTGGAGCGA
Source organism: Miscanthus lutarioriparius (assembly GCA_904845875.1). Taxonomy (NCBI): domain Eukaryota; kingdom Viridiplantae; phylum Streptophyta; class Magnoliopsida; order Poales; family Poaceae; genus Miscanthus; species Miscanthus lutarioriparius. The sequence continues at coordinate 76,844,062 of CAJGYO010000016.1, read as the reverse complement.
GAGCCGCCGCTCCGCCTCGCGCGCAAGCCTGTGTCAACGCTGCTCCCGCTCGACCTCCGCAACGTCCGCGGCGATCCGGAGCGACTGCTAGATGCGCGCGAAGCTGTCGTCAAGCTCGTACATGGAGAAGGCGAACGCCTCCTCATCCGTCCCGCTGCGCCGTAGAGCTCCTCCACAACGCCATCCACGGCCGAATCATGGAAGGTAAACTAGCAAAACGCCCCGTGCCCTATGTTCGTTTCTGTTCCGCGATGAATAGCTGCAGCGTGGCTTCTCTCTGCAGTGAGCTGTGCTTTGCCTTGCGCTCATGGTTTGCTTGCGAGCTAATGGATTGGCCGTCAAGGATGCTCTCCCTTTTCGCAGTTCGTGGTCACCTACTGCCACTGACTGTTGGATTATCCGTTAGACTGGTCTGAATAGTGAATATACATGGGGAGTATTGCTTACTTTGCGTTAAAAACGAAAGAACCAAATAAATGAATTAATTTTGATAGTCCAATGACATCGAAAAGGAGCAGCAGATTTTTGAGACAAAACAGAGCAAACTGGAAACCTTGTGAAGATCTTGTGCACTGCGCTCCGCTCTGGCTCGTCGCGTGTTGCTGAACTTTAGCGTCAACGACCTCCGGCGACACTGCCCTGTCGTCCGCGAGCACGAGTTACTGCTGCTGGTGCTGCGCGGCGCCGGCGTTCCGCGCCACGAGCTCGGCAAGGCGTCGTTGGACAGGTACCTGTACCACAGTACCACTACGAGCGCTGGACGGCCAACCACACGACGCTGCAGGAAGGTGTTCAAGGGCCTGACCGAGGCGCGTGGTTCTTCTCGCAGGGCCACGACGCCGACGCGAGTTCACGGAGGCAGCTGCTGGCGAGCGCCGCCGCTCCGCCTCGCACGCAGGCCTGCCCGGGCGAGCGCCGCCGCTCCGCCTTGGCCTGGTCGACGTAGGACTCCGACAGCTTTTTGGACTGCACGGCCGCCACCGTGTGCTGCGCCAGGAAGTTGCCGGCCATGTGGCGCGGCGGGCAAGCTCGGCTCCGGCCATGACGCGGGCGAGGGGACGGGGACACCGCTGGGCAAGCTCTGCTCGGGCCATGGCCACAGCAAGGGTGGGCTCCGGCCATGGCGCAGGCGAGAGGACGGGAACGGGGACGCCGCCGGGGACGATGGCGCAGGCCGCCGCTCCGCTCGCACGCAATTTGCCGCGGGCGGGCCTGTTCTAACGGAGAGGACGCGAGGTCTTAACGTTGTACACATCTTTTATCTGACAATGGATCCATGTACAGGAGAAGCTTAGAAAATGACATGGACAGGGGAGGCAAGGAATTATAATGGCAGTTTTACAAATAGATGAATTATAGTGATGTATCTCAAAACTTTCAAAATTATAATGGCGTGAATCCAAAAATAAAATCCCTTATATAAACTAGTATAATGTCCGTGCTAACGCTACGACAGCACATAACCTTGACAAATCAAATAACTAAAATGCATACTCCTTCAAATCTTCGAATAACTCACAATTTGATGTTGTCCTAAATCAAATGTTGTAAACTTGGAGTATATCTTAATTTGTACTCTCTCTATTCCAAATTACAAGTCGTTTAACTTTTTTAGTACATCCATTTTGCTATGTATCTAGATATAATAATATGTCTTGATACATAGCAAAATGGATGAACCAAAAAAGTCAAAGCGACTTATAATTTAGAACGGATGGAGTATATGTTAAGTTTGGAAATGTGAAAAATGTACAAATAGATTCGACTTAACATGTGGTTCCACTTAATCTGAGATGAGATTATTTGTTTCTTAACTGATTTCAACTAATTTTAACAAACAAAAGTGACTAAATTTTGCTATCAGGAAACACACAAATACATTGATCAAGGTAGCAAAAATGAATAAAAAAGTAGTGGCTACTCAGTTCAGGAATGATGGAAACCCGGACACCGCCTTCCTGGGCTCGTGGATGATGGAAACCGGGTGAAAGCCCTGCCCGATGATGCAATGCAAAGCAATATATATATATATATATATATATATATATATATATATATATATATAGAGAGAGAGAGAGAGAGAGCACCTATACATTTAGCAAGTTTAAAATCTGATCTTATACATATATGGACTTATTTGAAAATAAGTCCAAATAAGTTCAAGCACCCACGGTGGATTTTACTCTAATAATTATTATGGAACGAACTACTCCAACCATTCTCTTTCATAGGACGTGCACACCTTAAAGTGATAGTGTTCTTTGTTGGATCTAGTACCTGTTGTTGAATGCCAAATTCAGGTAATTTTCTTCCCCTAATCCATTAACAGTATTACTTTCATTTGTACGACCATACTGCATTTGAACGATCCATTGAGTGGTAAAGAAAATATTTAAACAATTGTTCTCTCAATAGAAAAGAGCACGGAGTTAAATCAGTTTTATACATGCTTGTTATTAAATGAATCATTGTTGGATTCCACATGCACACCTATCGAGAGTTACTAAATTTTGATCAATAATTTAGCTAACAATTTTAATTATTATACTATACATTTAATAAGGTTAGATTGATAATTAAACGTACTATGCGACTATCAAAAAAATTATAACAAATATACAAATAATATAATATAAATAAATGGTAAAAACTCAAAGTGTAGTTTGGGTCGCCCCTAAAAAGTACTCGAGCTGGCCCAACGGACAAATATACATGAACGAAGTTTTTTTAAATAATATTTTTAATGATTAATTGTAAATGTAAAATTGATTAAAAAATTGCTACCTAGACCTGTCGGTTTCTGGAACGCCGACAGGCACAGTGCCGCTCGTAGACCATATCGGGCCGATAGGCCTGTCGGCCATCGGCTGGCCGATAGGCCTGTCGGCCATCGGCTGGCCGATAGGCCTGTCGGCCATCGGCTGGCCGATAGAGACCCCCGTCCTCAGTGGGGCGCTCGCGCTTGCCGCTGATGGCTAGCTGACTGGTGGGCCGATAGGCCTGTCGGCCGTCCGATGACCGATAGGGACCACGTCCTCAGTGGGGCACTCGCGCTTGCCGCTGATGGCTAGCCGACTGGTGGTGTGCCTGCCTCTGCGTGCTCGGCGCTTCAGCCGCTCGCACAGCTCTCCTTCCTTCCACTGCGCTGCATATTTCGGCGGAGCTTTTCGCATGCGGACTGAAGTTTCGCGAGCTTCTCTTGGTACGTGTGTTTCTTCATATATTTACCGAGGACCTAGAAAAAACAAATTATTTGTGCCATAAGAAATGCTCGGATATCTTCACTTCTTTCGTGCCATAAGAAGATCCTTTTTGCCACGATTTCGTACCGTTAGTCCATAGGCAATAGGAGGAGGATTCATGTGAGCAGCACCAAAATTTGTGGCGTTTATCCGTGCTCAGGCCATTTTTTTCCTGGCGGAAACGGAAGAAGCCAGATTGGCCATGGCCCCCGGAAGCAATCACTGGCACCAGCACCACACGCAATCCACATGGGCTGGACCACACACACACACACCATCAAAGTAAGATACTGCCGCTAGAAAGCAGTCGAAGCCTCGAAGGAGAAGGAGCAGCAAGCCAAGTAATCTACTCCTGCTCCACTGATCTACTACTCCTCGGATTAGACAAACCCAAGCAGGCAAGCTGCTGAGCCTACCACTGCTAAAGTGGCATGGCACGGAGGGAAGCGCGATGAAAAGATGTGCTCGATCAAAAATTGTAAATGTAGCATTGATCAAAAAAATTTGCAGATCTTGCAACCTAGACCTATCGGCTTCTGGAGCGCAATCAGGTACATATCGGTAGTCCAGAAGCTGACAAGTCTCTCCGATAGGTCCGCCGTCCTCAGAGGGGCGCTCGCGCTTGCCGCTGATGGCGAGCACGTTGCCCTCCTCCACTCGGACCCTGACGTCGGAGAGGCTGATCCCGGGCATGTCGACGGCCAGGACGATCGGCCCGGACGGCAGCTCCTTGACGTCCATGGGCGTACGTGTTGGCCATGGCCCGGCGGTCGCGCACGTAGGCCCGCGTCGTCGCGTTCAGCTGTCGCTCCAGCTCGTCGGGTAGGTCCATCAGCTGATGCACCGCCGCCGATAACACCGGGTCGCCGAAGCCGCCGAGCATGAGCTCCATTGCTTGCTCCTCGCTTAAGCTTGGGCTTGCTGATCAACAATGGCTGGTGACTTGAGAGCGGCGGCGGCCCGCCGTCACGTGAAGGCACCTTGCTCCCGTCCTAGCTGTCCGAGCACGACAGGAAGCTCCTGGAGTCGCCGTCCCCGGTGACCACCAACGACATCGTCGTCATGCCGAACGGCAGCGGAACGCACACGAGCATCAAACGAGCACGTACTATACATGGCACATGCATTGATGCACGCAGGCACGCATGCATCACAGCATCAGCCCTTTGCACGAACACATACCGCGCTCCACATCCACTTGCCCGCGACGGCTTCAATCTGCAGGACCCGATCGCCGTCATCGTCCCGTGCACCGTACCACCTCCGCGCTCGCCGTGTCTGGCACGCGCACCATCAACTCGATAGCATTCGTGGTCGGCATCGCCATCATCGCGTTCGTGCTGGCCGTGGGGTTCTCACACTTTGAGCCCGTCAGCCTCGCGCCATCTTCTTCCCCTTCGGCTCTGCTGGCGCCTTCCGCGCTGCAGCCATCGTGTACTGGTCCTGCACGGGGTTCGACATGGTGGCCACCATGACCGAGGAGGCCAAGAACCCCGGCCGTGACGTGCCGCTGGGCCTCATCTCGTCTATGTTGGTTATCACCCTCGTCTACTATGCCATGCCCCCTGGTGCTCGTGGGGATGCAGTGGTACAAATGACATTGACGCTTAACGCCGCAACGCAGCCTTACCGATGGCGTTTTTTGGCGCCCGGGATGAAGTGGGCGCGACGTGCTCTGGGCCTCCTACACGTGGTGCTCGCCGTGGCCGCCACGGACGCAAACTCCCTCCGCGATGCGATGGCGGTGCATACGCCGGACTCTGGCGGTAAGGCAGACGGCGGTGTCTCTGGTGCTACGCTGGGCCCATTGCTCCACACGGTGATGGGCTCGGGGTGGGCCTGTCGCTCTGTTGGCGGTGGCGGCGGGCGCGTAGCATCCGACCCGTTCGTGGTTGCCTCGGCGCAGCAGCTTACGAGGTGTGCGTGGTCGGTCGGGCCTTGCTTGAGCTTGAACCGAGGAGACACGTCAAGCAAAAAACAGGGATCTAAAACCGGTTTGGACCTTGGTGATACATTTAGCAAGTTTAAAATCTGACCCGAAAATCTGATCATATAAGTACATGGACTTATTTGGAAATAAGTCCGAATAAGTTCAAGCACCCACGGTGAATTTTACTCTAATAATTATTATGGCAACGAACTACTCCAGCCATTCTCTTTCATAGGACGTGCACACCTTAAAGTGATAGTGTTCTTTGTTGGATCTAGTACCTGTTGTTGAATGCCAAATTCAGGTAATTTTCTTCCCCTAATCCACTAACAGTATTACTTTCATTTGTACGACCATACTGCATTTGAACGATCCACTGAGTGGTAAAGAAAATATTTAAACAATTGTTCTCTCAATAGAAAAGAGCACGGGAGTTCAATCAGTTTTATACGTGCTGTTATTAAATGAATCGGATTCCCACATGCACACCTATCGAGAGTTACTAAATTTTGATCAATAATTTAGCTAACAATTTTAATTATTATACTATACATTTAATAAGGTTAGATCGGTAATTAAACGTACTACGCGACTATCAAAAAAAATTATAACAAATATACAAATAATATAATATAAATAATTGGTAAAAAACTCAAAGTGTAGTTTGGGTCGCCCCTAAAAAGTAATCGAGCTGGCCCAATGGACAAATATACATGAACGAAGTTTTTTTAAAAAATAATATTCTTTTAATAATTAATTGTAAATGTAACATTGATTAAAAAAAATGCTACCTAGACCTATCGGCTTCTGGAACGCCGACAGATACAGTGCCAAGACGGTCTGGCTCGTGGATCATATCCATATCCATATCGGGCTGATAGGCCTATCGGCCATCCGCTGGCCTATAGGTCCCGCGTCCTCACTACGGCGCTCGCGCATGCCGCTGATGGCTAGCCGGCTGGTGGTGTGCCTGCCTCTGCGTGCTTGGCGCTTCAGCCGCTCGCACAGCTCTCCTTCCTTCGCACTGCATATTTCGGCGGAGCATTTCGCATGCGGACTGCAGTTTCGCGAGCTTCTCTCGGTACGTGTGTTTCTTCGTATATTTACCGAGGACCTAGAAAAAACAAATTATTTGTGCCATAAGAAATGCTTGGATATCTTCACTTCTTTCATGCCATAAGAAGATCTTTTTGCCAGGATTTCGTACCGTTAGTCCATAGGCAATAGGAGGAGGATTCATGTGAGCAGCACCAAAATTTGTGGCGTTTATCCGTGCTCAGGCCATTTTTTTTTCCTGGCGGAAACGGAAGAAGCCAGATTGGCCATGGCCCCCGGCAGCAATCACTGCCGCAACAAGAAACCGTACGGCACCAGCACCACACGCAATCCACATGGGCTGGACCACACACACACCATCAAAGTAAGATACTGCCGCTAGAAAGCAGTCGAAGCCTCGAAGGAGAAGAGCAGCAAGCCAAGTAATCTACTCCTGCTCCACTGATCTACTTACTCCTCGGATTAGACAAACCCAAGCAGGCAAGCTGCTGAGCCTACCACTGCTAAAGTGGCATGGCACGGAGGGAAGCGCGATGAAAAGATGTGCTCGATCAGAAATTGTAAATGTAGCACTGATTAAAAAAAATTGCAGATCTTGCAACCTAGACCTATCGGCTTCTGGAGCGCCGGCTGGTACATATCGGCAGTCCGAAGCCGACAAGTCTCTCCGATAGGTCCGCCGTCCTCGGGGGCGCTTCGCGCTTGCCGCTGATGGCGAGCACGTTGCCTCCCTCCACCGGACCCCCGACGTCGGAGAGGCGACCCGGGCATGTCGACGGCGGGGACGATCGGCCCCGACGGCAGCTCCTTGACGTCCATGGGCGTGCGTGTTGGCCATGGCCCGGCAATCGCGCACGTAGGCCCGCGTCGTCGCGCGTTCAGGTGTCGCTCCAGCTCATCGGGCGGTCCATCACCGCTGCACCGCCGCCGAAACGCCGGGTCGCCAAGCCGCCGAGCATGAGCTCCATTGCTTGCTCTCGCTTAAGGTTGGGTTTGCTGACCAACGATGGCTGGTGACTCTAGAGCGGCGGTTGCCCACCGTCACATGAAGGCACCTCGCTCCCATCCTGGCTGTCCGAAAACCACGGCAGAAGCTCTCGGAGTCGCCGTCCCCGGCGACCACCAACGACATCGTCGTCCACGCCCGAACGGCTACGGAACGCACCACGAGCATCAAACGAGCACGTACTATACATGGCACATGCACTGATGCACGCAGGCACGCATGCATCACAGCATCAGCCCTTTGCACGAGCACGCGTCGCTCCGCATCCACGTGCCCACGACGGCTTCAATCTGCTGGACCCGATCGCCGTCGTCCCGTCCGTGCACCGTACCACCTCCGCTCTCGCCGTGTCCGGCGCGCGCACCATCAACTTCGATAGCATTCGTGGTCGGCATCGCCACCACCGCGTTAAATGCTTGCCGCGGGGTTCTCGCGCCGAGCCGGCCAGCCTCGTGCGTCTTCTTCCCTTTCGGCTCTGCTTGGCGCCTTCCATACGCCGCCCATCGTCGTATCTTGGTCTGCGACGGGCTTCGACATGGTGGCCACCATGACCGAGGAGGCCACGAACCCCGGCCGTGACGTGCCGCTGGGCCTCATCTCATCCATGTTGGTTATCACCCTCGTCTACTGTGCCATGCCCCCTGGTGCTCGTGGGGATGCAGCGGTACAGCGACATTGACGCCAATGCTGCAACGCGGCCTACTCGGTGGGGTTTTTTGGCGTCCGGGGTGAAGTGGGCGCGTACGTGCTCCTGGGCCTCCTACACGCGGTGCTCGCCGTGGCCGCCACGGACGCGAACTCCCCTCCGCACGGCGATGGCGGTGCACAGCGGCTCTGGCAGCGCGCAGACGGCGGTGTCCGGGTGCTACGCGGGCCCGCTGTTCAACACGGTGATGGGGCTCAGGGGTTGGGACTGTCGCTACGCTGGCAGGTGGCGGCGGGCGCGTAGCATCCGACCCCGCTTCGTGGTTGCCCGCGGGCGCAGCAGCTTACGAGGTGTGCGTGGTCAGCCAGGCCTTGCGCAGTTGAACCGAGGAGACACGTGCGCAAAAACAGGGATCTAAAACCGGTTTGGACCTTGGTGATACATTTAGCAAGTTTAAAATCTGACCCGAAAATCTGATCTTATAAATACATGGATTTATTTGGAAATAAGTCCGAATAAGTTCAAGCACACACGGTGGATTGTACTCTAATAATTATTATGGCAACGAACTACTCCAGCCATTCTCTTTTATAGGACGTGCACACCTTAAAGTGATAGCGTTCTTTGTTGGATCTAGTCCCTGTTGTTTAATGCCAAATTTAGATAATTTTCTTCCCTTAATCCATTAACAGTATTACTTTCATTTGTACGACCATACTGCATTTGAACGATCCACTGAGTGGTAAAGAAAATATTTAAACAATTGTTCTCTCAATAGAAAAGAGCACGGGAGTTAAATCAGTTTTATACGTGCTGTTATTAAATGGATCATTGTTGGATTCTCACATGCACACCTATCGAGAGTTACTAAACTTTAAAAAATTTAATCAATAATTTAGCTAACAATTTTAATTATTATACTATACATTTAATAAGGTTAGATTGGTAATTAAACGTACTATGCGACTATCAAAAAAATTATAACAAATATACAAATAATATAATATAAATAAATGGTAAAAAAACTCAAAGTGTAGTCTGGGTCACCGCTAAAAAGTACTCGAGCTGGCCCGACGGACAAATATACATGAACGGACTTTTTTTAAAATAATATTTTTTTAATGATTAATTTTTAATGTAGCATGGATTAAAATAAATTGCTACCTAGACCTATCGGCTTCTGGAACGCTGACAGGAACAGTGCCGGAGCGGAACGACTCGTGGACCATATCGGGCCGACAGTTCGCCGGCCATCCGGCGGCGAAAGGTCCCCGTCCTCAATGGGCGCTTTCGCGCTTACGCCGATGGCTAGCCGATCGGTGGTGTGCACGCCTCTGCGTGCTCGGCGCTTGACCCCTCGCATGCTCTCTCCTTCCTTCCATTGCATTGCATATTTGGTGAGCATGTCGCATGCGAACTCTGAAGGCGCATGAGCTTCTCTCGATGCGTGTGTTTCTTCCACTACTACGAAATGATTTTACGAGACACCCAAAAAAACTTAACCGAGGCGGACGCTTATTTTAGCCCGCCACGGTAAATCCCACGATTTACCGAGGCGGGACGTTTTTATTTACCGTGGTGGGCACTTTTGCCCGCCTCGAAAAATCAATTTACCGAGGCGGGCACCTTAATAGGTATTAACCGTGGCGGGCATTTTAAGGTGTCCGCCTCGGTAAATTGATTTTCCGAGGCGAGCGTGTTATAAGGCCGCCACGGAAAATGGCCTGGCCCAACCAGCCCAAGACGAAGCCCGATAGCCACTCCAGGTATAAATAGGCATACTTAGGGTTTCCCAGCCCACAACCGAACTCCTCCCTCCTCGCCTCCGTGAGCACCCGATCCCCTTCATCGCGATTCTCGGCTCCTCTCACTCTCAGATCCACACAGCGCCCCTGCTCCCTCTCCTCCAACTCTCACTCGTGCCCCTCTCCGTCACACAGTCTCGGCGTGGCGCCCCTCTCCTCCGACCAGCCTCCATCTCCCTCTCTACCCCATGACGCCGGTGATGGCGCTGCATGGCGGGCATACCCGGTGGTGCGCATCGTGGCCGGCGGCAAGGACCGCCACAGCAAGGTGGTGGCAGCGTCCCCGACGGATCTCGCCTCACCACGGCGACGGCCTTCCTCCTCCCTCTCCATGGCGCGGGATTGACACAGGCGTGGATCCACGACGGCCTTTCCCTCCCTCCTCGTGGCGGCGGCGGCTGGGGTGTCCACGACGACGACGGTGACTGGGGCCAGATCCATGATCATTGGGGCGAGATCCATGGCGGCGGCACTGCTCCGGTGGGGATCACACGGCCTTGCGCGCGTGGGCATGGGACGGCGCCGCAGCGGCGTGGAGGTAGGTACGACTTCCTCCCTCTCCCTCTTCCTTCATCTCCCTCTCCTCTTCCTTTGCGGATGACGGCGATGAGATCCGCCACCATGGCTCAGATCCACTTCCCCACGGCGCGTGTCCGGTGGTGGGTCCATCCACGGCGCCAGATCCGTGGCGTGTGGGCTGCTCGACTGAGGTGGTGGGCGGATCCGGTGCGGAGGAGCTCCCGGCGCATGTGGTGGGCAGATCCAAAAAGGTGGGCACGGTGCGTCGGTGGGTTGGGTTTGAAAACGTCTGGGCTCATTGGCGAGCTTGAGAATGGGCTCGCGTGGCGAGCTCCCGGTTTTTTTTTTTTTAAATGATTGACCGCGCGGGCGTCCTAATGTGCCCGCCATGGTAAATCGATAACCGCAATGGGCAAAGTAGCCCGCCGTGGGAAGGCCACGATTTACCATGACCTTCACGTCTTTGGCGGACGCGCGTTGCCCATCAAGGAAAGCAAATTCATCCGCCACGAAAAACATTTCGGTAGTAGTGTTCGATATATTTACGAGGACCTAGAAAAACAAATTATTTGTGCCATAAGAATGCTCGGATATCTTCACTTCTTTCGTGCCATAAGAAGATCCTTTCTCGCCAGGATTTCGCATCTGCCGTTAGTCCATAGGCAATAGGAGGAGGATTCATGTGAGCAAAGACCAAAATTTGTGGCGTTTATCCGTTATTTCGGGCCATTTTTTCTCAAGCGGAAACGGAAGAAGCCAGTTGGCCATGGCCCCTGAAGCTATCACCGCCGCAACAAGAAACCGTCTGGCACCAAAGACCACACGCAATCCACATGGGCTAGACCACACACACACCATCAAAGTATGATACTATCGCTAGAAAGCGGTCGAAGAGTCGAAGGAGAAGGAGCAAAGAAACCGGGTAATCTACTCCTGCTCCAGCGATCTACTACTCCTCGGACTAGACAAACCCAAGCGGGCAAGCTCACGAGCCTACCACTTGCTAAAGTGGCATGGCACGGAGGGAAGCGCGATGAAAAGACGTGCTCGATCAAAAATTGTAAATGTAAAATTGATTATAAAAATTTGTAGATCTTGCAACCTAGACCTATCGGTTTCTGGAGCGTGGTAGGTACATATCGACAGCCTAGAAGCCGGCAAGTCTCTCCGATAGGTCCATCATCCTCGGAGGGGCGCCAGCACTTGCCGCTGATGGCGAGCACGTTGCCCTCCTCCACGTCGGAGAGGCTGACCCGGGCATGTCGACACCCAGGACGATCGGCCCGGACGGCAGCTCCTTGACGTCCATGGGCGTACGTGTTGGCCATGGTGAAAGGTCCTAATGGCTAGAGGGGGGTGAATAGCCTAATAAAATTTCTACAACAACACTTAACAAAATGATTAGACAATTATGAGGCGAAGCAAGTGTTGCGCTAGCCTACTCAAAATGCAAGCCACCTACCATAATTCTAGTTTATGTAGTATCTATTCACACAATAGCTATGATACTACACTATGTTAGTGTGCTCTCAAAGACTAACTAAAGAGCCACACCAACAAAGCAAACAAGCTCTCACAACTAGTTACACTAAAGAGCTTGACAACTAGTTTACGGTAAAGTAAGGAGAGTGATCAAGAATGTTATACCGCCTTGTCGAGGATGGAATCAATCAATCACAAAGATGAACAACAATGAAGACCAATCACCTCGGAATCAAATGATGAACACAATGATTTTTTACCGAGGTTCACTTGCTTGCCGGCAAGCTAGTCCTCGTTGTGGCGATTCACTCACTTGGAGTTTCATGCGCTAATTGGCTTCACACGCCAAACCCTCAATAGGGTGCCGCACAACTAACACAAGATGAGGACCACACAAGCCACGAGCAATTTACTAGAGTACCTTTTGGTGCTCCACCGGGGAAAGATCAAGAACCCCTCATAATCACCACGATCGGAGCCGGGGACAATCACCACCTCCGCTCGATGATCCTTGCTGCTCCAAGCCATCTAGGTGGCGGCAACCACCAAGAGTAACAAGCGAAATCCACAGCGAAACACGAACACCAAGTGCCTCTAGATGCAATCACTCAAGCAATGCACTTGGATCACTCCCAATCTCACTATGATGATGAATCAATGATGGAGATGAGTGGGAGGACTTTGGCTAGGCTCACAAGGTTGCTATGCCAATGAAAATGGCCAAAGATATGAGCTATAGCTGGCCATAGGGCTTAAATAGAAGCCCCCACGAAATATAGACGTTATACCCCTTCACTGGGCATAACGCGGACTGACCGGACGCTCCGGTCAGTTGACCGGACGCTGAGCCCCCAGCATCCGATCGCTCGTAGTCAGCCACGTGTCTGACTCCAACGGTCATCTGCCTTGACCGATCGAACGCTCCGGTCGATTGATCGGACGCCGGGCCCTCAGCGTTGATGCGTTTCGATGAGGGTCAAAACCGATTTTTATTGACCGGACGCTCAGCTCCGGTCATGCTTGACCAGACGCAACCCATCGTCCGGTGCTTAACCCTAAGCGTTATGCGATCGACCACTTGACCGGACGCAGCCCTTTCAAATATCCGGCCGCCGAAAGCGACCAAATATTCCGGTCAATAGACCGATGCCAACATCTCATCATACACATGACCGGATGCACCGTCCCTCAGAGGTCCAGCGTCCGGTCATCAGATAACCAATGACACTAACTTCGTTTTACTTCTAACTTCTCCACCCTTGCTTAAATGTGCTAACCACCAAGTGTATCACCTTGTGCACATGTGTTAGCATATTTTCACAAAAAAATCAAGGGTGTTAGCACTCCACTAGATCCTAAATGCATATGCAATGAATTAGAGCATCTAGTGGCACTTTGATAACCGTATTCGATACGAGTTTCACCCCTCTTAATAGTACGGCTATCAACCCTAAATGTGATCACACTCTCTAAGTGTCTTGATCACCAAAACAAAATAGCTCCGATGGTTTATACCTTTACCTTGAGCTTTTGTTTTTCTCTTTCTTCTTTCAAGTCCGAGCACTTGTTCATTACCATGGCATCATCTTCATCATTCTATGATCTTCATTAGCTTCTCCACATGAAGTGTGCTACCTATCTTATGATCACTTGATAAACTAGGTTAACACTTAGGGTTTCATCAATTCACAAAAACCAAACTAGAGCTTTCAATCTCCCCCTTTTTGGTAATTGATGACAACCCTTATACAAAGATATGAATTGAAATTCAATTGAATCCATGTTGCTTGCCCAAGCATATTTACCATGTGTAAAAGGATATGGACAAGTTTCATGAACCCTAAATGGTAGCAATTGCTCCCCCTATATATGTGCTAAGAGTTTGGATTGAAGCTTGCACATATGCTTAGATAGGAAATATAGGAGTCAATGTCTACCAAATGATGCTAAGGTATAAAAGATGGACCTTTGAAGCGTGATACCAATCGGAGTGCACCAATATACCGTCCTTAGCACCATGGTTAGCTTAATATCACTTGGAAACATACTTTGAAAGATACCACTTGTAAAAACTTACATGGAAATGAAACTTATATAGTGATTTCATTTCATCATTCAATCTTACAACTAACATTCATCACACAAGCATGGATGTGTAAATTTAATACTTGTGCCATGCAAGCAAATATATGAAATGCACATTCAAATGCACCATACAAGTTTATGAGCTTGCTCCCCATACTTGTGTGCTCAAAGTTTTAATTGATCCCAATTGACCCCTTTCCTTTGTCATTTCTCTCCTTATCATTTATATCTTCATTTCTCTCCCCCATCACTATTCTTTGTACACTAATTTCTCCCCCTTTGTACTAATATCTTTGTTTCTCTCCTCCTTTGTCATCAATGACCACAAATGTTTAAAAACTTAGATAGGTAGAGATTATCAATGTCAATCAATGGGGTGAGGATCATATTCCCAAATTTGGTTCAAGCTAGAATATTTACCAAAGACATTTAACTCGGTTTGATCCAAGGACAAGCTTATTCACACCTCCAAATAAGGGTTATCTTGTACCATGTTGAGTTAAACACTTATGGTTCATTTTCTAGATTAAACACTAGGTTTACAAGCCCACAAACATGTTATATGCTATCACTAGATCAAGTCAAGCATAGAAGCAATAGTGATACCATATAAACATTAAATTCATTTGATTTTCATGAATGAGCCTAATAAGTAGGTCCTAATGAAATGAGGAATTACTAGATGCACTAAACATGTCCTTAGCAAGGATGTATGCCATGCCAATCAACTTTTACCTTTGATAGCTTGAAGGAGAGGCATGTCATGTAAGTGGGGGGTGCATCAACACATATTTGAGAAATCCAATATGTTCAACTCATTCCTTAGCTTGCAAAACCTTTTCTCATCCAATGGCTTGGTGAATATATTGGCAAGTTGATCTTCGGTGCCTATACTCTCAATGCAAATGTCCCCTTTTTGTTGGTGATCTCTTATGAAATGATGGCGGACATCAATGTGCTTTGTTCTTGCATGTTGTACGGATTGTTGGTTAGCTTGATTGTACTCTCATTGTCACATAGCAATGGCACTTTCTTGAACTTGATTCCAAAGTCATTCAAGGTGGCCTTCATCCAAAGAATTTGTGCACAACAACTACCGACGGATATGTATTCGGCTTCGGTGGTTGATAATGCAACACTATTTTGCTTCTTTGATGACCATGACACAAGTGATCTTCCCAACAATTGACATGTGCCCGAGGTGCTCTTTCTTTCAACCTTGCATCCCGCATAATCCGGAGTCGAGTAACCAACTAGCTCAAACTTTGCTCCTTTGGGATACCATAAACCAACATTTTGTGTATGCTTCAAGTACCTCAATATCCTTTTTGTAGCCTTCAAATGACTTTCTCTTGCTGAGGCTTGAAATCTTGCACACATGCATACACTAAACATGACATCCGGCCTTGATGCGGTCACATAGAGTAGGCTTCCGATCATAGACCGATACAACTTTTGATCCACCATGTTTCCACTTGCATCACTATCCAAGTTGCCATTGGTTCCCATTGGTGTGCTAATGGCTTTACTTTCACTCATGTCAAACTTCTTGATCATGTCCTTGATGTACTTGCCTTGACTTACAAATGTACCATGTTTCAATTGCTTGATTTGAAGACCAAGGAAGTAACTCAATTCTCCAATCATGGACATCTCAAACTCATTAGCCATCATCTTTCCAAATTCATCACAAAAATCTTGATTGGTTGACCCAAATATGATGTCATCAACATAGATTTGCAACACAAACAAGTCTTTTCCAATCTTCTTGATGAAAAGAGTGGTGTCAACCTTGCCCATTATGAACCCTTTAGAGAGTAGGAAGTCCCACAATCTCTCATACCATGCTCTAGGTGCTTGCTTCAAGCCATACAATGCTTTCCTCAACTTGTACACATGGTTGGGCTTCTTGTCATCTTTAAAACCGGAGGTTGCTCAACATATACTTCTTCATTGATATAGCCATTGAGAAATGCACTCTTAACATCCATTTGATATAGCTTAATGTTGTGGGCACAAGCATAGGCTAGCAAGATTCTAATTGCTTCCAATCTAGCAACCGGGGCATATGTTTCTCCAAAGTCAAGACCTTCAACTTGTGTATAGCCTTGTGCTACCAATCTTGCTTTGTTCCTTACAACTATCCCATCTTGATCTTGCTTGTTTCTAAAGACCCATTTGGTTTCAATCATATTGTGTCCCTTTGGTCTCTCTACTAATTCCCATACTTAATTTCTTGTGAAATTATTCAACTCTTCATGCATGGCATTTACCCAATCAACATCATTCAATGCTTCATCTATCTTCTTTGGTTCAATGGATGACACAAATGAGAAGTGTTCACAAAATGATGCCAATCTTGATCTAGTTTGCACACCTCTTGAAATATCACCAATGATAGTGTTCAAAGGATGATCTCTAGCAATACTTGTTGGTTGGCGCAATGGAACTTGATTGCTTGCACTTGCTTGATCATTGGGTTGAGATGATGTACTAGCCACTTGATCTTGATCAATATCATGAGAGCCACTTGCACTAGCTTGATTTGTATCATCTTGCTCATTTGAGTTTGAGATCACTTGCACTTGATCATCTTCATCATTATTTACTTGCCTAGGCCTTAGTTCACCAATATCCATGTTCTTCATGGCATTTGAAAGTTGAATGCCTCTAATATCTTCCAAGTTCTCATTCTCTACTTGTGAACCTTTGGTTTCATCAAATTCAATATCTTGAAATTCCTCAAGAGTACCACTATCCAAATTCTATACTCTATATGCTTTGCTTGTAGTGGAATAGCCAAGTAGGAATCCTTCATCACATTTATTATCAAACTTGCCTAATCTAGTGCCTTTCTTCAAGATATAGCATTTACAACCAAAGACCCGAAAATATACAATGTTGGGCTTTCTACCATTCAAGAGCTCATATGGTGTCTTTTCTTTCAATCGGTGACAATAGAGGTGGTTGCTACAATAGCAAGCCGTGTTGATAGCTTCAGCCCAAAAAGATTGACTCACATTATACTCACTAAGCATGGACCTTGCCATATCAATAAGTGTTCTATTCTTCTTCTCAACAAGGTCATTTGATTGTGGAGTGTATTTGGCCAAGAATTGATGTCTAATTCCAAATTCATCACATAACTCATCAATTCTAGTATTCTTGAACTCACTACCATTGTCACTTCTAACTCTCTTGATGGTTGTTTCAAACTCATTGTGAATGCCCTTGACAAATGATTTGAATGTTGCAAACACATCACTTTTGTCCACTAGAAAGAATACCCATGTGTATCTAGTGTAGTCATCCACTATCACAAAACCATATTTATTTCCACCGATACTAGTGTATTGTGTTGGCCCAAACAAATCCATGTGCAATAACTCAAATGCTTTACTAGTGCTCATCATGCTTTTCTTAGGATGGGTGTTTCCAACTTGTTTTCTGGCTTGACAAGAGCTACAAAGCTTATCCTTTTCAAACACAACATCTTTCAAGCCTTTAACTAAGTCATGCTTAATCAATCTATTCAATTGTTTCATTCCAACATGACCAAGCCTTCTATGCCATAACCAACCCATGCTAGACTTAGTGAACAAGCATGTAGATAATCTAGCCTCACTAGCATGAAATCAACTAAGTATAGATTCTCATATCTAAAGCCTTTGAAGATCAAGTTAGAGCCATCTACACTTATGATCTCTACATCATCTATCCCAAAATGCATTTGAATCCAAGATCACACAATTGTGCCACGGATAGCAAATTGAAGTTCAAGCTCTCTACTAGCAACACATTGGATATGCTCAAGTCATTGGATATTGCAATCTTACCAAGCCCTTTGACCTTGCCTTTGCCATTGTCACCAAATGTGATACTATCATAGCCATCATTGCCATTGGTGTTGATTGAGTTGAACATTCTTGCATCACCGGTCATGTGTTGAGTGCACCCACAATCAAGAACCCAATGCCTTCCTCCGACTTTGTAATTAACCTACAAAAGAAGATCAATTCTTTTTAGGTACCCAAACTTACTTGGGTCCTTGAAGGTTAGTAACCAAGCTCTTTGGCACCCAAATGGCTTTCTTCTTTGAGCCCATCCATGGTTTGCCAATGAACTTAGCCTTCACACCATTTGTACCCTTAACAAGCATATAGGAAGAATTAAGCTTAATGGAGGATACATTAGCATTTTTACTTTTGTTGGTGCATTCTTGCTCTTTGTGACCAACTTGCTTGCAACTAGTGCAAAACCGACCATTGTTCTTCACAAAACTAGTCTTGTGAGGAGCAAAGGCCGCCTTGCCTTTCTTGGGGGTATAGCCCAATCCCTCTTTGTAGAGAGAAGCTCTTTGGCTACCCAAGGCCATAAGCAAGCGGTCCTGACCACCATAAGCCTTAGCCAAGGTGTGAGTGATCTTAGTTACCTCCTTCTTGAGGTTCTCATTCTCAACCACTAGTGAGGTATCACAAGTGAGACCATCACTACTAGATGAAGTAGAAGTGGAAGTGCTACAAGAAGGTTTGTAGTAGCAACAATGATAGGCATAGATAGTGATTCATCAATTATATCACAAGTTAGACCTACATTGCAAGTTTCAACATGCTTCTTTTTAGTTTGCTCATCAAGTAGAGAGGAATGAGCCTTTTCAAGCTTTTTGTGAGCCTTGCAAAGCTTCTCATGGGCATCCTCTTGCCTCTCATGAGATGCATTTAGCTCATCAAATGCTTGCTTAAGGGCTTTTAGTTCCTTACGCAAGCTTTTGCATTCCCTTCTTGAGATGTCAAAGTGTTCTCTAGCATCTTCTAGCATGTCAATTAATTCATCTTTAGTAGGTTCATCATCATCATTATCACTATCACTATCATGTTCATTATCACTTCCATCATCACAAGTTTGTACCTTAGTGGCCTTAGCCATGAAGCATGATAGAGAGTCGAAGAGAGAAGGCTTCTCATTGATTGCTATACTTGCAAGAACCTTCTTCTTGGTGGTCTTGTGATCATCACTATCATCATCATCATCATCACTTGAGGAAGCATCACTATCCTAAGTGACCACATATGATCCACCCTTCTTCTTCTTGAAGAATGTCTTGTCCTTCTTCTCCTTCTTTTCTTTCTTGTCCTTCTTCTTGTTCTTCTTGTCATCATCATTGTCGCTATTATATGGGCATTGAGCAACAAGATGATCTTTGCTTCCACACTTGAAGCATCTTCTTGACTCATCTTTGTTCTTGGATGAAGACTTCTTTCTTCTTACACGGTAGCCTTTCTTCACCATGAACTTGCCAAACCTCTTGACAAAGAGAGCCATCTTCTCATCATCACTATCATCCTATGAATCATCATCCTCACTTGATGTTTCTTGCTTTGCTTTACCCTTGGATGATGTGGCTTTGAATGCCACACACTTCTTCTTATCTTCCTTCTTCTCATCTTTCTTCTCCTCTTTTCTTCCTTTTCATCATCATCTCTATAGGCATCATCGGTCATGATATCTCCCAAGACTTGGTTTGGTGTCATGGTGTCCAAAGCACTCCTTACTAGAATAGTGACCAATGTACCAAATCTTGAGGTAGGCATCTCAAGAACTTGTTTGAGAACTCCTTGTCCTCTATCTTCTCACCAAGTGCCTTGAGATCATTTACAATCACTTCCATCCGATGGAACATGTCCGGCACACTCTCATCTTCCTTCATCTTGAAACTAGCAAATTTATCCTTGAGAATGTATGCCTTTGCACCCTTGATTGCCTTGGTGCCCTCAAATGATTCTTCCAATTTCTTCCATGCCTCATGAGCTCTCTCAATGTTCTTGATTTGTTCAAATGTTCTTTCATCCAAAGCATCATGGATGGCACTAAGAGCAATATCATTGTTTTGAAGTAGCAATTCTTGGTGGCGGTGGGAGCCTCTTCATCTTCTATCTCAATTTGTTTTCTACCACCTTCCAAATCTTCCTATTGATTGACTTGATATATGTTGTCATCTTAGCCTTCTAATAGGGGTAATTCAAGCCATCAAATTAGGGTGGCTTCTTGGTGTTGTTGATTTGAGCCATTTTAACACCAAGGTTGTTAAGCCTCAAATAACGGTGACCTCGGCTTCGATACCACTTGAAAGGTCCTAATGGCTAGAGGGGGGGTGAATAGCCTAATAAAATTTCTACAACAACACTTAACAAAATGATTAGATAATTATGAGACGAAGCAAGTGTTGCGCTAGCCTACTCAAAATGCAAGCCACCTACCACAATTCTAGTTTATGTAGTATCTATTCACACAATAGCTATGATACTACACTATGTTAGTGTGCTCTCAAAGACTAACTAAAGAGCCACACCAACCAAGCAAATAAGCTCTCACAACTAGTTACACTAAAGAGCTTGACAACTAGTTTACTGTGGTAAAGTAAGGAGAGTGATCAAGAATGTTATACCGCCTTGTGAGGATGGAATCAATCAATCACAAGATGAACAACAATGAAGACCAATCACCTTAGAATCAAATGATGAACACAATGATTTTTACCGAGGTTCACTTGCTTGCCGGCAAGCTAGTCCTCGTTGTGGCGATTCACTCACTTGGAGGTTCACGCGTTAATTGGCTTCACCCAAACCCTCAATAGGGTGCCGCATAACCAACACAAGATGAGGATCACACAAGCCACGAGCAATTTACTAGAGTACCTTTTGGCGCCCCGTCGAGAAGGTCAAGAACCCTCACAATCACCACGATCGGAGCCGGAGACAATCACCACCTCCGCTCGACGATCCTTGCTGCTCCAAGCCGTCTAGGTGGCGGCAACCACCAAGAGTAACAAGCGAAATCCGCAGTGAAACACGAATACCAAGTGCCTCTAGATGCAATCACTCAAGCAATGCACTTGGATCACTCTCAATCTCACTATGATGATGAATCAATGATGGAAATGAGTGGGAGGACTTTGGCTAGGCTCACAAGGTTGCTATGCTAATGAAAATGGCCAAAGATATGAGCTATAGCCGGCCATATGGCTTAAATAGAAGCCCCCACGAAATATAGACGTTATACCCCTTCACTAGGCATAACGCAGATTGACTGGATGCTCCGGTCAGTTGACCGGACGTTGAGCCCCCAGCGTCCGGTCGCTCGTAGTCAGCCACGTGTTTGACTCCAACGGTCATCTGCCTTGACCGATCGGACACTCCGGTCAGTTGATCGGACGCTGGACCCTCAGCGTCCGGTCATTTCCAGTAAGGGTCAAAAACTGATTTTTATCGACCGGATAAATCCCGGTCATGCTTAACCGGACGCAACCCAGCGTCCGGTGCTTAACCCTAAGCGTTGCCATGCGGATCGACCACTTGACCGGACGCAGCCCTTTCAGTCATTCGGTCGCCGAGTGACCAAATATCCGGTCAATAGATCGACGCCGACATCTCATCATTACACATGACCAGACGCACGGTCCCTCGAGAGGTCCAAATATCCGGACAACTGATAACCAGCAACACTAACTCGTTTTTACTTCTAACTTCTCCACCCTTGCTTAAATGTGCTAACCACCAAGTGTATCACCTTGTGCACATGTGTTAGCATATTTTCACAAAAAAATTCAAGGGTGTTAGCACTCCACTAGATCCTAAATGCATATGCAATGAATTAGAGCATCTAGTGGCACTTTGATAACCGTATTCCGATACGAGTTTCACCCCTCTTAATAGTATGACTATCAACCTTAAATGTGATCACACTCTCTAAGTGTCTTAATCACCAAAACAAAATAGCTCCTATGGTTTATACCTTTGCCTTGAGCTTTTTGTTTTTCTCTTTCTTCTTTCCAAGTCCGAGCACTTGTTCATTACCATGGCATCATCTTCATCATGCTATGATCTTCATTAGCTTCTCCACTTGAAGTGTGCTACCTATCTCATGATCACTTGATAAACTAGGTTAGCACTTAGGGTTTATCAATTCACCAAAACCAAACTAGAGCTTTCACATGGCCCGGTGGTCACGCACGTAGGCCCGCGTCGTTGCGTTCATTGTCGCTCCACTGCTTCGGGGCGGAGTCCATTAGCTGCCTTGCCTGACCGCCGCCGAGAACGCCGGAGTCGCTGAAGCTGCCGAGCATGAGCTCCATTGCTTGCTCCTCGCTTAAGCTTGGGTTTGCTGATCAACAATGGTGGTGGCTTGAGAGCGGCGCGCCCACCGTCATGTGAAGGCACCTCGCACTCCGTCCCGGCTGTCCGAGCATGACAGAAGCTCCTAGAGTCGCCGCCCGGCGACCACCAACGACATGTCGTCGCCGCCACGCCAACGGCGACGGAACGCACACGAGCATCAAACGAGCACGTATTATACATGGCACATGCACGTATGCACGCAGCACGCATGCATCACAAAGATCAGCCCTTTGCACGCGAGCACGCACGCCAGCTCGCATCCACGTGCCGCGATGGCTTCAATGTGCCGGACCCGATCACCGTCGTCGTCCCATGCACCGTACCACCTCCGCTCACAGGTGTGGGCGCGTGCACCATCAACTCGATAGCATTCATGGCGGCATCGCCATCATCACGTTCTTGGTGGCGCGCGGGGTTCTCGCTCTTGAGCCCGCCAACCTTTGCGCTTCTTCTTCCCGCCGCCTCTGCTTGGCGCCTTCGCGCCCCATCGCCATCGTGTCGGGTCTGCCGCACGGGTTCGACATGTGGCCACCATGACCGAGGAGGCCAAGAACCCCGCCGCGACGCGTGCCGCTGGGCCTCATCTCGTCCATGTTGGTTATCACCCTCGTCTCATCGTGCCATGCCCCCCGGTGCTCGTGGGGATGCAGCGCTGACAGCGACATTGACGCCAACGCTGCAACGCGGCCTACTCGGTGGTGTTTTTGGCGTCCGGGATGAAGTGGGCGCATATGTGCTCCTGGGCCTCCTACACGCGGTGCTCGCCGTGGCCGCCACGGACGCGAACTCCCCTCCGCCGCGGCGATGGCGGTGCAGTGACTCTGGCGGTCTGGCGCAGACGGCGGTGTCCGGGTGCTACGTGGGCCATTGTTCAACACGGTGATGGGGCTCGGGGTCGGGCCTGTCGCTACCGGCGGTGGCGGCGAGCGCCAGTAGCATCCGACCCCGTTCGTGGTTGCCCGCGGGCGCAACAGCTTACGAGGTGTGCGTGGTCAGTCAGGCCTTGCGCAGTTGAAACGAGGAGACACATGCGCAAAAACATGGATCTAAAACCGGTTTGGACCTTGGTGATACATTTAGCAAGTTTAAATACGTGGACTTATTTGGAAATAAGTCCGAATAAGTTCAAGCACACACGGTGGATTTTACTCTAATAATTATTATGGCAACGAACTACTCCAGCCATTCTCTTTTATAGGACGTGCACACCTTAAAGTGATAGCGTTCTTTGTTGGATCTAGTCCCTGTTGTTTAATGCCAAATTTAGATAATTTTCTTCCCTTAATCCATTAACAGTATTACTTTCATTTGTACGACCATACTGCATTTGAACGATCCATTGAGTGGTAAAGAAAATATTTAAACAATTGTTCTCTCAATAGAAAAGAGCACCCGACTTAAATCAGTTTTATTTGTGTTGTTATTAAATGAATCATTGTTGGATTCCCACATGCACACCTATCGAGAGTTACTAAACTTTAAAAATTTTGATCAACAATTTAGCTAACAATTTTAATTATTATACTATACATTTAATAAGGTTAGATTGGTAATTAAACGCATTACTCTAGCGACTATCAAAAAAATTATAACAAATATACAAAAAATATAATATAAATAAATGGTAAAAACTCAAAGTGTAGTTTGGGTCACCCCTAAAAAGTACTCGAGCTGGCCCAACGGACAAATATACATGAACGGACTTTTTTTTAAATAATATTTTTTAATGATTAATTTTTAATATAGCATGGATTAAAAAAATTGCTACCTAGACCTATCGGTCCCCCATCCTCAGTGGGACGCTCGCGCTTGCCGCTGATGGCTAGCCGACTGGTGGTGTGCCTGCCTCTGCGTGCTCGGCGCTTTAGCCGCTCGCACAGCTCTCCTTCCTTCCACTGCACTGCATATTTCGGCGGAGCATTTCGTATGCGGACTGCAGTTTCACGAGCTTCTCTCGGTACGTGTGTTTCTTCGTATATTTACCGAGGACCTAGGAAAACAAATTATTTGTGCCATAAGAAATGCTCGGATATCTTCACTTCTTTCGTGCCATAAGAAGATCCTTTCTGCCAGGATTTCGTACCGTTAGTCCATAGGCAATAGGAGGAGGATTCATGTGAGCAGCACCAAAATTTGTGGCGTTTATCCGTGCTCGGGCCATTTTTTCCCCTGGCGGAAACGGAAGAAGCCAGATTGGCCATGGCCCCCGGAAGCCATCACTGCCGCAACAAGAAACCGTACGGCACCAGCACCACACGCAATCCACATGGGCTGGACCACACACACACACCATCAAAGTAAGATACTGCCGCTAGAAAGCAGTCGAAGCCTCGAAGGAGAAGGAGCAGCAAGCCAGGTAATCTACTCCTGCTCCACTGATCTACTACTCCTCGGATTAGACAAACCCAAGCAGGCAAGCTGCTGAGCCTACCACTGCTAAAGTGGCATGGCACGGAGGGAAGCGCGATGAAAAGACGTGCTCGATCAAAAATTGTAAATGTAGCATTGATTATAAAAATTTACAGATCTTGCAACCTAGACCTATCGGCTTCGGAGCGCGGCGAGGTACATATCGACAGTCCAGAAGCCGACAAGTCTCTCGATAGGTCCGCCATCCTCGGGCGCTTCGCGCTTGCCGCTGATGGCGAGCACGTTGCCCTCCTCCACCTGGACCCTTACGTCGGAGAGGCTGACCCCGGCATGTCGATGCCTGGGGCGATCGGCCCGGACGGCAGCTCCTTGACGTCCATGGGCGTCTGGCGTTAGCCATGGCCCGGCGGTCGCGCCACGTGAGCCCGCGCGTCGTCGCGTTCAGCTGTCGCTCCAGTTCGTCGGGTAGGTCCATCAGCTGCTGCACCGCCGCCGAGAACACCGGGTCGCCGAAGCTTCCGAGCATGAGCTCAATTGCTTGCTCTCGCTTAAGCTTGGGTTTGCTGATCAACAATGGCTGGTGACTTGAGAGCGGCGGCCGCCCGCCGTCACGTGAAGGCACCTCGCGCTCCCGTCCCTGGCTGTTCGAGCACGACAGGAAGCTCCTGAGTCGCCGTCCCGGCGACCACCTTGACGACATCGTCATCATCACCCGAGCAATGACCGGAACGCACCTGAGCATCAAACGAGCACGTACTATACATGGCACATATTTCATCAGCTACATTATTAGTAATGAAAGATCAGAAGATGAAGTTGCTAACCTTTGAAAAGTAAGAAAATGGATTGAATTGAAGATCTTCAAAAGAAGCCAATAGCAAGAATGTATAAAGTTGCTAGCCGGCGGCCGAGACCAAGAACTTCAAGCAAGAAGCCAAGAACACACGCGCTAGGCAAGACTGTCCTGGAATAAAGCAGTATATATAGTGGAGACATTTAGTCCCGGCTGGACCCACCAACCGAGGGATAAAAAGTTGTAGTCCCGGTTTGGTGGCTCCAATCAGATTAAAAGGCGACCTTTAGTCCTGGTTTAAGCAACAAAACGGGACTAAAGGTCCATCCTGTAAAAGTCTGTTGCGTTAGCCATTGGGGTTGGAGCCATCAACCAGGACTAATTCTCCTATTACTCCCAGGCCCAATCTTGGCCGAGACTAAAGCCAAACATGGAAAGTCTGTTCTCTGCTAGTATGTTTAGAAAAAAGGAACTACACGATAAAATAACATTTTAGTCGAATAGAACTGGACTAAATAAGAATTGTACAAAATAAAATAACATGCTTAATTTGCTTGATCACTGCAGAGATCATGAAATCAAAGCTGGGTGGCTTTTAGAACCTTCTATACGCATATATAGTTGAGGGCTTTGAGGCAAGGACCAGCATCAATCCATCATCGAGCCCTTATGTAGGCACTGTGGATTCTAGAAAACCTCGGCCACTGTTTGAGAATTCGGTTGATATTTTTGAAATTTTTGTTCAATAAAATAGGTATATTTCTGTTATATATCCGAATTACAGAAATATATTGGTGGGTCCCAATTTTTTCAACCGATGTGTTAAAATACTGCTAAAAAACTATAGAAAATACTACATGCCGAGGAGGTGATTAGCCGGGGTTGACAGAAACTGCACGATATAATGCCCACAGCAAAATTTTCCAATTAAAATGGGCAACTTCAAGGCAATTTTCAAGTTATCGGAAATAAGCTCAGCACTGGGCATTCGGTTTAAACCGACACTTGTTCGGTTTTTTTCGGTTCCTCAAAAGTTCGGTTTCAAGAATGAGAAGCCGATCCGGTTAATCAGAGAATGCAAAACCGACCATTTTGGTTTTGGTTTTTTACGTCGGTTTTTCAGTTTTAAACCGAGAAAACCGAGTCTACCTCCACTTGCCTACGCGATGCGCGCATCCAGCGAATCCGCGATGCAATGGAACTCCGCCTCGAAAGCAGCGGATGCGTCGTCGGCGCCACCTTCCACTCGTGCAGCACCGCCACCGCCACCTGCTCGCAGCTCGCATCAATGCGACGCCATGAAACAACCCATGGCGCCAGCCACCAAGCATGCCTCCACGGCTCCCTCCTTATGCCGGGCCGGGCGCTGCCGTCCTCCTCCAGCTTGGGCTTCTTCTCCATGGCTCGGCCGTCGGCGGCGGGCGGAGACACGGAGGGAGCGAAGGCGCCTGGGCCCGGGAGGGAGGGCGAGGGTGGCGAGCGCTTACAGGCGGGCATTTGGGCTGCGGCGGCAAAGGCGTCAGGCTGGCCGAGTCGCGTGGAGAGGCGGCGAGGTGGGGCGGGGCGGGCTTTGCTACTGTTGGCGCGGGGCTGCACGGGATCTCTCCGTCTTGAGGGACTGGGGCAGACCGCCTCTAGTCGCGCCGCCACCGCCTCCTAGGGTTTCGGATCTGAGACAGTGAGGCGGGGTGAGGGGGAGGAGTTCGGACAGGAGAGGCCTCAGGCCTGCCCAAGTGCCCGAGGCCAGAAGCGGTCGTCGTGGGCCTTGGTGGGCTGCATCCAAGATTGGGGAAGGCGGAAGCGGAGAGCGGAGATTGACAGATTGTTGCTAACCGGTTCCATGTTGTTCGGTTCCACTCGAGTAAAAACCGACACCGTAGCCGAACACCGAAGTTCCTATAATCCAAAATCGAAGCGAACCGAAAAACGAACTACCGACTATCCGGTTCGGTTCGGTTCGGTGTTCGGTTTTCGTGAAAAAAATGCCCAGGGTGAGAAATAGCAAAAGGAACGGGATGTAGCCAACATGGCCATCGATGTTGTGTCCTATAATTTGCATCTGATCATATGCATATATATTGTATCTATCTATAAGAACAAAGCTACTGACGATGAACTCCTTCCACCATTAATTCCAAGCTGGTATTTCCTTTGGTGCATGCGGTGCTTGATCCCGGCCGCCTCACACTCCTGGAGCCAAGCCGCAATGGCACGACTGGCGTCAAAAGGCGCAACGGCCCTACGCAGCGGCGAGGAACAGGCTCAATGGCCCTACGCAGCGGCGGAGGAAAAGGCTCCTACGCGGCGGCGGGCAGCCGGCGCTGGCGCGTCCTCACGCGATGATGACGTGCGATGCCACTGCCCCATAAGTGCGTAAGGTGGCAGCGCCTCTTCTTCTTTCCTTGTGCGGCTGCGCTCGGCGACCGCGTCGGCGATGGACATGCCGACGAAGAACGCCCCGGCGATGACGACCATGCCGCCGAAGACGGTGGTCCGGCTCTGGCAGGACGTCCACGTCCTCGAAGGTTGCCGTCAAGTAGCAGGATGTCGGGCTGTCGGCGAGCGTTATCTCGCCGGTGGCATAGATGAGGGGAAGCCTGGCGGCGCGCGAAGTGCTCCACCGCCCGCGTGGCGGCGCGCGCAGGCCAGGCCGGCGGCGAAAGCGAGGCCGCGCAGCACCGGTTGCAGCCAGGATCTCCCTGCTACCCGCGGCTGCCTGCATGATCAATGTTGGAGCGATACGAGATTCAGTGCAGATATGATGTCCGTGTTTGTTGCCCTGTTGCTGCTGGAAGCGATCGATCGATGATATATAAACTCCAAGATTGGCCTGGTTGCCGTTTCGGACAGATAAAGACCGAGCATATCTATATCAAGTCTCCATTTCGGTAATTTGGTTATGTTGTTGCACAAAACCTAGCTATCTCTTGCAAATTCCGTCCCGGCCTGTCCGGACATGATGGCAGCGCTGTCTATTCGGTCAACCATGATAAACCCTACTGCTTGCGAACATGCATGTTGGCTGCCCTAGGCTTTTCAGCGCCGGGCGGTGGAAACGGCCGCTCCGGCGCCGCGCCAGAGCGCAGCACGTCGGATCTGGTCGCCAAGGAAGAAGTGTCTGGGTCGGCCGTGCTAACCATCAACGGGTACTCCCTGACCAACAAGAGTCGCCACATTCACTGCCGCTACTACAGAAAACATTTTGAGGTATGGTTAAAATGATGTCTGTAGAGGTGGACAGAGAACCGTTCCTGCTTTCATAGGTACAAATATCGTGATCGCAAGCCGTCTCTGCAACTCCCTTTTTAGGCAGGCGATGCCATCAACCGCTCCCCAAAAGAAATGTGATTGATAGCATCTGCTGTCCCTAGAAATCAAATAAAAAAATAAATGCTTTGGCTGGCCGCGCCACCAGCTCACCGCGCGCTGCTGCTCTACTCCCCGCATCGTGCCGCTCACTTGCGCGCAGCCACTCCGCTCCCCGTGCCACAACACTCGGCCCCGTGCCGCTTGCCTACGCTATCACTACAAAAATTCCGTTGATCCTTGACAGATCAAATCCGTCACAAAAAGGCCATCCGTGACAGATTTTTTTTCTGTCATGTATCGAGCGTCACAGATTGGCTGCGAGAGCCATCCGTGACGGATTTCGACCGTCACGGATGGCCTCGAAGCCCCTCTCAACCCACTCTGGGCGAGCTGAGCCCGGTAATCTGTGACGATTTTTTCGTCCACGGATGGCCGCCACGTAGGATCCACATAGGATATTTTTCCGTCACGGATTTGCATCGCCACGTATGTGCCATGTGTTCGCCAAGGTGGAAGCGGCGTGTCGCCGGTGCCGCGTGGATTTAGCCCAGATCATTTGTGGCCCAATTCGGGTTTCCAGGAGCTTTAAGCCCATTTTTACTTCCAATTTTTTAGGCCGATCTTGTTTTTGTTGGCCTTTTCGCCTTTTAGTTTTTTTTTTGCGGTGTTTTTTCGACCTTTTACTGCATTATACAGCCCAGTTCAAAATGGGGCTGCTTCTAGATTTCAGCCCAGCTCAAATTGGGCCAACCAGATTTCAACCCAGCTCAAATTGGCTGCTTCCAGATTTAGCAAAATACAAATAATGCATCCATAATTTCAGCAAAACTAATTACCAATCATCATTAATTAACACCAGTTCTCATCATCATTACTTAACACATGTACTCATCACACAAATATTACAGATCATCAAATTACAACTGTTCATCTCATACAACATAATTATGACCTGTCCACAAGCACATGACAGTAATTAACAGCCAATCCAGCACATGTCCAAGGCATTGGCCACTCCGGCATCAAAGTTTTCATCACAACAAAAGGAGCTGATAACTAGCTCAGCAGCAGCAGCAACAGCAGAAATGGCACTTTGCCCACTACAAAGACCATAGCCAAGCAGCAGCAGCAACACGAAATGATGTAACAAAAAAGCAAACAATGTTGCCAAGAGACCCAGACCATCTTACCCATAGTTGGGTGGACGGTGACGGGAGCCCGCATCAGCTCTCCTCTATCGTGACGATGAAGTCCAGCTCTCCCGAGCGCACGCGCATTCTCCGAAGACCAGTGATCCGATGCCGTTGCTAGTCATCCGAAGCTGATGGGGACGTTGAGACGCAAAGGCCCTACCAAGCCCAAGCCAGCCGGTGTTTCGAGATTACCAACTAGTAAATTTCTAGGGATTGGCGTCTGGCTCGAATGGTGTGCTTAGAGGACACCTAAATTTATACTAGTTGAACAGAATGTCCTCGTCTAGTTAACACTTTCTGCTTATGTTACTAGCAGCAGAAAGTTTGTAGTAGGGGTTACAAAATGCAGACGAGAGGGAGATGGTCCCAAAGTCTCTCTCGTGTGTGTGTGTGTGTGTGTTTGTGCCGCTAAGGCGTGTTAGGTCGTGTTGAACATGCCCTTCTGGGGCGTCTGCTTCCCTTTTATAGAAGTAAGAGGAAAAGCATGTTACAGAGAGAAAGAGGGAGAAAAGTCAAGAGAAGAAAGCCTCCAGGCCATTGGTCCTTCTTCTCTTTTATCTATGGGTCCCGCCACCTTGAGATAGTGGCAGGGGCGGCTCCACGTCAGACTCCTGTTCACCGTGGTGCCACTCTCCTCAGGCGTCATCGGATGGTCGTAAGCGTCCCATCTCGTCCCCAAGAGACGAGACGGGCGAATCGGCGACGTGCTTGGCCAACGTCAGACGTCTGGGAATAAGAGCCACCGATAACCACGCATCCATCATCGCTTATGCGGTGTGAATCCCGGAGTGACATATCGATAGCCATGGGTCCGTCAAGACGTGCCTAACTGCCAGAAGTTTGACCTTGGTTATACCTTCCACCAGTAGTAGTTAAGCGGCGATGCGGGCTTCCGTGGCGAGCCGAGATGGGGAGCCGCGCTTGAGGTCGGCGAGGTGGAGCCCGACCTAGCGGTGGGCGAGGCGGAGCCCGTGACCCCAGCCGGTCGGATGAGGCGGAGCCCGCCCTAGGGGTCGGCCGAGGTGGGACCCGCCCTCGGTGATCGAAAGGCGGCGGAACACTGCGCAAGACTGGGGCGGTTGGAGCTATGTAGCAGCGCGCCTTGATTGCTCAAATGAATCAATCGCTGATGACCTTTAGCTCCTCCTCTTCAAGTATCCTAATATTGGTCCCCGACAATAAGAGAAAGAAGACCCAGAACGATTTGCTGAGATCTTACAGGGGTTCGCTGGCAACAGTTTGTCTTCGAGCTGAAAGTCAAGGAAGAGACCTTTAACGATGAGCAGCGTGTCAAGTGCAGCATTATGAGAGCGGAGAAGCTGGATCCAGCAAGACAGAGCATGCTAACCTCCAGCAATGCTAACCTCCAGCTAGACAGAGCAAGCTACAGATCCAGCATGCTAGCCTCCAGCAATGTGGGTGCCACAGGCTTTGCACAGTCGAACTGGATGCCTACTCCACCATCAGCTTCATCCGATGGTTGTGGATTTCAATGGTGGCTTTGGCTTCTTGGGTCAGTCGGCAGTGAGGGAGCCTCACCGTGTTTCAAATGCAACCAGCTTGGGCACTGATCTAAGAACTGCTTTGTCTGAGGCACTTTATTGCCTTGGCTCATCCCGGAGGTTGCTGGAAAAACCTATCAGACCAAGTAGTTCTATGAAGGTTGTCGTAGCTAGAGAGGGAAGTCAGCGGTCGGAGAAAGCGGAACAGGCACTGATCGTGGTACACCGTCGCGTCTCTGGATCAACGCGCATGGTGGACAAAGCGAGGCTGAGCACCAACGCGAGGCACAAAAAGCGCGCACTGGTCGCCAAGGAAGTCCCTGCGGCGAGCACGGTTTTACACGCTGCCCATCGCCCGTGTATGCAGGCGTCATGAACGCCCGCAGCGCAAAGCCCGATGCCTTCGTGTTCCTGGCAGCTCGTTGGACAGCTTGGCGAGGTTGGGCTGGAAACGCGTTGTTGGACCGCCACGAGTTACGGTAGTCGTCGATACACTACCGGAGGCGCTGAAGCACTTGGCAAAGGCCGATATACACTCGGCAAAGGGTGCTCGGTGAAGCAGTTTATCGGCAAAGACTTCTTTGAAAAGTGCACTATCGGCACTTTCGGCAAAACTTTTGCCGAAGTGCCAATCCGACACCTCGGCAAAGAAAAGTGGCTATGACATATGGCGGCGCCACCGTGGACGACTTTGTCGAGGTCAAGGTCAAGCACTCGGCAAGGTGTCGCGCTTTGCCGAGCGCCGTTGATTTCGGAGACACTCGGCAAAGGTGGCCACTGCGCCGATAAGTGCTGACCAAACACTTTCGACAAAGTGACCTTTGCCCGAGTGCGAAATGGCTTTGCACTCAACAAAGCATGTTCCCGAGTAGTCACTTTGCTTAGGTGTCATGACCATTGCACTTTAGCAAAGTGGAAGAAAACCAGTCTTTTATTTGTTTTACATTCCATCCAAACAAACAGAAGATATATATAACAAACATCACCAACATCACATATATACCATCAACAACACATATATCACAAACGTCATGTCTCACAATATATCACCAAATAAGTTCACAAGTAATCCAAGTGCTCCATCATCTTCAACCACAATTGCAAATAGAAGTATCATTAACAAC